>CP139509.1:365162521-365745977 GCA_021014915.2 Artemisia tridentata subsp. tridentata | reverse complement strand
CTCTTTTGACATCTACTTATGGCACACTAACTTGTTACATCATGATCGGGTTTTCGCGTCTTGAAGCTTTGATTTTGGATGGACGGTGGGCGGTGACAACTTGGTTATAGGCTAAGACTATTTGCTTGTTTATTTTTATTTTTCACCATTTATGTGCATCCCATGTCTTATCCTACCCTTTATTCATGAATAATACTTATGTGAGGGAGTGAGCAGTCATTGGTGTCTTGGCCATGAATTTGGTCATGTTTCGATGCTCTTTGTCGCCTTCGCCATAGCATGTTAGTAATGACAATTCACCTTAGCCTTATAAAATTGTTCACCCAACGTTGCCTTTAAAGATTGTCTTGACCTTAGCTCCAGTGGTGGAGATTTGTGTAACTGCCTAGGCTATGATAAAATACATGCTACGACCGTGCAATGAGTGATCACCCCGAAATTGACACTTAGAATAGAGAGAGTATGAGTGTTTTGTTCCCATTTCGTGAGGTGTTTGGCTTTGATAAATTCTAGCATAGGAAGTTTTAAACTCATATTTTCCAAGTCTCTTTGGAGATATCTTTTTAAGAATGATTCTAACAAGGTATACTTGAGGGTAACTAGAGTTCAAGTGGGGGGATATTTGATGACATCAAATAGTCCTGATATTTTAGTGTCAATTTCCCCCTAATATGCTCACCATTTATATCATTTTACTTGAATATACACTCTTATTTGTTAATATTTCATTTTCAGGTTACTAATGAGCATAGGAACAAAGAGACAAGGAATTGGAAGGTTATTAAAGTAAATATACTAAAGTATGCTGGCCAAACAAGAGTTACGGAGTAATTCCTTACTCTACTTACGCCGTAACTATGATTTACACTAAGAAGAACAAAGACGCAGTTTAAGGTTACAGCGTAACTCCACAACCTAGTTACGCCGTATATATTTCCAGACTTAGAAGAATTTCATGGTCAAGTTATTTACGCCGTAACCCATTTGAAGGTTACGGCGTAAAAGTGGTGATTAATTTAACGAAAGTTTTACGATCATAACCTATTCTATAGGTTACGCCGTAAATATATTAATATGGATAAGATCGTCTGAGATACGAAGGTTACGACGTAACCAATACTTTGGGTTACGCCGTAACTAAAACGAGGCTATAAATACAAGCCCTAATTCTGTGTTTTCGGATAACTTCCCAACACATAAAAACCAAGGGACGTTGATGCGAGTTTTGCATGACACAAAAAGTTTTACTTCTCAAGGGATCTTGAGAAGATTGCAATCCTCCAGGCAGTGTACCTTATCGTTGTAGTGTAGTATAGGTATATCCGGGGGATTGATCGTTCTCTAGGGGAATAGTGTCATTAGGTCAAGGTGTATGACTAGATAGGTCTAGAGGTAAGGGATGATTCTTTTTGTATTTTTATATTTTTTAGAAAGCAAGTAAAATCTCTGTTTTTGAAGGAGTGGGCGGAATTAGTTGTTAATCAACTAACCCAAAATCTAATTATAAAACTAAAATTAAACTAAAAACAAGAAAAAGTAAATTGGTGAACTTCTTATGATAGGAAAAGCGTGTTTACTTAGATTTAATTACTCCCTAGTTATCTCCTATTGATTCGTTGAATTGTCACATCCTTGTTTTAGTTGAAGCGTCGTATTCCATATTATTGGTCCTGGGGAGGTGCCGAAGTACCCAACTCTATGAACATTAGTCTCCCCTAAATCCCTTAACATCCATTAAGTCTTCTAGGATCTACAAGCCGCAATTCACGCAATAAATACAACGAACAAAACCAATAGTGCACTCTACGGTTGCGTTTTTAAGACGTTCAAGCTAGTTACATATAAGAGGTCAGCCAATTTTCTTAACCTAACGCGATAACAATCAACTAAACAAGAGACAACAAATCAATATTCAATAACTAGGTTTCATTAGATCTAAGCAAACACAAATAAACTTAAGCTAGCATGTTAGATAGAATAAAAGCTAAACAAATAATCAAACAAAACATAGACATATTGAATGATTAAACGAATAACTTATCTTCAATTAAACATGGATGAAAAAGGCTGAAAAAGCGTTACAAGGTCTCTGAAAATCGTCTAGGGTTTATTACCAAAATATGTCACACTTAATAATGAATACATTCGAAAATATATATAGTATTGCAGCTCTGACGGTGTCAGCTTATGGATCCTGACGCCGTCAGCTCGCCGCCATTAGGGTTTCGTCTTGTGCAAGTTTCCGTTTTGACGGCGTCACCTTGTATCTCTGACGCCGTCACCTTCAGTCTTTGACACCGTCAGCTTATAAAAAGTTCTGAGCCGTCTCTCGTCTTCATAAAACATGACTCTCTCCTCCAAAATATACCTGAAGGCGTTAGGTTGTAAATTCTTCAAATTCTCTGAAGCGTCACTTGGTGATTTTCCACCCAAAATCCAGCTCAAATAACAAGTGACGGCGTCACTTTGTAGCTAGTGATGCCGTCAGCCTTCCTTTTCTGACGGGTTTTCGCGACTTTGTCGTTTTCTTCTCTTTTTCGTCCAAATATGCTCCAATAGTGCCGATTTCCAGAATTCTCGTCCCAAGTATCTAAAATGCAAAAAGAAACGATTTGAGGCAATATTTGATCTCATTTATACGATTTTAGGCTTAAATGACCCCTTAAAAAGGTACCAAATAAATCCTTATCAAATATCCCTACACCTGGGATTTGCTTTTCCCCAAGCAAATGAGCTTTTACACTAATCAAAATACAAGTCAGAGGTCATTTAACATTAATATAAAAGTAATTATAACACACAATCGTTCCACGTTAGTCAAAATAAGCACGGAAATTATATACTAGCACCTCACATAAAGTGTTTGGATTCTCAAATCTCTCGGGTGTATAAAGTTATATAACATGAATGAAAACGGGAAAATAAAACACTCTCTACCTGTTATAGCACATAGATTACCATAGGCTTGAGAACGGATCAAACCTCCACCACTTTGGCATATGTACATAGGATAAACTATCAAAGAGGTCTTTTCAAGGGTTGTAACGTTAGGTGTAAGGGTATGATAAACACGGTTTGTTGGATAAAGGGAATTTTACTTGTGGCAAGTCAATTATTTTGGTCAATTACATATACAATGAGGCGTTGCTAAGCCAAGACTCGACTCAACTCGCTAACTACTAACTCTTTTTGTATTTTTCTTGATATTTTCTTGACATCAAAAAAAAATAAAAGAAACAGGATGGTAGTCCGTATGTTTTTTCTCTTGTCTTTTATTTTATTTTATTTTTTATTTTTTATTTTTTTTATATATTTTTTTTCTCCAACATTTTTGCCATACCATCCAAAATAATACATCAATACAAAGGGATCTTGCAACCTCCCTACACTTGAACTTCTACATACTTTACACATAACTAACTAATGACTCGAATTAAGAAAATCAAAACACGTGGAGTACTTTAAACATTAACACACACATCGGGGTAATAACATGACATTCTTCCCCATTACTCCATAACAACTAGTACTTTGCCCATGAGTCCCAATCATCTCAAAACTGTATTTACAAGATATGACTCGACTTTGCAAGGGTTATCCTAATGCCTCTTATCATTTAGTAAATCCTAACTACACGAATGTAGTCTCACTAGCGGTCTCGGAATGCATCACAAACGCAAGTTCTAGAATCTATATACTACCGGTACACTCATAAGCATTAAAGGTGAATGCTTTTTCCTATATATCTAAAGGCGAACCTCACATTTTTGGGTGGAAATTTTTGAGTGGAAGGTTTTTTGTGCTAGCTAAAGTTTTACTCCTATATATTGTAAAAAAATTTAATTTTGGTGCTAAATTTGCCCTAACAAGTATTTCTCTTAGTTTTATTACATATTTACTCAAAGACAAAGCAAATATCAAGCGAAGTTATAGTTCCTAAGGTATCCCAATTTACCCTCCCTACATTTAAATTGAACATTGTCCCCAATGTTCTTGAAAAGTATCAAAGTTATGATAACGGGAAAATAAAATAGAGAAAGAAAATAATACTTCCCTAATTTGCTCGGCATGGACGATGTGAAAACATGGTTAAATCTTCCTCCAAGAAAACAAACATGATAAGCTTCACTTCCAATGTATACTTTTCATCTTTTTGTCCAATATAACCTGTAATTCACTAAGAAAACGAAACACAAAACCTTGCATAAAATCGGCGGTAAACACTATATATATAATAAAACTAAACTAGAAAGTAAATAAGATATAATGCTTGCAAAATAAATGTCTACAGATTCCTAGAAATTTAAAATTCTTAAAATTTTTCAAAAATTTAAGTTCCAGCAGAAAAACAAAAATATGAAAAACTGTGCTGCTACAGTGCCTGACGCCGTCGGGTGCTAAGCCTGACGCCGTCAGGTATGACCTGACAGTATTTTTACGTTTTGTTTCTAGAAAATTTCTGGAAAAACCTGAGTATTAAAACCTAGAAAAACTGCAGAACATTCATTGTGACTCGATACAAGCATTTGATTCAAACAAACACACAAATATATATGCTAATCTTTACTTGTTATTTTCATGTTCGAATTCGTTCTTATAAACAAATATAATCTTCCCTACACTTATCTTTTTGTAAAATACCTTTATATGTAGTTAAGACAAGGTTAAAAACAAAATAAAATATTTTCACAAATTATATTCGATACATGAAATATAAACAATTAAAGATGGAGCATATATATGAAATCAAACAAAATAAAAACAAAAAAACAAACAATTAAAAAGCTTGGGTTGCCTCCCAAGAAACGCTTTTCTTTATTAACGAGTCTTGTAGCTAGACTCAAAGTCATGCCCTATTACGTGACTTCATCTTCCGTCACATTCGCAAGGTCATCTTGAATCTTGGTTTTGTACTCCGGACCTAATTGTAAGCATTCTTTGTAAAAATCAAGTATCTTTCTCATCACATGATCTACTTCTCTTCTCTAATCCTCATCATTCCTATAGTAGACCGATTGCTTAAGTTCCTTTTCTAGGTTTGGCAAAAGATGGAATTGCTCAATCTTATATGGCATTTGGTAGGCAATCTCGTCGGTTTCATCTGTAAATCTAACTATCCCTAAGGATGGGTCATAAGTCATTTTAGAAACCTCCATAAATGGTTTTCCAAACACTACGTGAGATAAACAACTATCAATCACCGTCTGAATATCTTCAACAATCATGAAATCTATAACATATGTGAAGTTTCCTACATATACGTGCATTCCCTTAACTCTTCCCACAAAATTAATCACCCTACTTGTGTCGGGATCTTTCCTAGGCCTAAGGTCAATGTAAGCCTTCCACACATGCATGTTCCCGATGTTACATGGTATGTTTATGTTAGACGGGTTACCCATTTTTATGATTGGTGAACTTATGCAATACGGTGTCATAGGATCCTCAAATAAATACTTATGATATGCGCATTCATCATTTGTAGGAAACTTGTCGAAGTAATAATCATCTACTCCCTCTACTTCCTCCTTGTCATCATTCATAATTTCCTCCTTAGGATAACTTTTGTTTTCAACTAAATCCTCATCTTCTTCCTCACTACTCCTATTTGGTGGCACTAGGGTAATGGAATTAACAAAGTGAACACATTTAGATGATGAAGGATCCTTAACCTCACTGCCCCCACTTGTGTTTCTAGCAACTCTACTTGACAGGGTCATCACTTGGTTGTTGAGTGCCTTCAACAAATTGTCAATTTTATTAGTCATCTCGCTTTGTTGTTGTTTGAAATCAGCTTCAAACTTAGACAAATGAGCTTCTTGAGATGCCATAAAATTGGACATTAATCCTTCAAAATTATTGGAATTGTTAGAAGGATTATTGTTGAAGGTACGGTTTAAGGACAAACCGTTTGATTGGAAATGATTAGGTGGATTTAAAAAATTATTTTGGGATGAATTTTGGTTTTGTTTCCACCTAAAGTTCGGATGATTCTTCCAAGATGGGTTGTATGAATCACCATAAGTGTTTTGCTTGGGTTTAAAAGTGAAGCACTTGTCTCCCGCTTCATCGGTACGCGAGGATTCATAATCCGCACAAGCTTGTTAGGGGAGTTCCATGCAATCACGAGTGTCATGGGGACCACTACATAACTCACATGAAGAAGTGATTTTGTTCACTTGACTTGAAGGTTTAGGAGCTTCGTAGGATTTCATGAGAAACTTGACTTGGTATTCGAGTTCCATGATCCTACGGTTGGGAATGCTTGAGTTATTCGAAGGTAAGGATATTGCCTTGACCGTTTTGCTCAACTCGCAGGCGTCATTCCAACATTCGTTGTCATAGAGAGCAAGATCTTCTATGATTCCCCACGATTCCTCCACATTCTCGTCACGTAGCTTTCCACCGGCCACTTGGTCACTGGTTTCCCTTGTGGATTGGTTGACATGATCGTAAAAGATTTGGACTTGAAGCCAAAGATCAATGTCGTGATGAGGGACTTTTTGGAGTAAGTCCTTGAAACGAGTCCAAGGCTCACAAAGAGTTTCACCTTGACATTGTTGGAACATCAAGATGTCATTCCTTAATTTGGTAGTTCTCCCCGGTGGGAAGAATTGAGCAAGGAAACGAGAGGTGAGATCATCACAAGATGTGATGGATCCCGCGGGTAAACGCTCAATCCATTGACTAGCTTGGTCACGTAGAGAGAATTAGAAGGGACGCAAGCGTGTCGTCTCTTGAGTTGCAACATCAGGGTCTATGGAAATCCTTGAGATGTTGATTTAGATCTTCGGAACGAAGTCCATGGAATGCACATCTGCTTTGCACCAACCGGATGGTGTCATCGCACGGGAGATACATTGGCTCTTTGGGGGAGCTCAATGGTATTTCGATAGCCTTGGTGGCTAGGTCGGGAGTACTCACCTAGAGTACGGGCTCTAGGTGGGTCTTGGTTAATTGGTGGGTCTTGGTGTGGTTGTTGTTGTTGGTTTGGTGGAGCTTGGTGTTGTTGGTTAATAGGTTCAAAGATGGCTTCACCCACCATGATGGCGAATGAAGGGATATGAACAAAGGAAACGAAGAAAAGATAGACTAAAGAAAGCTAATAAAAAAATCTCACTTGATAGGAATCTAGTGAGTAGACCTAAACGTGATAGAAATTGAACCTAAACAATAACTATTCCCCGGCAGCGGCGCCAAAAACATGATGCGAGTTTTGCAAGACACAAAAAGTTTTACTTCTTAAGGGATCTTGAGAAGCTTGCAATCCTCCAGGCAGTGTACCTGATCGTTGTAGTGTAGTATAGGTATATCCGGGGGATTGATGGTTCTCTAGGGGAATAGTGTCGTTAGGTCAAGGTGTATGACGAGATAGATCTAGAGGTGAGGGATAATTCTTTTTGTATTTTTATATTTTTTAGAAAGCAAGTAAAATCTCGGTTTTTGAAGGAGTGGGCGGAATTAGTTGTTAATCAACTAACCCAAAATCTAATTATAAAACTAAAATTAAACTAAAAACAAGAAAAAGTAAATTGGTGAACTTCTTATGATAGGAAAAGCGTGTTTACTTAGATTTAATTACTCCCTAGTTATCTCCTATTGATTCGTTGAATTGTCACATCCTTGTTTTAGTTGAAGCGTCGTATTCCATATTATTGGTCCTGGGGAGGTGCCGAAGTACCCAACTCTATGAACATTAGTCTCCCCTAAATCCCTTAACATCCATTAAGTCTTCTAGGATCTACAAGCCGCAATTCACGCAATAAATACAACGAACAAAACCAATAGTGCACTCTACGTTGCGTTTTTAAGACGTTCAAGCTAGTTACATATAAGAGGTCAGCCAGTTTTCTTAACCTAACGCGATAACAATCAACTAAACAAGAGACAACAAATCAATATTCAATAACTAGGTTTCATTAGATCTAAGCAAACACAAATAAACTTAAGCTAGCATGTTAGATAGAAGAAAAGCTAAACAAATAATCAAACAAAACATAGACATATTGAATGATTAAACGAATAACTTATCTTCAATTAAACATGGATGAAAAAGGCTGAAAAAGCGTTACAAGGTCTCTGAAAATCGTCTAGGGTTTATTACCAAAAGATGTCACACTTAATAATGAATACATTCGAAAATATATATAGTATTACAGCTCTGACGGCGTCAGCTTATGGATCCTGACGCCGTCAGCTCGCCGCCATTAGGGTTTCGTCTTGTGCAAGTTTCCGTTCTGATGGCGTCACCTTGTATCTCTAACGCCGTCACCTTCAGTCTTTGACACCGTCAGCTTATAAAAAGTTCTAAGCCGTCTCTCGTCTTCACAAAACGTGACTCTCTCCTCCGAAATACACCTGAAGGCGTTAGGTTGTAAATTCTTCAAATTCTCTGAAGCGTCACTTGGTGATTTTCCACCCAAAACCAACTCAAATAACAAGTGACGGCGTCACGTTGTAGCTAGTGACGCCGTCAGCCTTCCTTTTTTGACGGGTTTTCGCGACTTCGTCGTTTTCGTCCAAATATGCTCCAAAAGTGCTGATTTCCAGAATTCTCGTCCCAAGTACCTAAAATGCAAAAAAAAAAAAATGATTTGAGGCAATATTTGATCACATTTATACGATTTTGGGCTTAAATGACCCCTTAAAAAGGTACCAAATAAATCCTTATCAAACGTCTAGGGCTTCAAGAGGGACGATATTCATCAGCATACGGAGCATTTCCATGGGAGAATTCACGCCATTTGCTGCATAAGTTTTAGTATTTCATATCATATTCTTGTATTTGATTCGATGTCTTTCATTATGATATTAAACATTGAATTTTTTGCATTATTTAATATGATTGTTTAAACACCTTTAGTGTTAGCCTGGTTATGAAATTTTTATTGCTATGATTTAGTTTTCTCGTTTTCATATCGCTTTATGTGCATATTTTATTTGCTTATTCGTGGAAACCCTTGTTTCGGTAGTATTAATGTTTGGTAGTATCTAGGAAACTAGGAGAATTGACCATCGGACCCTAGTGAAATAGGTTGCGAATAGTGGTAAGAATTGATCATAGGACTGCCACTATCTTGAGCCAATTGACCATAGGATCACCTACCAAACGGAGATGCTTAAGAAGTTAGGGGGAACCTAAGTTCCGAGAGGCCGGGTTTCATAGAATAAGTCTAGATTGTAGTGGTACTTAATGACTCTACATAGGTTAACCAACGAACTCTTGTAATCGTATGGTTACGGAATAGGAACCTATAAAAAATAGGCTAGACGAATTTCCCCGAGGAGTCTAGTGACATTTACCCCCATGTGGAGAGATAGAAAACATTAATTAGAAAACTTAATCATGGCATAACAAGATAAGTAATTAGGCTAACACATTTCTTGCTACTGATTATCTCTTTCATTTTAATTTTTCTTTTTATTTAATTTCATTAGTTTAATTAATCAATTCATTAAATCCCCTTTAAAACCAGTGACATTAGAACTTAGATTAGATCCAAACTCATAGCTCTTGGGATGACCTCGGCTTTAGCGACATCGGCTTTACCGATTACTACACTACACACGACCGGGTACACTGCCCGTTAGTACATTAGGTAGACCTTAGGTAGACGAGAAATTATAAGTAGTAAAACCTGGTCTACATCACTCTTGGACACTGATCCTACTCGGACTCTTTCTTCCTAGTTAGGAACTTCAACGTTATTCCATTTCTCACAGCTTCTTAAAACCTCCCAACAATGACAAAGCATAAACTGTACTCAGTATTCAGCTTCATAGTTAAGCATTGCCATGTTGTAGTAATCTTCATCCCCGACTCCACTTATCGGCGCTGAACGCTTGAGGTTATTGTACACTCCACAAAACCGAGCCACGTTTGAGCGCACCGTCTTCCATTTATCGTTCACCATGTCATACGTTGGACGAGTATTTTTTGTTTTGCTCTCCATGTATTTTATAACATCATTCCAAAATCCGTCTCCCTTCTTCGAGTTACCAGGGCGCTATTTTCTGTTTCATTTACCCAAGCTTTGCAGAGCGCAATTTCTTCCTCAGTGTTCCATGGAATTTTCCGGGATGGTTCATCGTCGTCTCGTGTCGTCCTCTTTCCGCGTTTCTTAGGAATACGTTTGGCCGGTGCCTTTTCTTGGGGCGTGACTTCGACCGGAGAGACCTTATGAGCGGTGTTTTCATAAAAACTCTTATCAAATGTAGGCTCGTACAGGTCTTCATTTGGAAATAAATTAATGGGAGACATGGATCGTTGTGATGACGAACCACCCACCTGGGTTTGTGACGGGTAGTTGAGGTTATCAAATGGGAACGCGTTTGGTTGTGAGGAGAATTGGGTAAACGCGTTTGGTTGTGACAACTGAGAAAAGTTTTGTTGTGGGACTGGGTTTCGGTATGGTAGGTTTGGGTAAGGATAATATGTTTGTGGTCGGAAGTGTGATTATTGAGTATTTCTGAGAACAAATGTTCCGTCGGGTGTCGGGGGAGTGTCTTGGCTAGTTCTTCGTTGTCGACGGTTGATGTTACGGGGAGTGTTTTCTTGAGACATTATTGTAGCTAAAATGAGAAGTAAATTGTTGAGATTATGTGAGTATAAAAAATGTTGAAGTTGGGTTTAAAAATAGTGAAGTTATTGGGTATTTATAAGTAAAATATTAGATCGTGGGATTTTTTTTTTTAGGTCAAACAGTTTTATTCATTTTTGGGCCCCACAATCAAACGTTCCCTGTTTGGTGAGTAACTCACCATACGTACCTTTTTTATTTGCGGCATTTACATACATCCCCATATCCCAACCAATATTTACATATTTCCCCAAACCTTGCTTTTAGAGCATTATACATCATGCTTTAAAAACTTGTGTTTGGGGAAATATGTAAATATTGGTTTGGATACGGGGATGTATGTAAATATCCCTTTTTATTTTTGCAACTCACGCGCGACTTGGAAAAGAGGAATGGGACTCACGCCGTGAGTTACCCACACTCCGTTTAGCCTTAGTTAACAAAAATGGAAATTTCCCTAGTAAAAAGAGGGATCAAGCAGCGAACATCTCAGATTATGCATCACAATACATGAACTAGTTCACACTGCATAGTAGGATTCCGTGTCACTTCCTTACTTCTATTGAATGATTCCGGGTGGAGCAATGGAGATACCTTAAGCTATTTTTTTTTTATTTTTTTTATTTAATTGTAATCGCTAGCTAGATTAATGTTTTATATAATAAAGGAAAACATAAAATTAAAACATTTCAGAGCAAAGAATCTTTGAGGGAAACAAAATTATACAGCGGAAGAGCTCGATTTGGCCAAGTGACATAGCTTTAGTCACCTGATTAATGAATGAAAGTTAAAAATGGCTTCTACATTATCAAAATTGGCTCAATTTTGTTTTATAGATCAAAAGGGACAGCGGACTTCACGTAAATCTACTTAATATGGAATGCTATCCACGAGTTATTAAGAAGAAAATTATAGTGAAGAAACAAACTAGCTACACTACTACACAAAAGCTTATATAGATCGGTGGAAAACCCACATATAGATCGGTTTTGAACCGCTCTATACAAAAGTGATCTTTATGAGCGAGTCACATATAGATCGGTTGAGAACCGATCTATATGAACCTCATATAGATCGGTTGATACCCAATAACTGATCTATATGACACCACATATAGATCGGTTGTATACCTAATAACCGATCTATATAGCTTTTTTCCAAATTAAAAAAAAAAATTATAGAAACCCATATTTTTTTCAAATTTCTGTTCAATCACACAATACACTAATATTCCAATACATATATTCAACAAAATAATCATCTTACAATAAGACACCAAATGGCTTCAAAAAATACACAATATGAAGAGCTATATAACTTTACGAGCAACATGGCAAGCTGTCAATGCTTGATCACCAGTAATCATAACCTGATCACAGAAGTCTTCTCTCAATAAGAAAAGAAACGTATACTCAACCCTTTACCATGAGGAAGATGTTCAATTTATTTCAATACTTTGCTGTAACATATATGTCTATAATATACAAATTACATGAGCAATGAATAGCTTTTGTCATGTCGACGGCGGTTGTGACGAGGGTGGAGAAGTCGGTAGTTTACCTTGCTGAACTTTTTAGGTACAGACATGTTCTTTTTAAAATTTGCCTTGTTTTCATGCTTCAATAGTAGATCAAAAAGCTCGGTCATTTTTAAATCCTTCAATAGAATCTCAGCCTGCAAATAATTAATGTTAAGATTTGTATTCATCCTCGTTAAATAAACAACCTTAGGTTCAAGATTGTGCTGCAATGCAGAACAAGGGATGCAAACAAATATAGCTTAGATGTGACACCAACAAGAAGAAAAATACAATAGTTAAGAAAACAACAAAAAATTATATATTCCGACTTGTGGTTATTGGTCAACAAAAAATTCTAGTGAGTTCACATAAAATATCATTTTTTCACCTGTATTTGTTCTTTGTTTCCAGCAGTAATGTTTGATATTGTCCAGCATGCTTCTTTTTTTAATGCTCTTCTTGTGGTTATTGGTCAACAAGGACAGTAGGCACGGAAGTGCACCACGCTCTATAATATGCTGTAAAACAGAAAATAGTGTCATCTCAAACGTAGATCGCCTCAACAAATTTGAAATTAAAGAAGAAATACCACAAATAATATCCTATAAAATCTCATTTATGTTTGTAACAAACAAAATCAGTATGTAACCACAAAACTTGTCAAAATAATATAATAGCACTCGTGAGATCTTACCTGAGTTTGGAGATCATCGCCAGTCACAATGTTCCCAACAGTTCTGAGGGCAGGAATGAGTACCGAAGGAGATGGGTGGCTGAACATAAAACCAAGAGTTATAATAAATCCAAATCATTGCAACTTAAATCTGAGACTAATCATATATAAAAGAAAAACAATAATGCACAACTCACAGAAGCAGCTCAACAAGACGTTGGCAAACACCAGCATCAATCACAGCCTGAATTTTGTCATTGGTACCATCAGACAGATACGAAAGAGCCCAGCATGCATCTGTCAACACCTCTTCATCATTTGAATGAACAAGTCGCTCAAGGGCTGGCAGAGCTGGCCTTGTCTGCATTTAAAAACATATCAGTGTGCCAAATATAAGCAAGAAAAAAATGACTGAATAATTAATGATGTAACTGGTCACTAACCTGCTCAAATGGAGGTTGTGGTTTTCCTCGACAAAAGTTGGATAACGTCCAAGTTGCGTTTCTGAGCATAGAAAGCTTAGCATGCTCATTTAACTGAGACAGTAAGGGAATCAAAGCGCCATGTCCAAGGACAAGATCACGGCATCTAGGAGAATCACCAGCAACGTTTCCCAATGCCCAAACAGCCTGCAACAACAAGACCGACATATATAAGAAATTGATTTAGATGCAAATTGGTTTGGATTTTGAATAACGTCCAAGTTGCGTTTCTGAACCAAATGGATTCAGTTAAGGTCTCTGTCCATCGACAATTTCCATTCCACACAGACGCTCTACCTGTTTTGGTAACAGTTTTATCTGATTCTACACATATGAGAGACAATGTAAGCTTATCCCATCCCACGGGTACCTACAAACAGAAACCAAAAATGGGAAAATGAATCCTCAACAAACAACAAATCTTGGTTACCACAGCTACTTGAAATCTAACATGGGCCAGCCTCTCACAACATATTCCCTTCATTCATCGTTTTAACCAAAAATAGCAGTAACATGTCTATTACTGCTTCATTCAAATAGTAGAACATTTTGCTAAAGAAAAGTTAAGTATCAACAAAACAAAAAAATTATGTGCAAGTACAATTACAAAAAATAATAAGGTTTGTTTTAACTTATATAAGAGCAGAATTTACATTAGAGATTTCTCCTGATCGAAGAGCTTAGTATTCCCGATATTTTAAGGGTTAACTGCGCAAAACCAACCGACTTTCATCAATCAAGACAACAAGCTCACTCAAGACTACACATAATAGTAATAACTATATTTAAAAAGGTTTAATTTTTCTAGCAATTACAAATTTACATGGTTTACAACCTTTTGACCGACTAATCCACGGGTTTGAGCGAAATATAAACATATTTTACCACTTAAAGCAACCTACTTATTTTTTCAAAACTTTCACTAAATATTAAAACATTAAGTCATTAATTGAAACTAGATAGTAGATTGCAACCCTTTCTATTTTAAGCAATTATCCTTACTCAAAATTCAGCAAAAAGACACTGCACTCATTACAGTGAATACCTTCATCATTAACTTGACAAAACTTGCTAAACACTACATATCATCCTAATGATAACATCACCCCAAAAAAACTAATAAGCATTAATATTCATCATTCTGTAATAATTTAGACATGTTTCCTAATCAAAGAACTCGTTATGTAATTTCACCATAAAATAACCTACTTGCACACTTTGACCCGATCAAGAAAGTACCATTGAAACTAAAAACTAAAAATAGTTTCTGTAACACTCAAAGGAGCAACAAACAACTAAGTGTATAATTGTTAAAAGCTTTTCTGTAACACTTAACAATCTATATCTTTCGAGTTTACCAAATCTAGCAACAACCACTAAAATTAAATCAAAACTTCAAGGTGAGCATAGGTTGTGTCGTTTTTGTCAAATAATAAAAAAACTTCCATTCAAACATTTCATCAAACACCTACTATGCAAGGATAACAATTTGTCAAGAATGTTTATTAATTATAATCAACCAACAAAACATGATTATTACTTACCAAAGTATTTGAAGAGATGTATCGATGCCAATAAAGTCGAATCTATAATCATGGAGTGAAGCCTAATACAGCCATCACAAAACAAAAAAACATTAGTAATATATAACATAGCAAGACATATGCGTGTACTTACATCAACTTGGTTAACCTTCCCTTCATCCAACACTTTAAAAAGGGCAAACCCTGCTGCTGTTTCAAATAGTACTAACATCGCCTTTGTTCCTTCAAAAAATAAAAAAATAAAAACAGTGAGTAACAAGAAGATTGATAGTTATATAGATTGTGGTACCGGAGTTTAAAAAAGGGTTGTTTTTGTTTTACCTTTGAAGGGTTGCTGCCGAGTAGATCTAGTAGATCTGGATAAGAACGGCTGTGAAATTTTGGGAGAAATGTTTAGGGTTTTTTTTTGTGAGAGTACATGATTGTGGGGGAAAGTTAATTGAGGGAAATGTGTGTCTAAATTTTGGTGAAGCGGCAAATGAAAACTTTTATCCCGCTAAAACTTTTGTGGTGAATTTTTATTAAATAGATCGGTTATTTATTTATAACCGATCTATATAATACAAAAGTGTTGACTCACTTAAAAAAACTCAGCCATATATATAGATCGGTTGTTTTGTTAATAACCGATCTATTAAATTTTGAAACTAAATAGATCGGTTATTAACCAAAAAACCGATCTATATATGATATTTCCCCACTTTTTTTCTTTTATAGATCGGTTTTTAAGGTAACCGATCTATATGAAGTGATCTATATGGCCTTTTGTGTAGTAGCTACATGCACCATGCATGTGAAATGAGTATTTAATTTTTAAAATTTTTTTTTTGAGCAAAGAGTATTAAATTCACTGACAAGTATTCTCAATAATTATTGAATGCTTCTGACCCGATTGTTCTAACATCCAAGTGACTACATGATAACCGTAGAAAACTACGTGATGTACAACGTATTCATACTTGAATAGAGTATTAAGTTAATGCCCCTGAATACAATTAGTACTAGATTAAAAGTCTGTACGTCACCGATGCAGTCTCCACCAAGTGTAAAACGTGAAATTGTAATTATATGTGTACAAGTTTAAAAGTGTAAATTTGTAATCGATGCATCGTTGATTAATGATATGATCGAGGTTGTTATACAATAAGACTAATTAAAAATATAAATTGGGGAGTGATATCCGAATGAATCATTCTTGATTTTGCTTTGTTTTTGAGTGATTATATTGTGGTGGAATTATGTGGTGCTGGCTTGGATTCTTATAGTGTAGGATTGCTGATACTCATGCTTGAATAGGAAATGTAGATGTTTTCTTAGATTTCATGATGTCAAAGAAGGCTATTTTCAAACCAACAAGAATATATGCACATCTTACCTCAGTTCCCGTGGGTGGCAAGACTTGAAAGGTCTCAATACCTATATTTACTTACATGGACGGAACCAGGACCATATATGACTGGGTGAACAAAATTTTTTGAACCGTAATATAATAGAAACACATTTCAATAGACCCGGTGCATTTAAGATACATTTAAGAAAAATCGATTATTTTTTTCAAAAATTAACACTACATTAGAAAAATCCATGAGGTTCTCGGGAACCCCTGGTTCCGTTCATGTTTACTTACCACATGCCATATATTCCGTAGCTACTTAGGAAGACAAAAAAATAAAGTGTGCGTAAAAAAGGCGATCAATGATATGCCTTCTTGTAGAAACAAACGACAAATTCAAGATTCAATTTTAGTTCTTTGAAGTCAAGAATGAAAACATTCAGAAAATATCAATAACCGATTGGTTCATGTCTTCCGATCAATAATTGCAGTTGTTGCTGTGTTTGATTTGTATTCACTACAAGAAAACATAGCACGGGCGACGGACACCGTGCCGACGACCGAGTGTCGTCGGTAGCATTCGCTAAACGACAAAAAAATGACTTGACCAAGCCAAGGTTGCGTTGAATTTTTATGTCAGTATTATGCCGACGACTTTTCGTCGGTAACATGATTCTAGTGTTTGACTTGGTGAAAACCTGGGCGGGGATTTGACCCGCCAAAACTATGTCGACGTCATGTCGTCGGCATAGTATAAACCAAAAAATAATTGTGATTATTGTGGGATTAGCGAATGATTAAGAACTGTTTTGCCGTTAGTTTAATGACGCCGACGACATGACGTCGGCACATATTTAAGTCAAATTTTTTGACTTTTCCCTCTTGTGAATAATAGCGAATAATTGGGCGGGGGTTTTCCCGCCTTTATTATGCCGACGACAGGTCGTCGGTGATATTTCCCGCCAAAATTTGCCTCCACCCCGCCAATTTTTTACTTATATATATATCATATAATAAAATTATCACAAAACACGTAAATTCTCACATAAAACACACATAACAATGGATGGTTTAACGCCGGAACAGGAATGGTCGAAGGCTTTATCACACGAGCTCCTGTATAATGAAATTATACTTCATTGGGGCTGGGAAATTTTTGATGAATATGGTTCTTATGAGAACTGTGCACCGTGGCAGAGGGACAAGATTCTGGAATGGTTGAGGAGAAAGCCGTACTATAGAGAGTATTTGGAAGAGCTAGATGCTGCTGAAGCTCAACGTGCTGCTGAAGCTCAAGCTGCTGCTGTTGGAGGTGACGATGAAGCTGAAAGCACGTTGGACCTCAACACCGAATTTGGTAATCTGGAAAATAGAGTAACAAATCTCAAAGCTACGTTTGAACGTATCAAGGAACTGAGAGCAAGGAAGGGAAAAGATGGTGCGAGTTCCAGCAAAGCGGGAAGTAGCCGCAAAAAAAAAATAAAAATGTTGTTTCGTTTGGTTGTCGAGTTGTTTAGTTTGAGTTGTTTCGTTTGGTTGTCGAGTTGTTTAGTTTGAGTTGTTTTGTTTGGTTGTCGAGTTTTTCGTTTGAGAACTCTTGCGTGTTTTAAATAAAATGTGTGCATTCGTGTTTGTTAATTGTGATGTTGTTTCTTCAAATAAGGTCATAAACCAAAACACCCTTTTGGTGCAGGAAATAAGCAATCCCAAACACCCCTATTTGGACAGCATAAACCAAACGGCTCTTGTGGGCTGTTGTTAAGAAAACAACATAAACCAAACGGCCCTGTTTGGACATCATAAACCAAACAACACCTTATGGTTGAATCTTGATGGATACTTAAGTTTTCACAACGTCTCCAACATTAAAGCGTACAAATTAAAAATATAAAGCACGTTCGACATCAGTTTTCACAACAACAACAACATTTTATTAAACAACAACAATAACACAACAAACAACAACAACGACGATAACAGCAACAACAACAACAATAACAGCAACAACAACAACCTACATACGAAGATTTCCCATATCACCTACCATGTCATTATAAAGGTCGTGAAGTAAGGCAGCTGAATCAGTTGTGTGTTTGTTTGGATGCATATACACTTCTAGCATTTTATTGAGTACCATTATCTGGTGATTCAGTTTGATGCAGTTTGAGCACTCTGTATTTCCAGGACTTGATGTTGAAGGTCCTGCAGTGTATCGAGTTAGAGTTGTGGATGGTCTTGCGGAATGAGTTGGAGGCGTTGAAGCTCCAACAGAAGCGGTCATTTTGGCTAGTCGTTCATCCTTCCATAAAAAAATCGCATCCATACTCCTTTGTCCCACCCTGTTAAAGAGTAAAAACTATAATTTTTAACGACTAACCAAATTATTTAAATAACACAGAAAAAAGTATGTAATTGTTCACCTTGGATAAAGGACACGCATAGTATTGTTTACCACGGGAGTGAGGTCGATGCAATTGTCGCAGAATTACGTCTCCTCGTCCACAAGGACAAGCAAAAGCTTCAAATTCCGCCATCTTCACCATGATAATAGTGTGTGTTTGTGGTTGTGAGGATTTGAGAGTGTATAATGTGTTTGTGTGGTTAAGAGCAGATCTGCTAACTGTTATATATGGTAAAAAAAAATAGATCTTTTGGAGGGAAGTTTTGGCGCCATAACATCTAGTGTATAACCATAACATCTCGGATCGTTCGTTAAACATCTCGTGTACAACCATAACATCTCGGCTCGTTCGTTAAACATCTCGTGTACAACAATAACATCTCGGCTCGTTCGTTAAACATCTCGTGTACAACAATAACATCTCGGCTCGTTCGTTAATCATCTCGTGTATAACCATATGATGCTCGTGATGTGTCGTTGCGGTTTAGCAGTATTAATGCCTACTCAAGTTTTAAATTTATATTTAGCCGACTTATCAATAACACACACACTTAACGAGCAGTGTACCCGGTCAGTATGAATATAATGGTAAGTAGAGTGTCGATCACTAAGAGTGGAACGTATTATCTAGTTATTCTAATCAGTATTTTAATATCTTAAGTCAATTATACAACCTAATCTAACGCAAGGGGGTTCAGCCTGAGAGACTGGCACGTTTTGGTTGCAATTAAATAATAAACTAAACTAACGAGCACGAATCAGCGATAAGCACGCACGTACACAGATAAATACTTGAGACAATAAGAAGACCTGTCCTGATAATTAAGTAGCTTGTCACTTGTTTTATTGCTAGTTTTATATGAAGTGTATGTAATTAACCCTTTCTCGTTGGCTCTAATCTTATCGGCGAGTAAACACTTAATGATTACTTATGTCTAAAAGTTATTCCTAAGTGATCAAGTTAGTTATAACCGTGGGAGCAATATGATCTTTCGTAGTCACATACGACAAGCCACTAATAGACACAGAGGTTATCAATGCACTAATAAAAGTCACCAAAGACATCAACATATAAACTTTAATTAATGGGAAAGCAGTTTTAAGGGAGTGCAACCTTTCCGTTGTCACATTACACAAGCCACCAATCCTGATGAATTAAAGTGTACTAATACAATGAAACAAAACTACTTAATGAATTAAACACATGCAGGACCTTCTTACAGCTCTTGTATCTTCGTTCGGGTGTGTCTTGTGCTGCCTATTCGTCTGAATTCGTTTGCTCGTCTAGGGATATATGGCACGTACGTCAAAAGTCTTTAATCTCTGAAATTCGTCTGGCCTTGGGGTATTTATAGTTTCTGTCTGAGGTAAGATGCGGCGCATTGAATAAGTAGATGCGGCGCATTGACTTAACTTCACGTGGGGTCCAAGGTTATTATATTCCAGAATATTCGTACACCGCCTTGAGATGCGGCGTATCTTCATAACTGTATGCGGCACATGTCTTCTTGTATCTTGGATCGAAACTGGTGAAATTTTGATAGTGATGCGCCGTATGTAAGAAGTATAATGCGGCGCATCTGGAGTAGAACAAGTTGGTTCTTCTTCGTTGACCAAAGTTTCATATGCAACGCATGACAGAATTGTATGCGTGCATTCTTCAAAGTCAGGCAATGGTCTTCAATCTCTTCATTTCAGCAACCTTTTCCAATCTTGATCATTTTTCTCCATTTTTAGTCCATAATAGCTAAGTTTCACCAAATGCTTGTTTTTAACTGAGAATTACAAAAGTAAACGATTAAGTATCAATTCTCATACATAATATAATAAAACAATTTAAATAAATAGGATAAATGATGATAATAAAATGTACGTATTTGAGTTCATCAAATATCCTCCCACTTGAACTTTACTTGTCCCCAAGTAAACCTTAGAATTAATCTTATGAAAATATATCCTAAAAGATATTAGGATTTATTTTTATATTTAAGCATGTATTCGTTTTATCATAATCACACAATCAAACACTTACCAAATTAGGAATAAAATAAAATATTTTGATAAAAGCAAATCTAATCGTTTCACTGTCCAGTCGTGACGAATATTCTATCATAAGCTTGGCAAGTATACACATCTCCCCCACTAAAGCCAAGGAATAACAAGTCTAAAGCGGTAAAAAGGGTTTTGAGGTTTAAGGGTTAATCATTCTTCTTAATCTTTATCGATCTCAGATTCCAGAAAAGGCGACAAAATCACAAATACATGATCGAATCCACGAACACGATACATGCAATTGCTCAAATCCTTAACTCGAATAGGCTAAAGATAGGACCAAGTAATCTTCACCAATAATATTATATCAAAAAGGGCGACAAAATCATAAATACATAGCCGAATCCACGACTACGATACTTAAGATTGCTCAAATCCCTAATCTCAATAAATCAAAGGTTTGGATAAAGAATGATATAGGGTATGGATAATATTTGGGATACAAATTGGTGTAAAATGAAAAATAAACAAAACAGATAAATTAAAATCCTAAGTGTGGTTAATCACTATCCCAACCATCCCATGAATAAGACTCATATCATTGAACAACTCACGCTTTAACACTTGAAACACACGCTTTAGGTAGACACGAATTATACTCAACAAGATCTTAATCAAAGAATATCCTTAGTTGGCGTTCCCATAACGTTCAACTCCCATTCAATCCATAAATATAATATACAACAACTAGTGGTGATATCGACCACTTAATACAAAACTTTACATAAGTTGGTTAAAACAAGCTTCCAACTTTTTCTTTTTCTTTTTCTTTTCTTAATTTTTTTTTTTTTTTTTTTTTTTTTTTTTTTTTTTTTTTTTTTTGACATCAACATATATGTGTAAAATTTCACCACATCACTATAACGATAACTCTGGATAATTTTTCCATACTTTTCATGACTTCAGAAATAACGGTAACAGTGAAAATAGTAAATACACGAAAAACAAGACTCAAAGATATACAATATTTACTTTCACTCCAATTGCATTGTGCAATTTCCCGACCTAACCATAGATAATGAATTACGCACGCGAACACAGGTAATGTAAGGAAACACACTTTGCCTAAAGCAATTAACCAACCACGGATTTTAATCTACAGGGTAGGCTAAGGTGTAAGGGTGTAACGAAACATTATAACAAAGGTGTAAGAAACGAAAGGAATGGCTCTGAGTGTTTTTCTAGGGGTATCTTACTCTAAAAGTGAGAGTAACAAAAGGGTTTATACGGGGGTTAACTAACCAGTGTAGTTAGCTAATAACACATAACATATAAAGGCTATTTGGGTGTAATCCTAGAAATTTACCAATTTAGACAAGTCATTCCAATTATATAAATAATACTTATTATGGTGGTCTCGAATAGTATACAAGCCAAGTTCTAAAGTCTACAAGTCACCGGGACACTCATAGATTTGTGAATTTTGAAAAATCACAATTTTTGGAAATAATGTTATGTGTGCAGCTATGCAACTTAGATCTTAAACAAAAACATGCTAAAATTTTTTAATTTTGATATATTAAGCGCATTTTAAGCATAATTTTTGAAAAAGTTTAGGACAAGTAAGTGTTCTAATTCTCCAATCCCCCCACTTAAGTTAAACAACGTCCTCGTTGTTTGTATCAAAGGTTAAAAACTGGAAAATAAAAGAATTAGAACAGAAAAACTCCCCTGAGAATTGCTCGGTATGATCCTCCATTATTTGTATAAGAGCAAAAATCATCTTTCTTGTGGATTAGAACGTTTATGCTTCATAATTGATGTATCCACAGGAAATGCAGGAATCTATAATACCATCAAGACTTAAACACACCTGAGTTAAGAAAGTTCAAACTTGCATAATACATTAGTAGTTAGTAAAAATAAAACAAAAAATATTAAAACTGAAAATCATCAGGTCAGTCGATGCGCCATATCTTATGGAAGAAGATACGCCGTATCGAGCCTGGAATAAATACGAATCAGAATAAAAGATGCGTCGCATCCTTAACCAGGGATGTGCCACATTAAATAAACTGACAAAGAGTTTTAAAGTTAAAAATAAAAATGCAGAAAATAAAATAAGATATGACCAGTGCAGGAGATGCGCCGCATCTTAGGATGGAGATGCGCCGTATCTTCTGCGGGCCTGACTGACTCGACACAGAACAGAATAGTAAAAATTCTCCGGGTTGTCTCCCGGTCAGCACTTGTCTTTATTCCAGAGTCTTCAAGTTAGACTCACGTTCAGCTCTTATCTTGTTCTTGTCACGGTCCATCCTTCTTCTTTCATCCAAAAGATGTTCCCGTATAGCTCCGCAACATTTTCTTCCGTTCGACTTAATCTAGTATAACTCTTGGTCTTCGTCGCAACATATTCCTCATCTGGTCCCAAAGAGTATTTAATGACTTTAAATTTTTCAGAAATAATCATGGGTGGCTTATTATAAGGGATCCCAAGTAGTTGACACTTTCTTTTGATGAATTCTTCTTCGTCTTTATCAACAAACTTAAAATAAGGATCCTTAATCAAATAGTCATCAAGTTCATCAATTAATGACTCATTGTTATTATCATCTTGAATTGCCTCCCACTCTCTTTCCAATTCCCATTGTAAGCGTCGACTAAGCTTTGTGTAATCATCAAATTGTTCATGCACCCATTCCCAGAAAGTAGTGTTCGATGTTCCCTTAAGTCCTTTTAAGTAGTTGATTCTACCTCTCTCTTGCAAAGCCTCTGCTTTACGTGGGCAGTCTTCAACTTTTTCATACCAATCATCGTCTTCAAAGTATACATCGTTTCCAACCCGTTTCATTCCAATTATACTTCCCCCATTACAGGTTCCATCATTCTTATAATCACAGGTCGGCCATACACTACTCCCATCCTTGAAACAGAAAGGTGTACAAGTGTGATTAATGTGCTCAAATTCCCATGGTTTATCCCAAACCCATGGTATTTGGTCATTCCATTCGTAGTACCAGGTGTTTTTGAAATCATCATAAGTTTTGAATCCTGGTAGATCTCCAGTTAGCACATCATCGTCGAATTGAAGAAGGTAATTAAATTCTTTGAATTGTTTGCACAAAGGTATCTCATAATTGAACAGATCAATGTCTATGCTGAATAATTCTTCAATGCCCTCATTGATTGTTGAATCATTAAGTGACGACCCATAGTCGCTCTCTACTTCTTCATCTTCCCCTCTCATCCAATATACCCATAACGCATCTTTAGTAGCTCGATCCATGCTCTTATGGTTATTGAACTTACTAGCCAACCAATCTGAAAAATCAACATTGTTAGGATCGTGGTCAACGTCAAAGCAAGCTTTTCCAATCATTTTCCTCCTTATCTCCATGAACTCGTTAAATTGTTCCCTAAAACTCCGTGTCAACCATGAGGTCACAATCCGTTTGATTTCATTCACAGGAGCAAATTTAGGATTACCGTATTTAAGTTCAAGCCATTCTTCGAGGGAGATGTCCATCAACCTTACCAACCTGCCATGAAATAGTAACTCCGACACAGCATAAATTCTTTCATCGTCTAGATAGTTCTCATTTAATCCCCAGTACTGTTCGGAATGAGGCATGTAAGAGATTTGTATAGGTTGGGTATTGCCTCCACCACAGCTTTTATTGCTTGAGTTCATGTATTCAATTTGGAATTTCCCATCATTCTCTTCAATAGTAGTCCAAGTGAATCATTTAGATTCAATGATGGGCCATAAGAGTAGCAATTCATCTTCAGTGTAGCTCATTAGTAAATCATAAGAGAATATCCCATCTTCAATATTGCCTAAGCGTTTGAATTCCGTATAAGTAGCTTCAAGAGGGGTTTCCCAAGAAAATAAATCGGCATCAATCATGAGCACATTGAAGTTGACATCATCAAAAACTTTCACTTCAAATGAATCCGAAAGCAAGAGTTCCTTAGCAAGATATCCGTTCACTGACATTTCTTCCATAGCAAAACCTGTCATCATAGGTAAAATCGTCAGTAGGATTTGTTCGCTAGAAGAGAAATTAATGAATTTAGAAACGGATATAAGAATAACTGATATCTGCAGACGATGCGCCGTATCCAGAAAGTTGGATACGCCGTATCTTATAATCGTTAAAATTTAATCAGACTTTTATTCAGAAAATAGATACGCCGCTTATAAATTTAGAATGCGCCGTATCAGTTTTAATTATCAAAAATCGATATACTTATTAAAATTAAATGCGTCGTATTAACAAAAGTTAATGCGCCGTATTTTCGTTACGTTTCAAAATACAAGATTTTTGATTCAGAAAGATGCGCCGTATCGATAAAAATCGATGCGTCGTATCTGTTTAATAATTTGAAAACTGTTTTTAATTAAAATAATAAATACGCCGTATCTGTAAAAATAGATGCGCCGTATGGCGTTAACGTTTAGAAAAATTTCTTATTAAAAACAGAATACGCCGTATCTTGGGGAAAGATGCGCCGTATTCGAATTAATTAAACGCGTTGTATTTTATAAAAATTAAACGCAATACGCCGTATCTATGAAAATAGATGCGCCGTATTGTTTATATTAGCTCAGTACAACGATAGCAGTATGCAGAAAAACAGAAAAATAAAAACAAAAATAAACACAAACGAAAAGCAACAAAAATAAAAGAAAACAAATAACACACAAAACAGAAAATATGCAAATAATACAATGAATGCAATTAATCTAATACACAACACGGTTAGCGGTTAGAATAAAAATTAAAAATTAAAAACCTAATTAAAATACTAATCAAATTAACAGATAATAACAATTCACTCCCCGGCAGCGGCGCCAAAAACTTGATGCACGTGATGTGTCGTTGCGGTTTAGCAGTATTAATGCCTACTCAAGTTTTAAATTTATATTTAGCCGACTTATCAATAACACACACACTTAACGAGCAGTGTACCCGGTCAGTATGAATATAATGGTAAGTAGAGTGTCGATCACTAAGAGTGGAACGTATTATCTAGTTATTTTAATCAGTATTTTAATATCTTAAGTCAATTATAAAACCTAATCTAACGCAAGGGGGTTCAGCCTGAGAGACTGGCACGTTTTGGTTGCAATTAAATAATAAACTAAACTAATGAGCACGAATCAGCGATAAGCACGCACGTACACAGATAAATACTTGAGACAATAAGAAGACCTGTCCTGATAATTAAGTAGCTTGTCACTTGTTTTATTGCTAGTTTTATATGAAGTGTATGTAATTAACCCTTTCTCGTTGGCTCTAATCTTATCGGCGAGTAAACCCTTAATAATTACTTATGTCTAAAAGTTATTCCTAAGTGATCAAGTTAGTTATAACCATGGGAGCAATATGATCTTCCGTAGTCACATACGACAAGCCACTAATAGACACAGAGGTTATCAATGCACTAATAAAAGTCACCAAAGACATCAACATATAAACTTTAATTAATGGGAAAGCAGTTTTAAGGGAGTGCAACCTTTCCGTTGTCACATTACACAAGCCACCAATCTTGATGAATTAAAGTGTACTAATACAATGAAACAAAACTACTTAATGAATTAAACACATGCAGGACCTTCTTACAGCTCTTGTATCTTCGTTCGGGTGTGTCTTGTGCTGCCTATTCGTCTGAATTCGTTCGCTCGTTTAAGGATATATGGCACGTACGTCAAAAGTCTTTTAAATTCGTCTGGCCTTGGGGTATTTATAGTTTCTGTCTGAGGTAAGATGCGGCGCATTGAATAAGTAGATGCGGCGCATTGACTTAACTTCACGTGGGGTCCAAGGTTATTATATTCCAGAATATTCGTACACCGCCTTGAGATGCGGCGTATCTTCATAACTGTATGCGGCGCATGTCTTCTTGTATCTTGGATCGAAACTGGTGAAATCTTGATAGTGATGCGCCGTATGTAAGAAGTATAATGCGGCGCATCTGGAGTAGAACAATTTGGTTCTTCTTCGTTGACCAAAGTTTCATATGCAACGCATGACAGAATTGCATGCGTGCATTCTTCAAAGTCAGGCAATGGTCTTCAATCTCTTCATTTCAGCAACCTTTTCCAATCTTGATCATTTTTTCTCCATTTTTAGTCCATAATAGCTAGGTTTCACCAAATGCTTGTTTTTAACTGAGAATTACAAAAGTAAACGATTAAGTATCAATTCTCATACATAATATAATAAAACAAGTCAAATAAATAGGATAAATGATGATAATAAAATGTACTTATTTGAGTTCATCAAATATCCCCCCACTTGAACTTTACTTGTCCCCAAGTAAACCTTAGAATTAATCTTATGAAAATATATCCTAAAAGATATTAGGATTTATTTTTATATTTAAGCATGTATTCGTTTTATCATAATCACACAACCAAACACTTAACGAAGTAGGAATAAAATAAAATATTTCGATAAAAGCAAATCTAATCGTTTAACTGTCCAGTCGTTACGAATATTCTATCATAAGCTTGGCAAGTATACACATCTCCCCCACTAAAGCCAAGGAATAACAAGTCTAAAGTGGTAAAAAGGGTTTTGAGGTTTAAGGGTTAATCATTCTTCTTAATCTCTATCGATCTCAGATTCCAGAAAAGGCGACAAAATCACAAATACATGATCGAATCCATGAACACGATACTTGCAATTGCTCAAATCCTTAACTCGAACAGGCTAAAGATAGGACCAAGTAATCTTCACCAATAATATTATATCAAAAAGGGCGACAAAATCCTAAATACATAGCCGAATCCACGACTACGATACTTAAGATTGCTCAAATCCCTAATCTCAATAAATCAAAGGTTTGGATAAAGAATAATATAGGGTATGGATAATATTTGGGATACAAATTGGTGTAAAATGAAAAATAAACAAAACAGATAAATTAAAATCCTAAGTGTGGTTAATCACTATCCCAACCATCCCATGAATAAGACTCATATCATTGAAAAACTCACGCTTTAACAATTGAAACACACGCTTTAGGTAGACACGAATTATACTCAACAAGATCTTAATCAAAGAATATCCTTAGTTGGCGTTCCCTTAACGTTCAACTCCCATTCAATCCATAAATATAATATACAACAACTAGTGGTGATATCGACCACTTAATACAAAACTTTACATAAGTTGGTTAAAACAAGCCTCCAACTTTTCCTTTTTCTTTTTCCTTTCTTATTTTTTCCTTTTTTTTTTTTTTTTTTTTTTTTTTTTTTTTTTTTTTTTTTTGACATCAACATATATGTGTAAAATTTCACCACATCACTATAACGATAACTCTGGATAATTTTTCCATACTTTTCATGACTTCAGAAATAACGGTAATAGTGAAAATAGTAAACACACGAAAAACAAGACTCAAAGATATACAATATTTACTTTCACTCCAATTGCATTGTGCAATTTCCCGACCTAACCATAGATAATGAATTACGCACGCGAACACAGGTAATGTAAGGAAACACACTTTGCCTAAAGCAATTAACCAACCACGGATTTTAATCTACAGGGTAGGCTAAGGTGTAAGGGTGTAACGATACATTATAACAAAGGTGTAAGAAACGAAAGGAATGGCTCTGAGTGTTTTTCTAGGGGTATCTTACTCTAAAAGTGAGAGTAACAAAAGGGTTTATACGGGGGTTAACTAACCAGTGTAGTTAGCTAATATCACATAACATATAAAGGCTATTTGGGTGTAATCCTAGAAATTTACCAATTTAGACAAGTCATTCCAATTATAAAAATAATATTTATTATGGTGGTCTCGAATAGTATACAAGCCAAGTTCTAAAGTCTACAAGTCACCGGCACACTCATAGATTTGTGAATTTTGAAAAATCACAATTTTTGAAAATAATGTTATGTGTGCAGCTATGCAACTTAGATCTTAAACAAAAACATGCTAAAATTTTTTAATTTTGATATATTAAGCGCATTTTAAGCATAATTTTTGAAAAAGTTTAGGACAAGTAAGTGTTCTAATTCTCCAATCCCCCCACTTAAGTTAAACAACGTCCTCGTTGTTTGTATCAAATGTTAAAAACTGGAAAATAAAAGAATTAGAACAGAAAAACTCCCCTGAGATTTGCTCGGTATGATCCTCCATTATTATAAGGGCAAAAATCAACTTCTTGTGGATGAGAACGTTTAAGCTTCATAATTGATGTATCCACAGGAAATGCAGGAATCTATAATACCATCAAGACTTAAACACACCTGAGTTAAGAAAGTTCAAACTTGCATAATACATTAGTAGTTAGCGAAAATAAAATGTAAAAATTAAAACTGAAAATCATCAGGTCAGTCGATGCGCCGTATCTTATGGAAGAAGATACGCCGTATCGATCCTGGAATAAAAATAAAATAAAACGAAATAAAGGATAGGATGCGTCGCATCTGTTTTACCAGATGCGGCGCATGTAGTTACCAGACAGACTGTTAACAGTCTGTTGTAAAATGACTCGTTCCACGGTTTATCTCTCACGTCCTCTCGTACTCTCATGCTGAACTTAATGTCAGTCTTTGTCAAGCATAATAAGAAATATCAACTGAAACATCAAATATATATACGATAATAATAATGAGTACAATCAACAAGATAATAATAATAATATACGTGGAACAATGTCAATAAACACATCAAATCCAGATATCATGGGTCAGTAGGGTCGTCTGAGCGGGTCCCGGAAGTGCCGGCACCATCTGTCCTGGCCCGGACTCTCTGAGTGTATGCGAGTGTCGCCCCTCTAACCTGAGTACCATCCGGGCGAGTGTGGCTAATACCCTGATGCTCCAAAGCCCGGCTCACACTCGTGACAAGCCACTCCGAGTCCCTCCTCATGCCATCTACTACACCTCTCAAGGCTCTCAGCTCTCCCTCAACTGCCTCAACTCTCTGACTCACCGTGCGTACAGGTGCTGGTGGGGGTACTGGTGCCTGTGGCTCCTCCTGATGGGCTGAAGCAGCAGCCGGAGCTCCCTGAGGACCTCCCTGCTCCGCCTCTGGATCTGCTGGTCTAGCGGGCCCCAATGCCACCCAGAAGTAACCCCCCATAGCCAACTGACAGATCCCAAGTCTAACCAAATAATCCCTGTCAATAACCGGCAGCCTAGTCACATCGACCTCTAAACCGGCAGGGATCTCGTCACCAATCACTCCAAAATGGCGGGCCAGCCTAGACACAAAATGCCCACCAGTCATCTGACTCCTCCTGTCTCTCCCTGCAGCTGCCCGATGGAGGTAATGTGCTAAAAAGTGGGGGATGTTCACCGACAACCCCTCGTCCATGCTCCTCAGAAGGAAGAGGTCAAGAGTGGTCACCTTCTCGGGTGACTGACCTCTCCCAGCAATGGTCAAGGCTATCATGCGGTGGCACAACCTCCTCATGGGCTCCCTGATCAGTGTGTAAGAAGGGGTGGAAGTAGCGATATCACCCCCTGAAGAGATCCTATCCCAGTAATCTCCCAGCAATGCCCTATCAGGAACTACCCTTAAGCTGTCAGCCCAGTACCTGGCAAACCCATCAGACTCAAGCTCCTCAGCAGTGTGTAACCCCATACCAAGAAGAAAGGAGACTCATTTTTCCTCAACAAATTACTCTTTCAGATGGAATGGTCAAGTCATCCAATTTATCAACCAAACCGGGTAAGGATAGGAAAGATGTACATATCTTGCCAAGGTATGATCTTTATTTGTTTCTTCCATCTTTACTAGCAAATTTACACTCTTTTCGTGTTTATTGCTATTATCACCCGCACTTGATCCCAAGTGGGGGGAACAACACCCTATTACACGGTAAATAAGGGTGGAGTCAGGCTCGTGACTCGAACAAAAATAAGCGCTTCGTGGGAGGCAACCCATGCTTATCTTTTATTTTATTTTATTTTCTGATTTTGTATTGAGTCTGTCAGACCTGCAGAAGATACGGCGCATCTCAATCCTAAGATGCGACGCATCTCCTGCACTGGTCATATCTTATTTTATTTTCTGCATTTTTATTTTTAACTTTAAAACTCTTTGTCAGTTTATTTAATGCGGCGCATCCCTGGTTAAGGATGCGACGCATCTTTTATTCTGATTCGTATTTATTCCAGGCTCGATACGGCGTATCTTCTTCCATAAGATACGGCGCATCGACTGACCTGATGATTTTCAATTTTAATTTTTTTTAGTTTTATTTTTACTAACTACTAATGTATTATGCAAGTTTGAACTTTCTTAACTTAGGTGTGTTAAAGTCTTGGTGGTATTATAGATTCCTGCATTTCCTGTGGATACATCAATTATGAAGCTTAAACGTTCTCATCCACAAGAAGTTGATTTTTGCCCTTATACTAATGGAGGATCATACCGAGCAAATCTCAGGGGAGTTTTTCTATTCTAATTCTTTTATTTTCTAGTTTCTAACCTTTGATACAAACAACGAGGACGTTGTTTAACTTAAGTGGGGGGATTGGAGAATTAGAACACTTACTTGTCCTAAACTTTTTCAAAAATTATGCTTAAAATGCGCTTAATATATCAAAATTAAAAATTTTTAGCATGTTTTTGTTTAAGATCTAAGTTGCATAGCTGCACACATAACATTATTTCCAAAAATTGTGATTTTTCAAAATTCACAAATCTATGAGTGTGCCGGTGACTTGTAAACTCTAGAACTTGGCTTGTATACTATTCGAGACTACCATAATAAGTATTATTTTTATAATTGGAATGACTTGTCTAAATTGATAAATTTCTAGGATTACACCCAAATAGCCTTTATATGTTATGTGTTATTAGCTAACTACACTAGTTAGTTAATCCCCGTATAAACCCTTTTGTTACTCTCATTTTTAGAGTAAGATACCCCTAAAAAAACACTCAGAGCCATTCCTTTCGTTTCTTACACCTTTGTTATAATGTTTCGTTACACCCTTACACCTTAGCCTACCCTGTAGATTAAAATCCGTGGTTGGTTAATTGCTTTAGGCAAAGTGTGTTTCCTTACATTACCTGTGTTCGCGTGCGTAATTCATTATCTATGGTTAGGTCGGGAAATTGCACAATGCAATTGGAGTGAAAGTAAATATTGTATATCTTTGAGTCTTGTTTTTCGTGTGTTTACTATTTTCACTATTACCGTTATTTCTGAAGTCATGAAAAGTATGGAAAAATTATCCAGAGTTATCGTTATAGTGATGTGGTGAAATTTTACACATATATGTTGATGTCAAAAAAAAAAAAAAAAAAAAAAAAAAAAAAAAATCAAAAAAATAAGAAAAGAAAAAGAAAAAGGAAAAATTGGATGCTTGTTTTAACCAACTTATGTAAAGTTTTGTATTAAGTGGTCGATATCACCAATAGTTGTTGTATATTATATTTATGGATTGAATGGGAGTTGAACGTTATGGGAACACCAACTAAGGATATTCTTTGATTAAGATCTTGTTGAGTATAATTCGTGTCTACCTAAAGCATGTGTTTCAAGTGTTAAAGCGTGAGTTGTTCAATGATATGAGTCTTATTCATGGGATGATTGGGATAGTGATTAACCACACTTAGGATTTTAATTTATTTGTTTTGTTTATTTTTCATTTTACACCAATTTGTATCCCAAATATTATCCATACCCTATATTATTCTTTATCCAAACCTTTGATTTATTGAGATTAGGGATTTGAGCAATCTTAAGTATCGTAGTCGTGGATTCGGCTATGTATTTATGATTTTGTAGCCCTTTTTGATATAATATTATTGGTGAAGATTACTTGGTCCTATCTTTAGCCTATTCGAGTTAAGGATTTGACCAATTGCAAGTATCGTGTTCGTGGATTCGATCATGTATTTGTGATTTTGTCGCCTTTTCTGGAATTTGAGATCGATAGAGATTAAGAAGAATGATTAACCCTTAAACCTCAAAACCCTTTTTACCGCTTTAGACTTGTTATTCCTTGGCTTTAGTGGGGGAGATGTGTATACTTGCCAAGCTTATGATAAAATATTCGTCACGACTGGACAGTTAAACGATTAGATTTGCTTTTATCGAAATATTTTATTTTATTCCTACTTCGTTAAGTGTTTGGTTGTGTGATTATGATAAAACGAATACATGCTTAAATATAAAAATAAATCCTAATATCTTTTAGGATATATTTTCATAAGATTAATTCTAAGGTTTACTTGGGGACAAGTAAAGTTCAAGTGGGGGGATATTTGATGAACTCAAATAAGTACATTTTATTATCATCATTTATCCTATTTATTTGACTTGTTTTATTATATTATGTATGAGAATTGATACTTAATCGTTTACTTTTGTAATTCTCAGTTAAAAACAAGCATTTGGTGAAACTTAGCTATTATGGACTGAAAATGGAGAAAAATGATCAAGATTGGAAAAGGTTGCTGAAATGAAGAGATTGAAGACCATTGTCTGACCTTGAAGAATGCACGCATGCAATTCTGTTATGCGTTGCATATGAAACTTTGGTCAACGAAGAAGAACCAGTTGGTTCTTCTTCATTGACCAAAGTTTCATATGCAACGCATGACAGAATTGTATGCGTGCATTCTTCAAAGTCAGGCAATGGTCTTCAATCTCTTCATTTCAGCAACCTTTTCCAATCTTGATCATTTTTCTCCATTTTTAGTCCATAATAGCTATGTTTCACCAAATGCTTGTTTTTAACTAAGAATTACAAAAGTAAAGGATTAAGTATCAATTCTCATACATAATATAATAAATAAATAAGGTAAATATTAAATAGGATTAAATGATGATAATAAAATGTTACTTTATTGGTTACATACCATAACATCTCGGATCATTCGTTTAAACATCTCGTGTAAACCATAACATCTCGGCTCGTTTCTGTTAACACATCTCTCGTGTTAAAACTCTTAAACCATACTCGGCTCGTTCATTAAACATTTTTGTGTAAACCATAACATCTCGGCTCGTTCGTTTAACATCTCGTGTACAACCATAACATCTCGGCTCGTTCGTTAAACATTTTGTGTATAACTAACATCTCGGCTCGTTCGTTAAACATCTCGTGTATAACCATAACATCTCGGCTCGTTCGTTAAACATCTCGTGTACAACCATAACATCTCGGATCGTTGTTTAAACATCTCGTGTAAAACCATAACATCTCGGCTCGTTCATTAAACATCTGTGTACAACCATAACATCTCGGCTCGTTCGTTTAACATCTCGTGTACAACAATAACATCTCGGCTCGTTCGTTAAACATTTCGTGTTAAAACACATAACATCTCGGCTCGTTCATTAAACATCTAGTGTAAACCATAACATCTCGGCTCGTTCGTTAAACATCTAGTGTACAACCATAACATCTCGGCTCGTTCGTTTAACATCTCGTGTACAACCATAACATCTCGGCTCGTTCGTTAAACATTTCGTGTATAACCATAACATCTCGGCTCGTTCGTTAAACATCTCGTGTATAACCATAACATCTCAGCTCGTTCGTTAAACATCTAGTGTATAACCATAACATCTCGGCTCGTTCGTTAAACATCTCGTGTACAACCATAACATCTCGGATCGTTCGTTAAACATCTTGTGTAAAACCATAACATGCTCGGCTCGTTCATTAAACATCTAGTGTACAACCATAACATCTCGGCTCGTTCGTTAATCATCTGTGTACAACCATAACATCTCGGATCGTTCGTTAAACATTCGTGTAAAACCATAACATCTCGGCTCGTTCATTAAACATCTGTGTACAACCATAACATCTCGGCTCGTTCGTTTAACATCTCGTGTAGAACCATAACATCTCGGCTCGTTCGTTTAACATCTAGTGTATAACCATAACATCTCGGCTCGTTCGTTAAACATCTCGTGTACAACCATAACATCTCGGATCGTTCATGTTAAACATCTCGTGTTAAAACCATAACATCTCGGCTCGTTCATTAAACATCTAGTGTACAACCATAACATCTCGGCTCGTTCGTTTAAACATCTCGTGTACAACCATAACATCTCGGCTCGTTCGTTAAACATCTCGTGTAAAACCATAACATCTCGGCTCGTTCATTTAAACATCTAGTGTACAACCATAACATCTCGGCTCGTTCGTTTAAACATCTCGTGTACAACCATAACATTCGGCTCGTTCGTTAAACATTCGTGTATAACCATAACATCTCGGCTCGATTTGTTAAACATTCTGTGTATAACCATAACATCTCGGCTCGTTCGTTAAACATCTCGTGTACAACCATAACATCTCGGTCGTTCGTTAAACATCTCGTGTAAAACCATAACATCTCGGCTCGTTCTTAAACATCTAGTGTACAACCATAACATCTCGGCTCGTTCGTTTAACATCTCGTGTAAACCATAACATCTCGGCTCGTTCGTTAAACATCTGTGTAAAACCATAACATCTCGGCTCGTTCTTAATACATCTAGTGTACAACCATAACATCTCGGCTCGTTCGTTAAACATCTAGTGTACAACCATAACATCTCGGCTCGTTCGTTAAACATCTCGTGACAACCATAAAATCTCGGCTCGTTCGTTAAACATTTCGTGTATAACCATAACATCTGGCTCGTGTTCGTTAAACATCTCGTGTATAACCATAACATCTCAGCTCGTTCGTTAAACATCTAGTGTATAACCATAACATCTCGGCTCGTTCTTTAAACATCTCGTGTAAAACCATAACAATCTCGGCTCGTTCGTTAAACATTTCGTGTAAAACCATAACATCTCGGCTCGTTCATTAAACATCTAGTGTACAACCATAACATCTCGGCTCGTTCGTTAAACATCTAGTGTACAACCATAACATCTCGGCTCGTTCGTTTAAACATCTCGTGTAAAACCATAACATCTCGGCTCGTTCTTAAACATTTCGTGTACAACCATAACATCTCGGCTCGTTCGTTAAACATCTCGTGTATAACCATAACATCTCAGCTCGTTCGTTAAACATCTGTGTATAACCATAACATCTCGGCTCGTTCGTTAAACATCTCGTGTACAACCATAACATCTCGGACATCGTTCGTTAAACATCTCGTGTAAACCATAACATCTCGGCTCGTTCATTAAACATCTAGTGTACAACCATAACATCTCGGCTCGTTCGTTAACATCTCGTGTACAACCATAACATCTCGGCTCGTTCGTTAAACATCTCGTGTAAAACCATAACATCTCGGCTCGTTCATTAAACATCTAGTGTACAACCATAACATCTCGACTCGTTCGTTTAACATCAGTTACAACCATAACATCTCGGCTCGTTCATTAAACATTTCGTGTATAACCATAACATCTCGGCTCGTTCGTTAAACATCTCGTGTATAACCATAACATCTCGGCTCGTTCGTTAAACATCTCGTGTACAACCATGACATCTCGGTCGTTCTTTAAACATCTCGTGTAAACCATAACATCTCGGCTCGTTCATTAAACATCTAGTGTAAACCATAACATCTCGGCTCGTTCTTTAAACATTCGTGTACAACCATAACATCTCGGCTCGTTCGTTAAACATTTGTGTAAAACCATAACATCTCGGCTCGTTCATTAAACATCTAGTGTACAACCATAACATCTCGGCTGTTCGTTAAACATCTAGTGTACAACCATAACATCTCGGCTCGTTCGTTAACATCTCGTGTAAAACCATAAAATCTCGGCTCGTTCGTTAAACATCTTCGTGTATAACCATACATCTCGGGGTCGTTCGTTAACATCTCGTGTATAACCATAACATCTCAGCTCGTTCGTTAAACATCTAGTGTATAACCATAACATCTCGGCTCGTTCGTTAAACATCTCGTGTACAACCATAACATCTCGGATCGTTCGTTAAACATCTCGTGTAAAACCATAACATCTCGGCTCGTTCATTAAACATCTAGTGTACAACCATAACATCTCGGACTCGTTCGTTTAACATCTCGTGTAAACCATAACATCTCGGCTCGTTCGTTAAACATCTCGTGTAGAACCATAACATCTCGGCTCGTTCGTTAAACATCTAGTGTATAACCATAACATCTCGGCTCGTTCGTTAAACATCTCGTGTAAAACCATAACATCTCGGCTCGTTCGTTAAACATCTCGTGTATAACCATAACATCTCGGCTCGTTCGTTAAACATCTAGTGTATAACCATAACATCTCGGCTCGTTCGTTAATCATCTCGTGTAGAACCATAACATCTCGGCTCGTTCGTTAAACATCTCGTGTATAACCATAACATCTCGGCTCGTTCGTTAAACATCTAGTGTATAACCATAACATCTCGGCTCGTTCGTTAAACATCTCGTGTAAAACCAAAACTATTTTTGATTTTTTTTTTAATTTTATAAAAGTATTTATAATAAATAAAAAATTTAACTACTTATTTTTTTATTTTATAAACTATTTTTTATAATTTTATAAAAGTATTTATAATATTACCGTCTACTTTTCTCGTAATATAACCGCCAAAATTTTCACCAAACTTTTATACGTCCCGCCAAACTAGAAACGACAAATTTCTTTTACTTTACCGACGACATGACGTCGGGAACATTAAAAGTTATAAGAAAACTAGATCTTGTCAACACTTAGAAAAAAAAAAACGTATAACTTTTTTTCTCCTCAATAATTGAAGAAGACGCCGTCGATTCACTACCACTACCACCTCCGACACCACTACCACTACTCCACCACTACCACAGCTCCACCATCACTACACCCACCACCTCCGACACCACAGCTCCACCTCCGACACCACCGCAGCTCCACCACAGCTCCACCACAACTACACGTGCACCTCCTCCTCCTCTCATGTTTAATTCACTCCTCAACCCCTCATTTGTTTAATTCTTCTTCTTCCCCACTTCTTCTTCTTTGATCTACAAAACAGGTAATTTTGATTTTTGTTAATTTTGATTTTTGTTAATTTTGTTTTTTGTTAATTTTGTTTAATCTTAGTGTTAATGTTTGTTATTTGTTTTTTTTAATTTTGTTTTATTTTCTTTATTTATTTTATACAGCCGACACCACAGCTCCACCTACGACACCACCCCAGCTCCACCAAGACAGCCGAGAGCGAGAGTCGAGAGCTGAGACAGCCGAGACAGAGGTAATGTGGTCCCCTTTTTTTTTTAACTTTTGGTATCCCGACGACATGTCGCCGACAACAGTTTTTTTATAAACTTTTTATATATTAATGTGCTCACTTTTAATATAGCCCGAGACCCGTAGCCCGAGACTGCAGCAGCCGAGCTGCAGCCTGAGACCACAGTCGAGTGCCACAGACCACAGCCGATATAGTATGTTGTTATTTTTTTCATATCCGTATTATTTTTTACATATCAGTATGTTTGTGAATGTTGCGTGACGGATTAAGTGTAATTTGATTGTTTAAAACCGTGTTTAAGAACCGGCCTAGTTAAGTAGCAGTGTATACCTTTAGTAGCAGTGTATTATGTTTTAGGATTTTAGTGATTAATTTTGGAAAGTTCCCGTCCGAAGTTAATCATCCTATAGAAAACCCGTCCGAAGTTAATTTATTAGAAATTAATTTCGGAAAGTCCCCTGTTTGGGACTGCTTTTTGAATGTTTTGTCTCATTTAGGATATGGATGCGTATAACTGATTTACTATTTGAGATTATTTCGACAGTGTTTCTCCTTTACTCCTACGAATATGTCCTTAATGCACATATTTGGGGAGTTGAGGGGAAATGCTGCTGAAATTTTCTCAAATAGTAAATCAGTTATACGCATTCATATATGGGACAAATCATTCAAAGAGTGGGTTAGGATTGCCTTCCATAGTTGGTCTAGGTGAACAAAACAACTCGTAATCATTAATTAAGTGCATATAATAACCGATTGCATCATAAAAATGCAGTTATGATAATTGATAAGAGTTGGACCCGTATAGAGCATCGTGGTTCAAAAGAATTTCTTGATGGTCTTGCCGCCTTCCTCGATCATTGCAAACCGTTATTGAATAGTTCCGGAAACATAAAATGTCCGTGTCGTCGTTGCCGTAATGTTCCATGGGTATCTCTCGAAGGTCTTAAATACCACATAGGCCACAATGGGTGGGACCCAACTTATACACAATGGAAGGATCACGGTGAACCGGATCCTCTGAATAATGATCAATATGATATTCTTGATAACACAACACAACGTGAGATGAGTGACATGGGTGCGTGCCTTAATGATATTCTTGATATTCCTCTCGAATAATGATCAAAATGATATTCTTGATATTCCTTCGAATAATGAGCCGACTCATGGAAATATTGGCGAGACAAGTAACGAGCCTACTCAAGCAGCGACACCTCCTCTGCGTAACGAGTATGAAGAGTTACTTGCAAGTTCCAACCAGCCTCTGTACCCGGGTTGTGACTTTATGACAACATTGGATTTTATGGCAAAGTTTACACATCTCAAGGTCAGCGGTAAATGGAGTGATACTTCATTTAACAAAACGCTAAAATTTCTCCAGGAGGTATTTCCGCCCAGGTTAGGTTACAATCTCCCACCGTCATACTATCATATAAAGAAGACATTTAAAAAGGTCGGGTTAGGGTACGAGTCGATACATGCTTGTGAAAATGATTGCTTTCTATATCGGGGGGATGATGGCGAAGATTTGGAGTATTGTCCGGTTTGCAAAACGAGTAGATGGAAAGACAATAAAACAACGGGGAAGAAAGTTCCTAACAAGGTGTTGCGTTACTTTCCTATCATTCCTAGACTACAACGTTTGTACAAGTCTATTCACACTGCAAAACATATGACTTGGCATGCTACTGGAAAGTCTACGGACGGTAAGATGAAACTCCCGGTTGATGGTAAAGCATGGCAGAAGTTAGACAATAAATATTTGGATTTTGCTATAGAACCAAGAAACGTTCGATTAGGGTTGGCTGCTGATGGTTTCAATCCGTTCGGAAACCTTAGTCAGACTTACAGCATGTGGCCGGTTATATTAACAACATACAACTTGCCTCCGTGGTTATGCATGAAAGAGACTTCTTTGATGCTGACGTTGTTGATTCCTGGCCCTAAATCACCGGCGAAGGACATCGATGTTTACTTGAAGCCCTTGATTGATGACCTTGTGGAATTATGGAAAAAACCAGGTATCTTGACTATGGACGCTGCTACAGGCACTCAATTCCACATGAGAGCGATGCTTTTATGGACCATCAATGATTTTCCTGCTCGAAGTAGTTTGTCTGGTTGGCAAGGGCAAGGTTACTACGCTTGCCCTACATGCAAAGTAGACACTCCGGCTACGCGTGTGATAAGCAAAAAGCTTATGTTGGTCATAGAAGATTCTTAAAAAAAAAACCATAAATGGAGGAGGGACTGTACGACATTCAATGGTGAACCCGATTATAGAGATCCTCCTAGAAAAGATACTAGGGCTGATATCTTGACTCAACTTGCGACTTTTGCCCACACGTGTGTCCGGGGAAACATCCGGATTATGGGGTGGGAAGATAAAACGTAATCATACAGTCGAGCTGAACTGGACTAAACGGTCTATTTTCTACGATCTTGAATATTGGTCTTTTCTTTCTCTACCACACAATTTAGATGTCATGCATATCGAAAAAAATGTGTTGGAGAGTATCTTGAACACCTTGTTAATGAATGACAAATCTAAAGACACCGCGAAGGCAAGACAATATTTGCAAGCTCTGGGCATTCGACAGGAGTTGTGGCTCGGAAACAAACAAAACGGGAAGTGCTCGAAGCCTCATGCAAAGTACTCCTTCACACCCGATAAAAGAAAACTCTTCTGTCAATACATCAAACAGTTAAACTACCAGATGGCTTCAGATCCAAGTTCAAGTCAAAAGTGACCAAAGATGATAACAGTATAACGGGCATGAAGTCTCATGACTGTCATATAATGATGCAACGGTTACTTCCTTATGGACTTCAGCAATACTTGGACGCACAGACTTATACACCATTGATCGAGCTTTGTTTCTTCTTTAAGCAAATTTGCGCCCGTAACTTTGATGGTGAAAGACATGGTGAAAGCTAAAGACCAGTTGATCAATATTTTGTGCAGTCTCGAGCAAATATATCCTCCTGCTTTTTTTGACATTATGATTCACTTGGTTATGCATTTACCTGAAGAGGCTATTGAAGGCGGGCCTGTTTCATTCCGGTGGATGTATCCATTTGAAAGATACATGAAGAAGCTTAAAAACTATGTCCGAAATAAAGCTAAGCCGGAGGGTTCAATAGCGGAGGGTTATGTTGCAGATGAAGCATTAACTTTCTGTTCTCGTTATTTTCGTGGTGTTGGGACAAAATTTAATCATCCCGCTGCATCTCAGGACCGTCCTCGCCCAACAAGTGATTTCCAGGTGTTCCGATCACTATGTACCAATTCTGGTAAAGAGACATTGATTAAGTTAGGTCTCCAAGAAATGAAGAGAGTGATATGGTATGTACTTCACAACAGTCCTGAGATCGACAAGTACATGGACGAGTTCGAGAGGTATGCGTTTATATTTTGAAATTTCTTTTTCCCAAGTTATCTTTTCGAATATCATTCTAATATCATGAACATTTTCAGGGAATTTCCTGATATCGACATGCAACAAGCATTTCCGAGCTGGTTTGAGACGAAGGTAAACTTATTGTATGTATTTCCATGTATAAATAACGACTATTACTCATCTCCATCTATTCTTATCTTTTTTCATAGATCCGTAAACTTTACATAGCCGATGACCCAAGCTGTACTCCCGACTTATTCGCTTTGGCTTGTGGACCATCACCGACCCCAATCTCAGTCAACTCTTGCGTAGTCAACGGTGTGAGGTTTGTCGTACACAGCCGCGATATAAAACGTACAACTCAGAACAGCGGAATTTGTTCACCTGGTGAGAAGGAGGGAGAAATGTATTATGGTCAGCTAGAAGAAATTCTGGAGTTCGCATATTCCCAGTTCAAAGTTGTGTTGTTTCGAGTTAAGTGGTTCGACTTAAGCAACAAAAACCGTAGAGTCCAACGTTTTACCACTAGAAACAACATGACACAAATTTTGGCATGTAGCTATGCGTTCGAAGATCAACCTTACATTCTCGCAACACAAGCAAAACAAGTCTTCTACCTTGAAGATCCTGCCAGACGACCACTCCATTGGAAGGTCGTCCAAGAAGTAAATCACAACACAACCTGGGATGTTATCGTGGTAGAAGACGATGATGATGTGATACATAGCAACAACTCATCCGATCTCCAACTGTCTGCTAATTTGAATGATTTGGAACTTGAAACCTTAAATATCGATGGTGAATCAACGTTAGTTGAGGCACCACCACCAATCATTCCCATGTTGATGACGACGATGATTTTATTGATGATGAAGACGACGATCCTTATGATTTAGTAGATTCTGATAATGAAGTCGCAAACAATTCTGATGATGAAGTTGATGCGACTAATGTTGTTTATGATAGTGATTGTGATTGTGCAGATTGATCTTAAAATGTAACTTGTAAAATGACACTTATTTTAATGAAATTGTTATGGATTGTTTAAAAGTGTATATTTCTTTTGAATGTGTATGTATTTGAATGTGTGCATGCTTATGTTAATTTGTTCCCGAATTTCTATATGTTACTCAACTTGTACTTTTACAGATGGCAGCAGCAGTTGCGCGCAGTCATGGTGGTGACGGTGCCAGTGATCCACCACCTTCCCCTACCCGTCAGATTGAGGGCGGGCACCGTGCTGGTGGTAAGAATTTCTAGATTACATATATATATATACACATATTATGTATATATATAGATATATGTGTATATATATACATATAGGTATACACATATATGTGTATATATATAAAACATATATCAAATATATTTATATATATATATATATTATATATATATATATATATATATATATATATATATATATAATATATTATATATATATATATATATATATATTATATATATATATATATCTATATAAGTTACTTTATGACGTTTCCACTCACTCCAATTGCAGGATCAGGGCGACCCCACCGAGGAGGTCGGGCCAGGGGGGGAGGCAGGGGTAGGGGAGATCAGAGTGGCGGTAGGCAGCGCCCACGCGAAGAAAATAAGAATGTGAAGCTCAAGAACGCCGTGAGAGATGGTGGCCCACAGTCGATTGAGTTTGAGATTGGTGATAAGGGGACTTACACTCATGTGGGCCCGAACTCGGCATGGTTTAGCAATTATGTCGGCGAGCTCATTCGGCGGCTGCCGCTCTCCTATGCCTCCTGGTACGATATAGAGCCGGAGAAGATGGCTGACTTCCTTCCACAGCTCGGGGTCAGTTATTTCATTTTCCTTTTATATATATTGTTATGTTATCGTGTTTATTTATTTAAATGTGCATATTTATTTAAATTTGTTTATTTATTTATATCTCTATATTTAATTATTTGAATGTGTACATTTATTAAAATTTGTTTATTTATTTATATCTTTATATTAATTTTAACTATATTTGATTGCAGCTTATGTTCGATTTGGAACGCCACAGGAGCAGACCAGACTGGGATACCATTCGCTCGGCGCTCACATCGTATTTCGCTGGTCGATACCGTGACAATAAATATGATATGAAACGCGATTACTTTACAAAAAAGGGTGGGGCTGCTAGAGTGGAAGAGATAAGAAGAAATCCTCCTCCGAGCTTGGAGATGTCTGAGTGGAACAAGTATGTCGATTTGTACATGTCGGAGGGGCCCAGAAAAGATCGGCTGTGAACAAAGAGAATCGAAAGAAGAACAAGATTCTCAGCCCCACGGTTCGAAGTCATTTGCGGCATCTCGACACGAATATGTAAGACACATTTTATTTTTATAAGATTATTTAATTTTAATAATATATTAATTAAAATTATTTATACTAAGTAAAATATATATGGTGTTTGATTTGTCATTTTAATTTGTTTCATCCTATATGCATGTGTATATATTTATACAGTTTGAGAGGAGCCAGGACCACCAGTATCCGTCCATGTTCGATACATATCTTGACACCCACTTCAAGAATGGTGCATGGTTGCAGGATGAGGCTAGAGCTCGGTTTGTAAGTATCGTATTATTTTTTATTTATTTATTTATTTATTTATTTTTTTCCAAACACGCACTTAGTGATTTATTGAAACATAATCTAGTAATTAACCCGACTAATATATTAATTTTCTCATTTTTTTTTCAACTACACAGGAAGAGATGGTCCGGCTGAGGCAGCCTAGATCTGATATGCCGGCAGACGAGCGTGCCTCACGGAGGAGGATATATTTTCTCGGGTGATCGGGGGAAAGCAGCGTGGTCATATACCCGGCGTCGGCAAGGTAGTTCCCTACTTGAAGAGGCCACGGGTAGACATGCCGCCTCCAGCTCCACCAGGTATGTACAGTTGGATAATATTAAATGACGCATCTTATATATGTATTGAAATGACCGTTTTTAAATTTTGATTATTTCGTTTATAGGTACGTCCGAGCTTAAAGGGAAGCTTGCTGAAGCTACGGGGCAGATTGATGAATTTAAAAAGAGTCTGGCTGAAGCTGAGAAAAAGAGGAAAAAAGAGAAGAAGAAAGACAAGAAAACTGAGAAATGCTCGAGTTGTTGACACGTTATATCTCGAGGAACCCAGACTGGAACGCGTTTCTTACCCAGGTTGGTTCTCGAGGTGACGCTAGAGGCTGCAGTAGGAGCGGCGCGAGAGGGAGCGGCTCAGGCGCGGGAGGGAGCGGCTCAGGCGCTCTCGCGAGTGGCTCAGCGGCGGCAGAGAGTGGCTCTAGCAGCGGGAGTGGCTCTAGGAGCGGGAGTGATGATGATGATCCTGATGACGACGATGGGCTGTAGAGGTATTATTTTGTGCTGTTTTGTCTCTGGAACTATATTTTTGACGACCCCAATCTTATTATCTTAGAACACTTAGGATATTGCAACATTTGTACATATAGTAGCTAGGTTTAGCGATTATAACACCCATTTTGTAAACTTTATGATGTATTTTGAGGGTGTTATAATGTTTATGGCCGTTTTGTAAAGTTTATGGCCGTTTTGTAAAGTTTATTAAGTGTTTAGTGGTTATATATAGCCGTTTTAGCAGTTATAAACTTTATAGCCGTTTTAGCCGTTGTTTGTATTGGAATGTGTGGTTTATAAGAGCAGGTATGAAACTGGAATTGGTAGATTTTTACTGCACATTTTTGCGGCAAAAATCTGGGCAGTGCAGCTGCGCAGGCTGCTGTGCAGCTGCAATAAAACATCCATACCGACGCCATGTCGTCGCTATAATATATGCATTCATATGCTATCGACAAAATGTCGTCGGTAGAATAATGAAAATGTTGGATATTTCAAATCGTACCGACCATATGACGTCGGCAATATTTTACAATTTTGTTGACTTTTCGTTGACTATTGCAAACGATACCGACAAACGGGCGTCGGCACCATTTTTCAATTTGTTGACTTTTCTTTGACTATGGTAAATTATATCGACAAAATGTCGTCGGCGTAATTTACGTTAATATTTGACTTTCGTTGACTTTAATTAGTTAATCTAATTAAGCCATTAAATATTTATTATGTTACCGACGACTTGGCGTCGGTAACACATTGTCGAGCAAAAACAAACGTTTGACCGAAAATCATGTGGGTCCCACGCTGTCGTCAGCGTCGTTCGTCGGTATGGACGTTGCCGACGTGGCTCTGTCGACTAGTTCGTGCCGACGACATGACGTCGAGAAGGTATGTTGCCGACGTCAGGGGCGGAACTATTCATTGGTCAGGGTTAGCGGTCGCTACCCCTGAACCTTTACCCGGCAGTGGAAATTTTTTTTTAGTTTTATGTTTTTCGTATTATCTTTCGTATTTCGAGACCCCTGAAACAAATTTTCGCTACCCCTAAACAAATTTTTGTACTATCTTTCATATTTCGCTAGCCCACTAAATGTTAAAAAAAAAAAAAAAAAAAACAAAAACATACATAAAAAAAACATACAAATGAAAAAATAGTTACAGAAAAAATTAGACTCAAATTGATAGTAGGCTACTAGCTTGGGCCTTATTATTAAAACTTATGTAGTGGACTAGTGGGCTTGGACCAACTTAAAAAAAAAAAAATAAATAAAAATAAAAATCAATTGACTAATTGTTATCTATTGAAAACGTGAAGTTAAAGACCAGAAGAAGAAAAGAAAAAAAACCTGCACCCCTTTTGCCTTAAAAAAAATAAAATAGTAATTGACTAATTGTTATCTGCTTGACTGCTTCTGCCATTCGATTATTCCCCTTCCTGGCTTCTTGCTCTTGCCTTAGGTAATTTCATTTTTCAAGTTTATTTCAATAATTTCAATAATTTATGAATACTGTATTAGGGTTTTGCCATTTTGGTTCAATTTTATATGTTATTGTGAATTTGTGATTTCTGATTAGATTGAAAAGATTGAGTTTCGAGATAGTTAGGTTCAGATTGTTACTTTGTTAGACTGCTTAGGTAGTTAGGTTTATTATACCCTTGAAAAAATAGTCAATCTTTTACTAGATTTTTATCATATGTTTTTGTTCAATTTCATATGGTAGAAAATATGTCGGGTTTGAATCCTTGTAATGGGTTTTCTAAGTTTGACATATCTAAGATAGTAGCCTTTTCTGAGATGTATCCGGATGATTTTAATATGAACGATAGCGGGTGTATTTTGGGTGAGCTTAAAATCTTTTATCACTCGGTAAAGGAAGATGATAGATTTCTGAATTTGGATGGGATTTGTCACCTAGCTCAAGTAATGGTGGAAACCGGAAAAAATCTCTCATTTCCTTTATTTTATCGGATTTTGAAGCTTGCATTGGTTTTACCGGTTTCAACCGCAACTGTTGAAAGATGCTTTTCTAAAATGAAGCTTATTAAAACGGATTTGCGGAATCGAATGGGGGACGAATATTTGAACAATGCTATGGTATGTGCTGTCGAAGGAGAGACATTTGACGAAGTAACGAATGAAGATGTAATGGTTCGTTTTCTAGCTATGAAAGACCGAAGAGGAGAGTTCTGAGATCTACTAGGTATTTGTTTAACTTATTCTATTATTGCGTTTTTTTTAATTATTTAAATGTACGGTTAAAAAAAAATTATGGTTAACTTTTTTTTTCCGCTACCCCTGAAATTAGTTCCTGGTTCCGCTAACATCGGCACGGTTGAAAAAAAGTCGACGCCGGTGGTCTCGATTGTCAGGGGCGTCTCTGAGGATTTACGGGCCCTGTCCGGGCCGTTGAAAAATGTGCCCCTTAGACCCCTTATTGGGCTTATAAATTTATTATGGGTTATAGGTTTAGTTATAAGATTTGAATTTAATTGGCCCAAGTTTAAATGTTTAATACCTATTTAAAAAAATACATATAATATATATATATATATATATATTATATATATATATATATGATTTTTTTTTTTTTTTTAAATGGCCCCTCGCATAAAACGGGCCCTGGCCGGTTGGCCTCCCCGGCCCACCCAAGAGCCGCCTGTGGTCTCGATTGTACTAGTGATTGGATAGCACCCCATTGATTATGTTTGAAGAATTCCAAGGATTGTCAAAATTGTGCATTTCTGCAAAACAACATTTGACATTCGAATATTGCTGGATCCCGCGTATCTACATATTAACTTTTGACATTGGTCTTAATAATTTCATAGTCGACATCTTGTCTTCCATATGTGATACATGTTCTTGTGGCGAACAAATGCATGGCATGAAATAATGAGTTGCCACTCTTTTGAACTTGTTCCAAATCCTTTTTATCCAACACAAAAACTCAAAAGAAGTTATCGTAGCTAATTTTGTGCTAAAAAAACCTCTAACATTTAATCGGAGTATCTTGGTTGAAGGACTATATATTATTAGTGTTTGCTTAAACAAGGAAAAATCGAAAACTCTCGAAAATAAGTTTACTTGAAACGTCAGTAGCTCATGCATTGTCTGATCGATTAATACACGTCTTGGAAGAACAAAATGATATCGTATCATGGTTCATGAAAGGATAACGGAAGAGAACGAATTACACATGAATCAATTCAGTGTAGTGGATTAATTTATCTTTGCGCATGACAAAGCATACATATAGAATAAATATGTCTTTTAACGGCAACGAATTACAGAGTAAAAATTTGTGGCAAGAAGCTGGAGATAAATAAGAAAGCTACAAAAAATGTTTGGATCATGTAGCTAAACAGTCCGTAGCGGACATATATATATCTGCTCCTATTGATAATTAACTAGGCGTGCATTGCTCGCGTTTTGCAACGGGATGCATAAATTTCACATAAGTTACGTTTAGTTTCTCATTTTGTATGTTGAGTAGAATAAATATGTCTTTTCGCTCTACATATTTAAGGGTAATGTAATATCAAATTTCGTCACACTAATTCAATGTAATCCACTTCTAGCCATCCTGTTTTGTATGAATTAACTACAAAATATATTTTCAGTGCATTTGTAGAATAAGGGTCCGTTTGTTTGATGGCGTTGGGGTTAGGTTTATGGGATAAATGTTAAAAATATGTGTTTGGTTGAGGTACTCAGGTTTATGATTTGGGCAATGCCAAATATAGAACAAGATAATAGACCTATAGTGACTGAGGTTTTAGTGATACATAAAAGTGTCACTCAATCTAGACTTTTAATGACACTTTTTAAAAAGTGTGTGTAAAAGCTTAAAATTTTGAGATATAATGACACTTTTTATGTACAAAATGTGTCTTAAAAGGAAAAAAATGTAACCTCACTTTTTTAATGACTTTTACATGGTGGACTTCTACCTACACCTTTTAAGTGCAGGAGAAGCATACAAAAATTTTAGTGACACTTTTTTATACTTTTGTTGACACATTTCTACTTATAGTGACACTCTTTTAACTTATGGTGACACTTTTTTTAAGTGTCACTAAAAGACTATATTTTTGTAGTGTCACTAAAAGACTATGAAAACTAGGTCACTCGCATACAAAATATCTCTCTCTTCTCTAGATTTTATAAAGGGCAAAAGATTAAAAAAAAGTATTATACTTGCCATGGTTTCCTCTTCAGGGTAGCGAACAAATTTTTTTGCTTTTGTGGGTAATTTACTTTCAAATTCATCCTCTTTAGGGTAATATGTGACATTTTTGCCCTACGGGAAAAAAAAAATCTATTAGCTAAGAGGGGCAAAAATGTCCAAAAATTTCGCAAAATACCCTAAAGAGGATGAATTTGAAAGTAAATTACCCACAAAAGCAAAAAAATTTGTTCGCTACCCTGAAAATGAAACCATGACAAGTATAATACTTTTTTTAATCATTTGCCCTTTTATAAATTAATAAACTCTAATTATAATTTGTCCACTAACTCTTTAAATAATACTGTATATAGTTTTTTGGGGCCTAGCTTGAAAACATAAGATGAACCACGCACTTTGGAAATAAATAGACTTGGAGGCAAAGAAGAAAAGAGAGGAAAAATACCATCGAAAATTTCAAAGACGCCAGAGAGTGTGGTCGGACGTAGCTGGGGGAAGAAGATGAAGTTTAAAAGCTAAAACCTTTTTTTGTAATAATAAGACAAATGGGCGAGGAGTAGTTAATGTGGTAAAGTAACAAAGGGAGCAGGGGCACATATGTAAAAAGTTTAATAGAGTTAAGTATACTTTATTTTTTGTCGTAACTTTTTATTGGTAACGAGTGTGAAAACTCACGCGTTGCCGCGGGATTGCCTTGTTGTGAAGGCCGTTTTGTATGAAATGTGGTATAATAAATCCACTTCACATATATGTTATTGTTCATTTACCTGTTGGTTTGCTAATAAATCATGTATTAAAGGCAGTGGTGCACTTTATTGTTTGTTAAAACATTAAGGACAGTACTTCAGTTGTCATTATATCGACTTTGAGTCAATTTGAAAATTGAATAAAAATGGAAGAAATTGCATAAATCATGTATTAAAGGCAGTGGTGCACTTCATTGTTTGTTAAAACATTAAGGACAACCATGGATTCTGCAAATAATTTGGCGATTTTCTGTATTCCACAACTAACATACAGATCGAGAGTGCTTGTTAAGTTGATAGAGATGAATTACACTCAAATGAAAATATCCTTTCTTTTGCTGGACAAAGGCTCAAATAATGTCTCTTGTTCATCACACACTACTACAAAAAAGGGCATAGAGCCCGGTTGAAATTGAGTACCAAATTGAAGATATAATACAATAAAGTACCTAATCTATGGATAACTGAACTTGAAAATTGGCGTCGATGGTCCGACCGACGATTGGTGGATGGTGACTAGTGATGGCTTCCAGTTGACCACAGAGACGAGAGAGGATATTTGAGAGATTAAGAAATTAGTGTGGGTCAAGTTGGAGGATATCAGATCTGAGGTCAAGGATAAAAGATGGGTGGAGGGAAGATTTGATTTTGGGGAAAAAATTAGGCGGACTTGGGGAAAGTTTTGAGCGGGGGACTAATGGAAATTTTTAAGGTGGGTGGAGGAATATAGCCAGGGTTTGCATAAGAAAACAGGGCTCTAATGTTTTAGCACATAAAGCCCGGTTTTATAATAGAGAACATGGCTATATATTACTAATAGAGCCCGGTTTTTTTGAAGAAAACATGGCTTGATACTTTTCTAATATAAAGCCCGGTTTTCTGAAAGAAAACATGGCTCTATACAACGCAGGATCCTTTTAGAGCCCGTTTTTCACTAAAACCGGGCTCTATTAAGGGGGCTCTATTTCACAATCTGTAGTAGTGTCTCTTGTTCATCACATGTTCTTGTTGAAAGATTGAATACCATTCGCTTCATCTGTCAATTCAGCTTGATTCTCTCCATGAAACATGTACAATGCTTCTGCTAAAAAGAAAAGTAGAAAATAGGTCAAAAGATGGAGATTGTGTATGGATATGTTCCTATCTTGTAGCATAAAAGTTTGATGTCTAAATTGGTTATGATCATAAATATATTGACATATGTGGAATACTAAGATATGTTTGTTGCTATTTTATGACATTAGCATATTGAAACTAAGCATAACAATAGATAGGACCAGATATAGAAGTCTTTTAGGCATACTCGCCTGCCTCATTTCAGGGGTTTTGCAGCATATCCAAAACCCTAACTTTGTTTTAGACAGCTGCAAGTGTGCAAGTATTATGCAACACCTACACAGTTCACAGGGGGGGACGGGAAGAAAGGTCTACACCATATACCATATGCCTCTATAGCAGGTGCAAAACACAACCAAGGCACCTAAGTACATGTAGCAGCATGAGTCAAACTACCTAGCTTTTATGATAAATGTGTAATTATAAGAACTTCTGTACCTCTTATCATAAATAAATGTAAAATGTAAATTCTTTCACTATCTTTAGTCGTTCCTTGTAAAACTTCAATCCTATTTGATTAGTGTATTCATTTATGGACCGAATCTATGGTTATGAAGGTCTTTGGGATTACTCATTGTAACTACGTATTTGATCATTTCTAGAAAACTAAAAAACATAGGCATTTATGTACCTCTGTTGATTTAGCGGTCACGTAATGGCATAGGATGTGTTTCTGAGGTAAATGTGGCTGCATAAACACAAACAAAATTATATCTAGCCAAATGTGTAGCCTCTTCCTCAAGTGTCTTTATAATTTGTTAATCACTCATCCCACTTGACCTGCAAAACATTTTTAATATAAAATTAACACCGACACATAAATTCTATCAAGCAATAACACCAAAGATTTTTTATTTTTTATTTTTTATTTTTTTTTATTTTTATTTTTTTTTTTTTTGTAATTTAAATTAGACGGCTGCTACTATATATATAGGTATATACATTGTGTTACGAAAACCTTCTTATTCAAATTTTACAACCACTTGATGATTTTTTATTTATTTATTTATTTATTTTTTTTTTTTATTTTTTTTGTCAACTGCCTGGATACAATAACATAGTTGACCGCACAATATTTTAAGGAACAGAATAGTTGTTGATAATTTTTTTTCTTATGTGCCGTCAACTGCCTGGATACAACAGGCATCAAGGCATGTTTCAGTAACGTAATTATTTGCTGCAATATTTATCAAACAATAGCAATCAGTGTAGGCGGAAGTAATCTTTAAATGAAAATTAGAAAAAAAAAATTGTATTCAACAATAACGGGAAATGATTTCCATTGTGCATAGTTAGTGGATCCGTAAAATGAAGGCAAATGATTTTGATTGTAATTTTTTTGTTTTTGATTTAAGCAGTAGTAGCCATTTGTACATAGGCAACCATTTAACATGTGTCCATCCTGTAGCTACAATGGGTTGTTCAAAGTAGGTATCGATAATGGGTATTCAGATTATATTATGCATCTATAATTATTAAGTCATGCATAATGAACAAACAGTAGGGAATCTATTGTTTCTGCCAGCTTATAAAGCCTCCAAGGCAATAATTTTGTGTTCTTTTAGATGATAGTATAGATGAATTGAAAGGAGTAATAGTACAATAGGTGTAGCTATGCTTAATGCCTATAATGGATATAAAAAAAACTAATGTTCATATTTGGTAGGTTTGGTATATGCCAATTTTTTTTTTTTCAACAGGTGTATAATGGCAATAAGGCAAAGGAGATAAGGGTAGCTTGCTGCATGACATGCAAATTACTTTTTGAGTTTTAGTTCTCTATTTAAGGAATGTATGGTGTATGGTCATTTTCACAACTCATTTTCCAACTTGTGATAAAGAAGCAAGGAAAAACAATGTCTAGGCGGCCTAGGTGCGATCAGCTCAGAATTGAGGCCAATTCAAATAATTAGTCTGAAGTATTAGTTCTATATTGTCATAAATATGGTATTGAAGATATTCAAATGGCGCAACAGATGAATGCGCTATGTGGTAGACTGGTTGGGGTAATGCGTGAAAGGATGGCTTTTGTTCAGGAATTAGACACTATCGGGAACATTTATGCCCAGAAAACAGCTGAGTACCTAAGAGAGGTACAGGAAAAAGATGACCAAAAGGTCATGCAGATGCGCATAATGACAGACGAGTTGGAGCTAAATGGTCGTGATAAGGAGATCTTTGTTCAAAAGCTTAAGGGTCTAATGGATTTCTGACTGTGTGGCTAGAAGTGAAGTGAATTACTGCTAGTTATGTTGTGTCATTCATGTTGGTGTCATGTTGGTGTCTGTATTTGTAGTTATGTATTTATGTTGTTGTAGTCTTTGGCTGGAGTCTATGTGATTGGATTGTAAGTTGTTATAAAAGTTATTGTTTATGTTAAGTTAAATTATGTAACTGACCTTTTTTTTTTTTGCTTCCTTACATATGGTAGTTCGTCTTCAAACAATTTTCCCGTAGCTGATCTTGATCTGTTGTGCTCATCTGTCTTTTTGTTTGCGTCTTGTTGCTTTGTTAATGCGAGGATCACTGTTGGTGTTCCTATTTTTTACAAACAAAGTAGTTAATATTTACATTTGCATATGTCATCTTTAAATAAGAGTAATTGTTAACTCTTTGCAAAGATCTTGTGTGGTATTTGTTGCGGATCTGTTGCTTTGTGCATCGAAAATAATGGTGAATATTAGTACCTGGTCACACCATCTGCTGCAAGGGTAAACAAAGTGGTTCGAGCGACTGTAGATGGGTTTGTCATAAAGCCTTTGAAATTATACCTGCATAGCATGAACCAAGTTAAAGCATCATTTAGAAAAAGGCATAATGCTTGACAGATAGAGTATCTTTAAGGGCAGTAATATGATACCTTGGTGCGCTCATAAAGATTCATTGGCTTCAGTTGAAAGTTCTCAACACATGTAATTTTCGTAGATTAGCTATAGACAGTAGTAGAAGGTGGGAAAACCAACTGCACACCAAAATTCAAGTGTAAGTATGGAGATACGGGGTATTGAAAGGTTCATGCGACAGGTTTCTTTTATTGTAAAATTTATTTGTAAGGGGTGAAAATTAAGTAAAATGATACTTAATATGGACATGCTTACTACAATCTTGCTGGGTGTCCATGTTTGTTTTGTAAGTGTAGTAGATCGTGCAGTGTTCATGAGCCTTAACATTTATTCTTACGTTGATCCACGGGTAATTTGAAACTACCTAGATTAGAAAATTTCAACTTGTAAGTCATTAAATACTCAAGAATCAAATAAATTAAAACAAACTAATATAGTCAAATATTTACCATTGTCTATGCATTTCGAAGTCGGCCCAGGATTTCCATTGATGGTGTGAGCATCTGAAACATTTGGGGCCTGCCTAGGTTTCTGTGCTTCGTTAATCAAAACATGCATATCAGATTTCCACCATTTTCCTGCAATTTTATACCGTCAGGCTAGAACAAAATTTTTTAGCATTTTTTCGTTGAGAAATTATCTTTTATTCATTGAATTTCTAAAATCAAGATTCACTGTCCTTTAATATTAGAAAGAAATAAAATTAAACATTACCTAGGACAATCATAGTTTCCTTGTCGGGGTTTGGGAAAGGGTAGGGGACACCAAGCTTAGGCAAGATGACAATGGCACCATGGACAGTAGACCTTAGGCATAAGACATGTGCATGCCACCAAAGTGTACCTCTTTGCCCCGTCAACGTGAACTTATATACATAGGTGCCTCCAGGTTGAATCGGGCAGTGTGTTATGTATACAGGACCATCAGGTCATCCTGTTCTCAGATGTTGTAGCCCATGCCTATAAATAGAGATGCATGTAAACTCAATGTTGTTAAACTTAGATAAGTAAATATTGATTACACATATACACATAGTTATACATAGAAGAAAATGAAAGAAGGCACATTAACTAAAAAATACATAGAAAGAAAGAAAACAAATAGTAAAAAAATGAAAGTTACCTTGTAAAGTATACTCCATGACCAGAAACGTATGGATATTTATCTGTAACATACAAAATGCAGTACCAATTATATATATAAAAGACTTATGAAATCTGAAAACTAATGGAAGTTGTAGAAAATAATAAACATCTTAAGGAGGAGGCCAAACATGAAGATGTCAGTAAATGATTTTGGTATTAGTAGTCATTGCCATTATAGTAAATGTAAGGTCTTGATCAACAATAGGTTGCAATTCTCAAAGATAGATGGGTAATAGAAGAGGATGGTGTGAAGAAGTAATCTTGTCACACCCCAAAAATGGTGCAGCGGAATGGCATTCACGGGGTATGACTTCTTTGTAAAGAACACAAAGCGTCACGATAGAGAAATACTAAGTGTAATACACTGAACTGATAAAAGTCATAAGTTCCCACAACAGGGATAAATAGAAGATACAAAAATAACCACATGAGTCTCCAGGTTACATAACATCATTATTTAATATCATAATGCAACTCCACGAGATAAAACCCGGGAGGGTCTTGACTAAGTCTTGCTAAGTCGGGCCAGAACTCAACCTTCTATGGTACCTTCGTTCTTAACACCTGAAAATGGATACTCGAAAATGTCAATATAAAGTTGGTGAGCTCGTAGGTTTAGATGTAAAACCACGAAGCTGTGAATAAAAGTGTAGGACAATAGTGAGCAAGATATACAAATGTGAGCATATAATAAAGATCACACTAGCAACAACAGAATCTCATACCTCAAACACACATAATGGATCCACACACACTGGTACAGATTTCACCTTTCGTCACAACCAAAATGCGTGACTATATGCATATAGTCACACACGTTTTTTTGGGTGTGTGTGACAAAAAGTCGCGCCACCGTAGGTATCATATGGTCACATTGTTTACTTTGTGGCCGTTTTCATTGAAAAAGAGTGACCAAAACCCGAATATGTGTGACTAATTAGGCACAAGTTTTGTTGGATTCATCAGTATGTGTGACTATTTCCCATCCTATGGCCACATGAAAATATAATAAATGTGACGTTTGTGATGATTTAGTCACACAACTTGTGTTGTTTTTTTCGAGTTAGTCGCATACAATTTAAAAAAAAGTGGCCAAAAGTGTTAATAAGTGTGACCATATGCTGTTTAAAGTGAAGAAATGTGTATTTTGTGTGACTATTGATCATCCAATGGTCACATGAATTTTTAGTTTGTGTGGCCTTTTGTAATATTTAGTCACCCAAAGCATGTTTGTTTTGGGTATTTAGTCACATACAATTAAGCATAAAGTGGCCAAAAGTGTTAATAAGTGTGACCATATGCTGTTTTAAGTGAAGAAATGTGTATTTTGTGTGACTATTGATCATCCAATGGTCACATGAATTTTTAGTTTGTGTGGCCTTTTGTAATATTTAGTCACACAAAGCATGTTTTTTTTTTCGGTATTTAGTCACATACAATTAAGCATAAAGTGGCCAAAAGTGTTAATAAGTGTGACCATATGCTGTTTAAAGTGAAGAAATTTGTATTTTGTGTGACTATTGATCATCCAATGGCCACTTGAATTTTATGTTTGTGTGGCCTTTTGTAATATTTAGTCACACAAAGCATGTTTGTTTTGGTTATTTAGTCACATATAATTAAGCATAAAGTGGCCAAAAGTGTTGATAAGTGTGACCATATGCTGTTTAAAGTGAAGAAATTTGTATTTTGTGTGACTATTGATCATCCAATGGCCACTTGAATTTTATGTTTGTGTGGCCTTTTGTAATATTTAGTCACACAAAACATGTTTGTTTTGGTTATTTAGTCACATACAATTAAGCATAAAGTGGCCAAAAGTGTTGATAAGTGTGACCATATGCTGTTTAAAGTGAAGAAATTTGTATTTTGTGTGACTATTGATCATCCAATGGCCACTTGAATTTTATGTTTGTGTGGCCTTTTGTAATATTTAGTCACACAAAACATGTTTGTTTTGGGTATTTAGTCACATACAATTAAGCATAAAGTGGCCAAAGGTGTTAATAAGTGTGACCATATGCTGTTTAAAGTGAAGAAATGTGTATTTTGCGTGACTATTGTTCATCTAATGGTCACATGAATTTTTAGTTTGTGTGGCCTTTGGTACTATTTAGTCACACATCGAATTAAACAAAGAGTGACCAATAATGTTGATAAGCTGACCATATTATGTGACTGCATCTTTTAGTCACAGGGTTACTATACTGTTGGAGTAGAGTTGCTACTGCTAGTACTAAGGTAGTCCTGCTGAAGCAGAGTTACTACTGCTAGTACTATGCTAGTGCTGCTGGAATGAGTATATATTTATTATATATAAAACAATATTCAAAACCACAAGAAATTTCAAATTGAATTAAACTCGAATGTATATAACTGGACAGGATATACAATTGTAATGTCGTACTTAATTAATCAAATTCTCAATAATCTAAAGAATTTTGAACCTTCACCACCTTATTAGCAGTTTGCCTTAAGTCGTTAGCAAATATATATTGTTTCTTCAATGGTGCCGGTGGTACACATTTAGTCACATGGTTTGTTGGTGTAACCTGTAGTAAACAAAAGACGCTTCTATCAAACATTGAATTACATATGAATAATTATATATATGTAGGTTGAAAAAACACATGTATGTACCTCCTCTTCAAAAATAACTTGATCCTTTGGCCTTGCAACAAAACTACCTTTGACTTTCTTAACTATTTTTAACCCATTATGTGCTACGTCTGGTATGCATGCTGCATCAACTAACGATTCATCAATTGAAACTTTATAGCAATCACTTGGGAGTGGTCAGTTATGCAGCAATTGCTTTCCAAGAGACTGGTATACGGTACCCAAAGCAACAATATTTGTTTGCTTTATAATTCACAGTTTGCACTTAAGTGTCTACAAAAAAAGAATTTTTGCATCTATATATCAGAAATTATTTAAACAAAAGAATAACAAGAAACATGTTGAAATACATACTGTTGGCAGTGCTTGTGTTGGAGACACATCTTGTTTCGATTGGGAATCCGGAGACCCTTTTTTTCGCTTCTTTTGCTTTGTCTTGGGTCCGAAAGTTTTAGCAAGTTCCTATATGTATATATATATATAACACGTTATATTATTTAAACAAAAGAGTAACAAGAAACATGTTGAAATACATACTGTTAGCAGTGGTTGTGTTGGAGACGACACATTTTGTAGCGATTGGGAATCTGGAGACCCGTTTCGTCGTGACTTAAGGTTATGCTTAGGCCTGACAGTTTTAGCAGGTTCCTATACGTATATATAAAACACGGTACATTAGTCGATCATGTATGTAAAATTCAAAAATCAAAGGGGGATGTTTTATTACTATACTTAATTACCATTGTTTCCGTTACCTTTTTAGAAGTTTCAAGGCCATTGGACTTCTCCTTAATTCCCGCATCTTTAGCACTTACAACATCACTTGTCTGAGTGCCGTCCACCTCATTAGCGCTGCTCTCTATATTGTCAATGGCGGCCATTGGAGTCACCTGCAATATAAATTAAGAAATACAGTCACTCATCAGTTTATGTTCAATGCCTGGTATCATTAGCATCAGTGGTGTTAGCATTAGAAAATGAAATTGTTAACAACATAAAAAATGGCTTACAACTGAGGCTGATGGCGATGGTTCAAATGGCAAACTTATATTCATCCCTTGATCATTCAACTGTTTCGTAATTTGAGCAAGCACTTTATTTGTGTGTTCCACCTCACCGGATAATTTCTTGACCTGCACATCTTTTTCGGTCATCTCGGCGGACAATTTCTTGACCAATTTATCTTTTTCTTCACGCTCGTGTCTCTCATTATCCATTTGAGTTTGAAGTAACGCAAGTTTTTCATCGGCTTCTTGTTTTCTTCGAGGAAGGCCAAAATACTCTTTGTATGTTACTCCACCTCCCACTCCTCTGGCATAACCGCCCTTTTCCTTACCAAATACAACTGTCATGGCATCAGTGCCATCATCAACACTCGAGGTTCCTTCCTTGATATTGTCATCAGCTTCTTTCTGCACAAAAAATATAGGAAATGTTGGGATTAAAAGTCTTCTTGATGCTGTTAGAGTAACTGCTACTCATATTTGTGTCAATGCTGCTCAGCTGGAGTTAGTTTTGCTCATGAACTTCAATGAAAAATATGCTAGTACACAGTTACTGCTGGTATACAAGCTATTACTGCTAGTACACAGTTAATGCTGCTGCTATGTAAGCATAATAATAGAATTAGCAGTCAAACTTACAAGTTGATCTCCCTTTGATTTAATATCATCATTTGGGTATTCGCCGTCTTTGTTTACCCTTCCTTTCACCCACATTACATCACGCGGGGGTTCTTCATCCGCTTCAATTTCTTTATTTTGGATCTAATAAACATCAAATGCATACACATGTAAAGTTAAACCAATATAAACGAAAATATGAGGGTATTAATGAAAATGTGCAAATTGGGCAATGTAAACAGATTCATTTCTCATGAGCAATTTGTAAAACAAACATTATGTAATCTTACCATTTTCTCTTTGACATAAACATATCCACCTCGTCCCATTTTATGCTGATAAATATTTTCGGAACGCGCCATTTTAGCTTTCTCAGATTTCTTCTAAAAACAAAAAATCATAAGGCGTTTAGATGCGGTAATGCTGCATACTGAAAATTATAAAATGACATATACACTTAAATAAAGATGACTAATTAAAACCTTGTATGCTTCAGTGGTCGTGTAATTAACATACTCAACCCAGTCTTGTGATTTCATTATTGTACTACACAAGTCCGGGACTTCAGTCAGTTTGGAAGGTGTATTTTGGTTGGGAAAAATGTAGTTGAATTTGAGCTTCCTTCTGTAATTCCTTAGCATTTTACCAAGACGAATCATTATCAATTTTCTATATTTCAAGTCAACATCAAAAAATTTCTGCAAAGATTAACACAATGTTGTTAATTAGTTGCATATAATGTAACTGCATACATAAACTTATGTAGTACTGGGTTACAAAATAGTATATATGTACCGTGATTTCATCCCATAGTTTATCTCTTGATTGTTTATTCACCTTCTTTCATTGTAGAATCTTCACACCTATCTGCTCACGAGCCACATCTCCTAAAAAACTCACAAACACTGCTCTGTTTGCCCCTGATACCCTACCGAATGCATCGAAGGTTACCTTGAGCTTTATTGCACCAGGTTTGTCATGCTTCGCGTGAAACTTTACTAGCCTGGTTGAGCCCCTCTTAGCTAGTATCTCTGCTTGGTTGGTTCCAGTCGCATCTATATCTTCATCATCAGAATAGTGTTCGGATTCATATTGTAAGACGTTATCATCAACTACAACATCATGATCAAGAGGAAGCAAACTTTGATTATCAGCAATGGGTTCAATATCCATGACTCTTGAGCAACAAAGGGTAAAAGAAAATGATTATGGCTTAGCTTGGAGAGTAATGGTGATAGAAGATTTGATTTTTGTTTTTTCTTTGCAGTCTTTTTTTTAAGAAGAGAAAAGAGGCTATACACCAAGAATATGAATCGTTGTGATTCAAAAAAATTTCGATCCAAAAATTTGCCTCCAAGTTGTAATTTGAAATTTACATTTGAATTATTTGAAAATTTTGCCTTTGAACCTATTAATTAAAGCATAATCTTGAATAAATCAAAATTTTGGCTCCAAATGTTATATATCATTATCTTAATAATCGCAAATGTACCATACTGTGCAACCATCACATCAACAGTACAAACTACTACCCTTTTAACAAACCAAAATACTTACATAATTACCAGTTATTGTACCCTTACTAATTACATTTACAAAACACAAATTGCTACAATTTTTTTTTTTGAACATTGAAGACTTTTTATTAAGTAAGTAATACTCTATTGAAAACAAAAACCAGCAAGTTGCTGGGGAATACAGAAAGGAGAATATTTAAAACATAATACAGTACATACATAAGGGAAAATCAGTATCCAAATTAAATGTCAGAATTGAACCAAATACCATTTACAAAACACAAAAGCTGTTAATGTATATCCTAAAACCCTAAACCATCTTAGTTTTGCCTTTCCCATGGCTGCTAGAAGATGCTCCAAAACCTATAGGATTCTTCTTACACGGCATTCCCAAGACAATATCCCGAGTAAATTTCTTTTTGTGTGCCTTTTCAACTAGTATTTGAACTTGCACAGGGAGAGCCAGGATAGGAGCTTGAGATGGGAGTTCCTCTGGAGGTTCAATGGCTTGGATATGTTCCACTTCCCAAGTATCAGTACTTGCATCAGAATGTTGCTCTGGATAATACCAAGCAAGGAGGCCAGGAAGGATGTTGAGAGCACCGTCATTTGATTATGAACTGCTTGAATCAGAAGAAATTTGTATGACATCTACAAATAACAACTGTTAGATCAGTTTTATTGATTCAAATGTAAAACTATATCACAATCAAAGAAAAACCTTTTGATGGTTTACCATTGCAGAAGAATCCATTGTACTGTGTTCTAAAATTTTGGTCCTCTTTTCTGGTATCCCAAACAATGAAGCAATGTTGCACAAACTAGGCTACATTTCAAGTATCATTGGTGGCCAACTAGGCTGCAATTGAAGTCTCAATTGGACCTCTCAGTGTACTCACAAACAGTTCAAAATACTGTATTTGTAGTCTCAATGGACATGTCAGTGTACTCTAATAGGCTGCATTTGGACCTCTCATTGGTGGCCAAGCACAAACAAGTCTGCTAGGTACTCTCATTACTGGCCAATCACAAAATAGGCACACTCCAATGCTCTCATTGATTTAGACCTCTCAGTGTACTCACAAACAGGCAACAAAAAAAACTCAGACACAAAACACTTAATTAGACATAGCATAACAACCATTATGTATACGAAAATCAGAGTATGGAAAACAAAAAAAACAGAGCATACATTAGACATAGCATAACAACCATTATAAAATACAAAACAACCCCATTTTACAATAGAATCGATCGGTAACAACCACTAACATCACCATTTATAGATCAAAAGCCTGATATTAATTATTGTACAATCAATCATCAACTGATATGTGAAAACATTTAAAAACATACCTTTGTTGTTATTTGGATTCATCGTTTGCGTGCTTGTGTTTGCCAGAAGAATGTGTGTGTTGATTAGGGTTTATTGATTATTTTGTGTGTTTACAAATGATAGGGTAAAGGGATTAATTGTCGGTTGAATATTGAATTTGTGGTTTGGTTTAACTATAGCTGACTTGGAAAGATTTGTAAAAAAAAAAAAAAAAAAAAAGGCTAATGGTGATGACGTGGCGGTGAAATCCGGCTATAGCCGGTAAATAGGGATGGCAACGGTTCGGGTTCGGGGCGGGTTTTAGTGTACCCGTAACCGAACCCATTTATAATATACCCGTACCCGCCCCATATCCCACCGGATACCCGATTAATATTATTCATCGGTTTTTTTGGGTTTCCCCGTGGGTATCAGTTATCCGTAGTTGAATATTATATGGACAAAATTGGCGGTATTAAGATTAAGTCACGCTAAAATCCACCGACAAAACAAAAGAAAATACTCTAACCACTCCCAACAATAACTCAGCTTTAAACTTTAACACACTGTCATGTCTGCTTTAACACACTCACCCTTAACTCAGCTTTAACACACCTAACCGGTGTGGTAAAAATCGTGGCTCGCCGTGGCTGAGGTGGAGCCTCTCCATGACACTGGCAAGGCTCGCCGGACCTCATTGTGAATCACAATATCGTGCAGACGACGAGCAAGATTACTGACGAAGTGGGCCTCTTTTTTTGTTTTCTTGCCTTTTCTTTTTTTCTTTTTTTTTCTTTGCTTTTTATAATTTTGGTAAAATAGATATTATTTGTAATTAGAAATGTAAAGTTTATTTTAAAACCTATAATGTTGAATATCTTGCAAATTGAAACTACATTAAACATCAAGTAGAATACATTAAACATCAAATTGAACCTACATTAAACAGCCACTTGAAAAAACAACAAACGATTAACGTAAACAACTAACGATTAACATAAACAACATACGATGAACATAAACAACCACAAACTAATGAAATGTATCATCTGAGTCTGGGTAACCATCTTCAGAGGATTCGGAAGGTGTGAAAAACCCAAACTCCCACCTTTGCCTACGTTCTTCATCCTCCCTAGCTTGCCGCTCCAAACGAGTAGCTTCCTCTTCTATTTCAAGTGCTTCCATTTCCAGTAAGACTTGCATATCTTGGTCCATTTGGCGAAGTTGTTCCTCAGTTAACCCAAACGGATTTGGGTCTTGGTTGGCAACCGGTGGATTGTGCACCGGTTCATTTTCCGGTTGATTATTCACCGGAAATTTTCCGGTTGGAAAACCGGAAAGATATGCTCGGGTGGAGTATGGAATTCTTCATTTTGGCGAGGTGGGCTTGGAAATTGTTGCCCGAAATCCCTTTGGCGAGGTGGGATTGGAAATTGTTTCCCGAAATTCCTTTGGCGAGGTGGGCTTGGAAATTGTTGCCCGAAATCTTTTATGGAAGACATGTTGAATTTGAGATGTTTGGATCTTGAATTTGAAAAGTTTCTATGTTGAATGTGTTTGTGTGTGACATTTGTTTCAGAGGCCATGCTATTTATAGTGGACAAGAATTAGCAAATTTGAAAGTTTGAAATTTGAAATATATCCCGCCCTACAATTTGAATTTGAATTTTGAAATATATCCCGCCCTCCAGTTTGAATTTGAATTTCAAATTTTATGTTTTGAATATCCCGCTCGTTAATTAAATTCGAATTTTGAATTTAAAAGTTCAAACGGTTATAAATACCATACCATTCTTGGGTGTTCAACAAATCTGAAATGAATAATCGTTTGTCTAAAGAGGAAGAGAAGTTGCTAGCTGAAATTTGGGTGGTAGTTTCCCAAAGTCAAAGTTTGGGAGGAGAAGTCAGATCTCATCGACAACTACAACTATATATAAAATTTCGTATCGTATTAGTATTTGTTGTATCGTTATTTTTAATTACCGTATCGTTTTTTTTTCGTATCGTAACTTTATAAATTAGTATGTGTTAAAATTTGATGTAATGTGTTTTTATTTGAATGAAATTAATTTAGTTTATTTGGGTATTTGAAAAAAAAAAAGATAGTGGTGGGGCCCAAATGAGTAAGTTGTGGTATGTTATGATAAGGAGGGGTTGTTAGTTGTGGTGATGTGGCACCTGTGGGGCCCGAATGAAGAGGGATGGCAATGTCATAATACCTGGTGGTCTAATAATAACTCACGTAACCTTTCGGCAACTCACGCAACCTTTCGGCAACTCACGCAACCTTTCGACCCTGTTTCATCATTTCTTAATAGAGTTTACTAGACCGACCCTGATAGCTGGATGGTCTTGAGGCAACTCACGCAACCTTTCGACGTCTGGAGCACGATTATGCATCTGTAGCATAATACGAGTTATCTCACCTAGGAAATTGTTAATCAATTTGAGTTTTTTTTCTTGTTCATTGCGTAATCGGGTGAGGATAGCCTTTTGCACCTATGCTGGTTAATTCGTTAGCCGTTGGAGCCTATTTTAACAATCCATCGGAAAATGAACCGGTGCACAATCCACCGGTTGTCGACCAAGACCCAAATCCATTTGGTTTGACAAAGGAACAACTCAGACAAATGGACCACGATATGCAAGTCTTCCTGGAAATGGAACAACTTGAAAGATATGCAAGTCTTCAGTCGCAGTTTCTTTTTAATTTCCTTATCGTATTTTCATTTGTAGTTTGGTTTTAATTTCCGTATCGTAGTTTAATGTAATTTCTATTTGACGTTTAATGTATTATTTCTATTTGATGTTTAATGTATTTCTATTTGATACTCTAGAAAACATTACAATTTTTTATAAAACATTACATACCATATCAAAGAGGCAAATAAAACATTACAATTTTTTATAAACCCTAAACCCTAAACCCTTAAAGCTAAACCAATCCGTAACTCAAACAATAACCAAACGAATATGTCACAATTCGCATTTTCGGGTCTTTACTATACACGGGATTGCATCATTTCAATTTACGTATGTTCGGTAAACGTTACCACTCAGTCATTACTACTAATGTTATACTCAAATACTCCCGACTATGATCCTAAAATACTTTCATGCTATTTTTAATGATATAAAATTTATATTATTAATTTACCCGATGTTTTGAAACCGTTTGCGATATTTTCCGGGAAACGCTTATAACGACGTCGGATTACGATATTTCATCACGGTCATTATTTTAACACCCGATTCTTATCAGTAACATGATTTTATAATTTTTACAACTTCGTCGTATTTTATTTCAATTCGTCACGATTTATTTTCAGTTAACCCGGTACCCGATAACACCGAAATTATACACTAAACTAACTAAAGCTTATCCTAAAATATCTAATAACACAAAACTCCATATTACCTCTTCTAATATACAATGTGCCGCCCCCCTTATTGCTTATTCTAAGCCTAATAAGTTAAAATTTCTTTAATGCTTAAGTTTGCTTACAAACTAGCTTTATTTCCTAACATTTATTCATAACACATTTTGACTAGCTAAAAGAAAATCACAAACTCTCTCTTCTCTTCACCAAACCCACGGCCAAAGGAGATCATCAAGAAGAACCACAAATTTTTGGAAGCTAAAGTTATATTCAAGTTCCTTTTATACTCCTTGTTAGGGTTTTGAAATAAAAACTCCAAGGTTTTAATCATTTTCATCCAAAACTCTTCAATAATTCAAGTAAGCTCAAGAACACCATTTTTGATCATTTCATACTTCCTTTGTTCTTATATTGTTGTATCTCCTATTTATTTTGAGAGCTATCCATGCAAAAACTTATGTTATATATACCACTTGGTTCATTTTTCACTAAAACTATCTCAAACTCTAGATCTGTATGTTTTATTAACATCCCCGCGAAGCCCACTATTTTTAGCGATGTTTAGGACCCATGACACCCTAAGAAGGTGTATGGTAGGATGTGTGTATTTGTGGAGTTGTGTTGTAGTAGTTTGATCAAGCCGCGAACCAAGAAAACGAGTTTCTAACGTATTTATATACCTGCTGTCCAAAAACACAAACTCTGGAAAAAAATCAGTAAACATGGCGTTATTTTAGCTTTCATATTTAGAAAGTACTCTCAAACACGAAAACGTGGGCGCTTGAATCACTAAAAACCGAGTTATAACGAAGGAGATACGAAGTTTTAAAGTTAGCAACACAAAAACTATTATTTTCAGAAAATGCGGGCTGTTGGCCGAACTTCAGGGGACAGAACGAGGCGTTGTAGTCTAGCTGAGCCGAGCCACTGAGAATATGTTAGTTCATGTTATGACGAACGCGTGGATATAAAGAACATTGAAAACGGACTTGTAACGACCGAGATATGAATTTTTGAAAAGCCGACTAACAACACTTATTTTGACAGCCTCACTATAATTCAAATATTTTCTAAGTGTAAACAGTTTTTGCGAGGCACCATCTTACGAGCTATTTACCCGTTGAGCGAGTCGGTTTGGGCCATAAATTCCTTCAGGTGAAACGAAGTATTCCCGGCCTATTTTCCAAATCAATCAACCGCTTGTTGATTGGACTTATATTGAGTAAGATATGATTTTTCTAGTTTCTCAGAAAAACAACCATTATATGAAAATAAAAAGTGTAAAACTAGCAAGTCGCCAAGTTGATGACCGATTATCTACATGATCGAGACGCGTATGATCAAAAGTCAAAGGAGACGGCTGAGAGATTATGTTTCAAGGATTTCAAAACGTCAAGTTCTATTACTAACTCTCAACGTACAATATTTTGCGACTAGTTTTGCGAGGCCGTTTGGTCATATTTTCACAAGTTGTAAAAAGGGTTATTTTGCGACGAAACTATTTTATTTGGCGATAAAACATCAAACAAGGATCGTGGAGTGCCGTTTCAACATTTTTACACGAAATATAGTATATGACTTGCCGAGATGTCAAAAATGTGGTTTTCGACGATAAACATTATTTTCAAAACCAACGAGTGGTATCGTTAACATACGTAAATGCATGAGCAGAAGCATTTCATTTACTTATATTAGATCATATCATTCATAATAGGTCGTAGTTAGAGACCGAGCCTCATTTGCATCATATCCATTGTGATCATTGTGCTATCATATCAGGTGAGTTTCATAGCCCCACTCTTATTCTTTAATAATTGTTTTAAACTCTTTGGGGGAGATTCATGCTTAAACTATTTGCGTACGTACATGATTGTGTTAAACTTACTTGCGTTACTCTTGAAAGCATTTCGCGGACCTAAGTATCAAACACTTGGGGTAGCCGTGCAGATCATATCCCGGACCTAAGTATCAAACACTTGGGGTAGCCGAACATAAGTCTCCTCGTGAGCAACATTGATAAGTCTCCTAGTGAGCAGCATTGATAAGTCTCCTCGTGTGCAGCATTGATAAGTCTCCTTGTGAGCAGCATTGATAAGTCTCCTTGTGAGCAGCATTGATAAGTCTCCTCGTGAGCAGCATTGATAAGTCTCCTAGTGAGCAGCATAAGGTCTATTAGTGATATTGAACGCATATCGTATACTTACATGTCTTACTCAAGCTATATTTTAGCAGTGGGTTGTAAACACACAGGTTGCAAGTGTTGTTATGGGCGGGATTTGCAACTGAGTGGATTTACAATGCCTTTGCTGGGGAAAATCTTTATTCGAATACTTTACTTGTTTAACAAACTCTATGAACTCACCAACCTCGTGTTGACACTTTAGCATGTATTTTCAGGAACTAAGCAATAGCACGCTACTGGAGGCTTTTGGCAGGGCATGGCATGGTCATAGAAGACTCTGATAAAACATTTGGGACCGCTTAACTTATTTTATGGGCCTACTTCCGCACCACTTTTCATAATGTAAATTTAACACTCTAATTTCTCAAATATATTCTAAATGATTGTGAAAAACCGTTCTTTACACTTGTGTTATGATACCAATTGAGTTGCACCCCAGCGATACGTAAGCTTCCGCTGGACCCGATTTTGGGGGTGTGACAGATTGGTATCAGAGCCTAGGCTATAGAGAATTGGGTAATTTTAAACCTAAACTATAGCTACTTTTACGAAAACTTAACCCTATGACCGCCACGTGCCTGCCTGCCAAGCTGATGCCTCATTTGTGGTTTGTTGCTGACATATTTAATGAGATTTATATCTTATTGCCAGATAGATTATACTCACTTATTCTCGTTGATTACTATGATTGTCTTACATATAAGGGTGCATACATATCATACACGTCACAGCGTTACACCTCTTCCTTACGTAGTTTATCATTCGACCTCAAGCCTGATCACATGCCTTAGTCATTTAAACCACCCTTTGCATGTGAAGGACATAGTATTGTTATAACTAAGCTGAGTATTTCAAAATCCATTGAACCTCGGTGGAATATAGTCTGGTCATCTATATTCGACCCGGGACAGTGGGACATAGCCTGACCACCTATGTTCGACTCAGAGATGAATTTTGCAATACTGAGAGTAGTTATAATGGAATTATGTCCGGATTGATTTGATCGGTGTAAGCAATTCCAATATCGAGCCAATATTTCAAAAGACCTAATTTCAGGATGTTGAATCCATTCTTTCAGACAACTTGTTTCCTAGCTTGATTTAGTGACAGTTCTTGTTTGATGAGTAGCGAAAATCAAGCTAAGAGTCAAGTTGTTACCCGAGCCGATTCAGTTTAATCTCATGACAGTTCTTGTTTGATGAGTTGTGAGATTAAATTTGAATCGACAACCTCAAACCGATTTAGCCTAATCCCATGACAGTTCTTGTTTGATGAGTTGTGGGATTAAGTAAAAATCGGTTACCTAGAGGTCTTTTGGGGACTACGCTCGATAATGGGAAAGTTTACCCCCATCAAACCCGACCATGAGAACATACGTACGTAGAACGAGCGAGCTGAATTCAGGGACTGAATTCCTCTAACGGGTGGAGACTGTCACAATTCGCATTTTCGGGTCTTTACTATACACGGGATTGCATCATTTCAATTTACGTATGTTCGGTAAACGTTACCACTCAGTCATTACTACTAATGTTATACTCAAATACTCCCGACTATGATCCTAAAATACTTTCATGCTATTTTTAATGATATAAAATTTATATTATTAATTTACCCGATGTTTTGAAACCGTTTGCGATATTTTCCGGGAAACGCTTATAACGACGTCGGATTACGATATTTCATCACGGTCATTATTTTAACACCCGATTCTTATCAGTAACATGATTTTATAATTTTTACAACTTCGTCGTATTTTATTTCAATTCGTCACGATTTATTTTCAGTTAACCCGGTACCCGATAACACCGAAATTATACACTAAACTAACTAAAGCTTATCCTAAAATATCTAATAACACAAAACTCCATATTACCTCTTCTAATATACAATGTGCCGCCCCCCTTATTGCTTATTCTAAGCCTAATAAGTTAAAATTTCTTTAATGCTTAAGTTTGCTTACAAACTAGCTTTATTTCCTAACATTTATTCATAACACATTTTGACTAGCTAAAAGAAAATCACAAACTCTCTCTTCTCTTCACCAAACCCACGGCCAAAGGAGATCATCAAGAAGAACCACAAATTTTTGGAAGCTAAAGTTATATTCAAGTTCCTTTTATACTCCTTGTTAGGGTTTTGAAATAAAAACTCCAAGGTTTTAATCATTTTCATCCAAAACTCTTCAATAATTCAAGTAAGCTCAAGAACACCATTTTTGATCATTTCATACTTCCTTTTTTCTTATATTGTTGTATCTCCTATTTATTTTGAGAGCTATCCATGCAAAAACTTATGTTATATATACCACTTGGTTCATTTTTCACTAAAACTATCTCAAACTCTAGATCTGTATGTTTTATTAACATCCCCACGAAGCCCACTATTTTTAGCGATGTTTAGGACCCATGACACCCTAAGAAGGTGTATGGTAGGATGTGTGTATTTGTGGAGTTGTGTTGTAGTAGTTTGATCAAGCCGCGAACCAAGAAAACGAGTTTCTAACGTATTTATATACCTGCTGTCCAAAAACACAAACTCTGGAAAAAAATCAGTAAACATGGCGTTATTTTAGCTTTCATATTTAGAAAGTACTCTCAAACACGAAAACGTGGGCGCTTGAATCACTAAAAACCGAGTTATAACGAAGGAGATACGAAGTTTTAAAGTTAGCAACACAAAAACTATTATTTTCAGAAAATGCGGGCTGTTGGCCGAACTTCAGGGGACAGAACGAGGCGTTAGCCGTAGTCTAGCTGAGCCGAGCCACTGAGAATATGTTATTTCATGTTATGACGAACGCGTGGATATAAAGAACATTGAAAACGGACTTGTAACGACCGAGATATGAATTTTTGAAAAGCCGACTAACAACACTTATTTTGACAGCCTCACTATAATTCAAATATTTTCTAAGTGTAAACAGTTTTTGCGAGGCACCATCTTACGAGCTATTTACCCGTTGAGCGAGTCGGTTTGGGCCATAAATTCCTTCAGGTGAAACGAAGTATTCCCGGCCTATTTTCCAAATTAATCAACCGCTTGTTGATTGGACTTATATTGAGTAAGATATGATTTTTCTAGTTTCTCAGAAAAACAACCATTATATGAAAATAAAAAGTGTAAAACTAGCAAGTCGCCAAGTTGATGACCGATTATCTACATGATCGAGACGTGTATGATCAAAAGTCAAAGGAGACGGCTGAGAGATTATGTTTCAAGGATTTCAAAACGTCAAGTTCTATTACTAACTCTCAACATACAATATTTTGCGACTAGTTTTGCGAGGCCGTTTGGTCATATTTTCACAAGTTGTAAAAAGGGTTATTTTGCGACGAAACTATTTTATTTGGCGATAAAACATCAAACAAGGATCGTGGAGTGCCGTTTCAACATTTTTACACGAAATATAGTATATGCCTTGCCGAGATGTCCAAAATGTGGTTTTCGACGATAAACATTATTTTCAAAACCAACGAGTGGTATCGTTAACATACGTAAATGCATGAGCAGAAGCATTTCATTTACTTATATTAGATCATATCATTCATAATAGGTCGCAGTTAGAGACCGAGCCTCATTTGCATCATATCCATTGTGATCATTGTGCTATCATATCAGGTGAGTTTCATAGCCCCACTCTTATTCTTTAATAATTGTTTTAAACTCTTTGGGGGAGATACATGCTTAAACTATTTGTGTACGTACATGATTGTGTTAAACTTACTTGCGTTACTCTTGAAAGCATTTCGCGGACCTAAGTATCAAACACTTGGGGTAGCCGTGCAGATCATATCCCGGACCTAAGTATCAAACACTTGGGGTAGCCGAACATAAGTCTCCTCGTGAGCAGCATTGATAAGTCTCCTAGTGAGCAGCATTGATAAGTCTCCTCGTGAGCAGCATTGATAAGTCTCCTTGTGAGCAGCATTGATAAGTCTCCTTGTGAGCAGCATTGATAAGTCTCCTCGTGAGCAGCATTGATAAGTCTCCTAGTGAGCAGCATAAGGTCTATTAGTGATATTGAACGCATATCGTATACTTACATGTCTTACTCAAGCTATATTTTAGCAGTGGGTTGTAAACACACAGGTTGCAAGTGTTGTTATGGGCGGGATTTGCAACTGAGTGGATTTACAATGCCTTTGCTGGGGAAAATCTTTATTCGAATACTTTACTTGTTTAACAAACTCTATGAACTCACCAACCTCGTGTTGACACTTTAGCATGTATTTTCAGGAACTAAGCAATAGCACGCTACTGGAGGCTTTTGGCAGGGCATGGCATGGTCATAGAAGACTCTAATAAAACATTTGGGACCGCTTAACTTATTTTATGGGCCTACTTCCGCACCACTTTTCATAATGTAAATTTAACACTCTGATTTCTCAAATATATTCTAAATGATTGTGAAAAACCGTTCTTTACACTTGTGTTATGATACCAATTGAGTTGCACCCCAGCGATACGTAAGCTTCCGCTGGACCCGATTTTGGGGGTGTGACAGAATAGTCCAATAAATCCAAATATGTTAGTCTACGGGTAGCATGTCTCGAATAGTCTACGGGTATAATGTCATTTAAAGAGTATTAACATGTTTTTTTTTTTTTTTTTTTTTTTTTTTTTTTTTTTTTTTTTTTTTAATTCTACAAAATACATTCCATACTTTTTTAGTTTGCGGTTCGAGAAAAGTAAGATCGTATCGTATTAGTTCTTAAGATCCTATGGTAAAGATCGGGATCCTATAAGATCTTAAACACACTGCCACGTCAGCTTTAACCTTTTCACCTTTAACTCAACTATTTTCAAACCCTATAAACATATTTAATATCATTAATAATTTAATATAGAAAATATCATTAATATATAAAATATCAATTACCCTAATCAAAAAGTCAATTAGTCAATCCAACACCAAACACACTTCCAAATCAACTAAACTAGTCGATCCAAACCAAACACAAACCAAATCCTATTATCCATCTGTTTACTTTTGGCGCATTTCGATGGTCCCTCTTCCCACCTAAAGTATTGGGAACCGTTCGTATACCGTCTGCAGCCTATTTATACCTATGGACATGGAAAACCGTTCATAATCAACTCCTTTGATATTTTCATTAGAAAATAAATTTCATATTTCAATGGCTGAATCCTCTTCAACTCCTTCAAACAAAAACAAACGCCCAAGGGATGATTCTCCTCCTCCAATGCCTGAAGAATATAAAAAATTAGGCATATCCCAACATATTTGGGAGAAATGTAGGGAAGGCGAGTATGGTGCTGAAAACGCATTGATAGAAATTTACAACAAGCGTATAAAGATGTTTGAAGAAAGGAACAAGAAAGATTTAGAGGCCATTGAGGAGCATCAGAAGAAAATTGATGAGAGGAACAAAAAAATAGAAGAAGCAAGAGAGCAAATAGTTGAAGTTTACAAAAGTATTCAAGCTAGTATATATATGTCTTAATGTATCTTTTGTTTATATATTTTGCCTATGTAAATGTAAACTTATTTTGATTTTGTTTAATATATGAATGCAGTTATTATTATTGTACTGCTAGGCAAACCGTTGTACTGCTAGCGAAACGTTGTACTGCTGGGTATCCTTTTAGCAGTGGTTGGGAGTGCAGGGTAGTTTGTATCACTTTTTACTTAAAGGGTAAAAATCCCCAATTGCGGCACACAAGCACATTCACGCACACATTAATCTCTCTCTTCCACTCCCTAATCGAATTTTAATCGTCATATTGCAAAACCCCCAAATCAAATCATAATGTCGAACCTAACTTTTACCGAACCTCATAATAATGTTGCCTTTTTAGAAAAATCCAACGAGTCTGTAGATTTTACTGAGATCATTGATTTCCTTAATGCAAGCTATATTAAGTTTGCATTAACAGTAAAACCTACTACATATAATTCCAACATTATCCAGTTTTGGTCGTCTGCTAAGGTCAAAACTATTAATGGGGAAGCACAAATCCATGCCCTTATAGATGGGCAGAGGATTATCATTACAGAGGCGTCTATTCGAAGAGATCTTCTCATAGATGATGCTAACGGAGTTGAGAATCTTCCAAATACTACAATCTTTGAAAAACTTTCACTGATGGGCTATGATAGAAATACAGATGCTTTAAAGTTTCAAAAAGGTAATTTTTCTCCTCAGTGGAAATTCTTAATTCATACTGTCTTAGTGTGTCTAAGTCCAAAGACCACTGCGTGGAATGAATTTAGCAGTAATTTAGCTTCTGCTATAATTTGTTTGGCTGAAAATACTCAACGATTTAATTTCTCGAAATTAATTTTTGATAATATAGTTAAGAACTTGGAAAGTTCTTCGGCTAAATATTTTCTATATCCAAGGTTTTTGCAACTCTTTTTGGACAACCAATTTAAAAAAAAAAGAAAAGTCACAAAAATGTTTATCCCACTCCCTGCCTTACCAAAAAGGTTTTTGCTAATATGAGGAGGGTTGGAAAAGTTTTTGCAGGGACAGTGACACCTTTGTTTCGAACAATGGTGGCACTAGCCCAAACCCAAATGGGTGAAGGTTCAGCAATCCCAGCTGGTACCCATCACACACCCACAGAACAACAACAACAGACCTATAAACGTAGGACTAACACCAAGAACACTGAGCTACCTCAGGCTAGTGGTTCTATACCAACTGTTGCAGATGAGGATGTCACTGGGGGGGGGGGAGAGTGACATGTTGGCAAGGGCTGCCCACTACTGTGTCTAGGTTAGTAGCAACACAGGACAGTGGTGAGGATAGTATGCAACGTTTGAATGAATTGAAGGATACCTGTGCCAAGCTGTCTGCACAAATTGGTGATCTGCGAGCAATAGATTCTTCCCAAGATGGAGTCATCAAAGCTCAAGGTCGGGAGATAAAGGATTTGAAGAGAAGGGTTAGGTATTTAGAAGGAGTCAAAGGATCAAGAATTCCCAAACACAAGGTTAAATCTTCTGAGCTTCTAAGGATGCTCCCAAACAGGGAGGGAATGAAGGCAAAGTTTCAGGGGAGGATAACCAAGGGAATCAAGTGGTGATTGATCATCGTCTGGGCAAGGTTACAAATGCTGATAGTGCTAGTGAGCCAATTACAGCTGGTACTACAAAAGCTAGTACTGCTACACCAGAGGTTTTTGCAAATGCTGTTAGTGTACTTGCTGAGCTGAAGACAGCAAAACCAGTAACCAAAGGTGTTGTGATACAAGAGCCATCATCCTCTCCAAAAGCTAAACAATCAACTCCACAGGTACAAGGCAAAGGTAAAGGGATTCTTACTGAAGAGCCTGTGGAGAAACCATTATCAAAAGAAGAGCAATTAAAAGTTGATGCTGAAATTGCTATGAAATTATCACAAAAGTATGATGCAGAACATCAGACAATTTTGGAACAAAGGAGAATACAAGAAGAAAAAGATGCAGAGTTAATAGCTTCATGGGATGAGGAAAGGGCTCAGGTTGCAGCTGATTCTGAGCTTGCTAAGAAACTACATAAACAAGAGCAAGATAAGTACTCAGTAGATGAAAAAGCCAGGATGCTGAAAGAAATTTTTGATGCAAAAAAGAAGTTGTATGCAGAACAAAGATATGTAGCTAAGAAGAACAAGCCACCCACTCAAAAACAAAGAAGAGATCTCATGTGCAGGTTTTTTTTTATTTTTTATTTATTTATTTTTTTTATTGTTGCAAAGGTAAATTTATATTAATATCAACAACACCCAATATGTACATCATAAACATCTACTCATATGCAGGTATTTGAAGAATGTGGCCAGTTGGAAACTAAAGGATTTGAAATTCTTGGATGATAAAAGAATTGAAGAATTATATGCAATTGCCTAGAGAAACAATGAACTCTTCTTGAATGACAGTTCAAAGAGAGCAGGTGAACAGTTGGAAATAGAAAGCAGTAAAAAGAGAAAACAAGAACAAACTGAGCAAGCTGTTGCTAAAGAACAAATGCAAGCTCACACTGAACTTGTAGTTGATTCTGTAGGAGAAGCCATGGATGCACAACCTTTAACTGTCAAATATCCCATTGTTGATTATAAGTTTGGATCTCATGGGGAAACAGTTTATTACGATATTAAGAGGCATGATGGTTCTTCTAGAAGGTTTGTAAGCTTTCTTCACATGGTTCATGATTTTGATAGACGAGATATAATAGCTCTATGGAAATTACTAAAACAAAGATTTGGTAATAAGACACCAGAACAAGCTTATAATAGAGAAGTCTGGAATTATTTAAAGGTAATGTTTGAACAAAATCATGAAGATGAATGTTGGAGAAGACTAACGCACAATACTGTTAAAGAATGAAAAATTTTTCAACGATGTGGAGTACATGCTTTAACTGTGAATTAGTTGGTGATCTACATGCTTGTAGAAAAGGATTACCCTTTAAAGTTTCACAAAGACATTCTACATCAGATGTTTCATGGGAAGAAAATACTCAAGCTTCAACTTAATTGTGATGACATGGCATATGAACTGCTCAGGAAGATGGAAGAGTATCTAGGACCCAAGGACAAGAAATAGAATGTATAGTTATTACTGCTAGAATGTATAGTTTGACTTAAACATGTATAGTTATTACTGCTTATGAGATAAACATGTGTAGTTATTACTGCTAGAATGTATAGTTATTACTGCTAGAATGTACAGTTATTAAAGCTAGAATGTATAGTCTGACAAAATATGCTTACATAAATGCTTACAATGGAGCCAAAACATTGATATTTTTAAATTTTTGATTATTGCATAAGTTATCAGAAATGTGTGACCATATGTATCGAATTGTGACTACACTTAAATAATGTGTGACCAAATTTGACTATTTCCTATAGTCACATGATTGTGCTACAATTAAATGTGACCATACACATTAGGAATTGACAGGCAAACACACACTTAACTTTAGACACACATATTAACTTACGTGACTATTTGTATCGAATTTTGGTCACACTTAATCATGTATGCCTATGGTTTAGTGTGACCATATATGACATTTGGTCACACATCTCAAGTGTGTGACATATATTTGTCACTTTTAAATGCATATCGTGACTATGCTTCAAACTTACTTTTCAGTTGTCACACATTTCAAATTCATATGTGGCTAAATTTTCAACAAAAACTAGCAGTCACGCTTAAATAATGTGTGACAAACTTGAGCCTATGATTTAGCCACATACACAATTACTTCGTGTGACCATATATGGATTTTGGTCACACTTTTCAATTGCGTGACATATATTTGTCATATATGTATATATATAGTGTGACTAATGTTTCAACCTTATTTGTATCCGTCACACGTCCCAAATTATAAGTGATTAAAAAATCAAAAAAAAAATTTACCAGATACGTATAGTCACGAAAATATTCAAATGTGCGGCTGTAGCCTCAGATGTAATTCTGAAATGGTCGCACAAGTCGGATCAAGTGTGGCTGTTTATTTTATTCTAGTAAATTTAGTCACATAAAAAGGCGACTGTGTGGCTGTTCGAAAAACAGCATGTGTGACTAAATCCCATTTTTGTACTAGTGACACAGTTTGGGTGCCATATTCCCAAAATGATATACTGGGTGCCATATTCCCAAAATGATATACTGGGTGCCATATTCCCAAAATGATATACTCACAATGCATAACAAAACAATTCGCACATTCAAGCTAAGTCACACAGTCTGAATACACACAGTAAGGCACATAATGCAATCAAAACACACATATTGTCCAAAAACATGAAAACAGTATAATCACAGCATGAAAACAGTTAAAAATACCATTCGAGTACCATTTCCCCCCCCCCCCAAGAAAAACATAATGAAAAAGGGGCTAAAAGAACTCACCGAAAACAAAGTGCACGATCAAGTGAGATAATGAAGAAATGTCCGCGAAATCCTACGAGCGACCTAGATATATACGCGTGTCTTAGTTTCTAAAAATAATGATACATTTATTTCTATATGCCATGTAAGTTGTAACCTCAATTACGCTTGGTACATAATGTTTAAATAATTTTTAAGGGTGAATTTGACTTTTAAAATGATTGTCAAGTATGAAATATATTCCTTACCCAATTTCAAGTTTTAATTCTACTTTTGACTTTAAGTCCAAAATAGTCATAAGGGTCCAAATTAAGTCTAAGGGTTCAATCTTTAGTCAAAGGTTCAAATCATGACTAAGGGTCCAAAATATCTTAGGTGGTTCAAAATAAAAACTCAAGGTTCAAATATACAAGTTTTTAATCTTTTTTTTTTGTATCTTTTATTTACAAAGCTGATGGAAATTTTACACACTTAGTCACTTTCAAAAATTCATATCTCCCAAACCGTAAGTCTAAAAATCATGTTCTTTACATCCCTATCTTCCTCTAAGTCCCTAATTTACTGTAAAAATAAGTTTACTAAAAAATATCCAAGTATAACCACTTTTTATAATTTTTCTTTACAAGTCAGTCCTAAAGGTGAAATTGACTAAGTTTTATGTCTTACCAAAACAGCCATATCTTGAAATCTACAGATCCTATGAAGGTGAAATCAATTGGAGATGATAGCCCTACTTCTCTAGATCAGGCTACATATTTGCTATTTAAAAAGTTATGCCATAAAACTTGAGTTTTGCCCCAAATGGGAACAGTACACCAGATCTGACTGTTTTTACCAAAAAAATCATATCTTAAACATCGGGTGTCGTCACGAGAATCACCACCCGAAGAAATGACCACAAAACATAGATCTACAACTAAATATTTTTCCCTTAGGCCCAAAGTCTACTGATTGTTCCAGTTAATTCAATCTTTACGCCTGATCAGAATATTGTTTTGCATGTTAAGTCCTTTTAGGGTTTTCTAGTGGTTTAGAGTATGTACCAAGTATAATCAAGCATAAATAACTTAGGTAGCATATAAAATACATAAAATGAAATGGATATCAGTAGTGAAATGAATAAAAAGAATGAGAGTTGGTTCCTTACAAAAGATGATGAACAAGAAAATTAAGAAAACCAAGAACAAGCTAGCACTAGTGGACCTTCATCTTTGACACCAAGTCTTCAATAGATTTAACACAAGTTGAAGTGTGTTTTGCTCTAGAAACCCACGACCAAGAGGAGAATATGAGCAGAAAATTGGAGCTTTTGCATGTAAGAGTGACAGTTTGGAGTGAGTTTTGAGGGTTCTTATGTTTGGGAAGTGTTATATCAACACTTGTCTATGCATTTGACAAGTGTTGGGATGAATTGTGATGTGTGGGGCGGCAAATAAAAGGGGATAGAGAGTATAATGCAGATTTTTATTAGTAGTTGTAGTATTGAGTGTATTGTGTAATGTAGGTTGCTCCCGGTACTCAAACGTAGGGTTTTTAAGACACATAATGAAATACCGGGTAACGTAAAATTGTAAAACTTCTAAAAATTTAAAAACTTGTTATCATGACCTATTTTATTATTTTAGATGAGTGGTAAGTTCATCGAAAGGTTTAAATATAGTTAAAATCTAAAAACGAAGGTTTAAAACGCATAAGACGTAAAAGGTTCAAGGTTTACGTAAAAATGGAAAAAGTGAAAAGTGACTTTTAAATAGAATTGTAAGGAACCAAAAGTATATAAAAAGTGTAGACTGGACAGAGTCTAGTATCGATCAAATTAATTGTATGTGTCGTGACGTGCGCGGATGACTTTCGACGAAGTTAATTATTTAAGGATATAATAATTAGGATATTGAAATAGAAAAATTAATGACTTGAAATTATGAAATGTCACCATTCTTCACCAAATAACTTGTCACAACATTCTCTTCAGTTTCCCATCTATCTTTCGTGAAATGCACACGACCGATGATCAGACCCTTTTGTAGAACTGAACCTGGCAACATGCATAAAACAATTTCAGTTTTTATAAAAATGTACACCGATTAGATTAGCAGTGTCAATAATCATAGGTGGAAACACTGACCTCCCCCTAAAATACCTTTTGTTATTTAAACGGTTTTTAAAAACAATGGTCTGCACCAGACGTACTGGTAGCCCGTTCAAATAGCAAATGGAATTCGAGGGGAAGATAAGAGCAACCATCTATGTTGGATGTTCCGTGTTTGCCATACCAAATTTGTTCTTGCATATTTGTAGTTCCAGTTCAACAAAAGGTCCTGATCAACAATAGGTTGCAATTCTCAAAGATAGATGGGAAACAAAAGAGGATGGTGCGAAGAAGTAATCTGCACCAAATCACTTGTCACAACATTCTCTTTAGTTTCCCATCTATCTTTGGTGAAATGCACATGACCGATTATCAGACCCTTTTGTGGGACTGAACCTGTGAATATGCATAAAACAATATGAGTTTCAATAAAAATGAACAAGGAATTAGATAACGAAAAGGGAGCGTAGGTGCAGTATTATCAGCTGCGTTGGCATTTTTTTTGCGTTGCTGAACATTGATTACCAAATACCTCATTTCCAGCCTAGCATACTTGAATGTTTTTCTTTTATCGAGTATGTATAACGGTTAGATTTGTCAGCTGCGGGAAAAAAGGCATAGGTAGACCTTGGTGTGCAAAATTGTAACTGAAGAGAATAGGGTATTATTAAGCATGATAGAAAACTGGTGAATGAAAGGCAGACATACAAAGTATATATATATATGGCAGTTGACCAATAGCTGATCTTGATTTGAGTTGGACCGTAATGTACCGAGGTAGGTGAGTGTGAAAACTTGGGGGTGACAAAAATATTGACAAAGTATCAAAGATGGATGCACCGACCATGCGAATTTAGTAATAGCTGCGCTTGGTCTCGGTATATCTATCATTGATACTCCATCTATTTTTGATATTTAACTTGTCTCCATAGTATGTAGTGAAGTTGTTGAATATAAAAAACCTTTTGGCAATAAAAAAATGTAAGCAGAATTGTGTACTACAGTTGATTCAGCCTGTAAGTTTAAGATACCATAAGCATGCATATACAAATGCAACAATTTCATACTGAAGTATCGCATAAAAAAACTTGAATAATAGTTACCTTTTCAGTGTTCTAGGTATGTAGCAACATGGAAAATGAGCTGAAAGATAGGGGCACATAAAGTTTAGAGCTCCAAAGAAAGTAATTAAATGTCTGAACTATTCTGGACAGAAACAGTAACAGAGGATGAATGATGGATCAACGATAGCACATGATGATAATATACATAATAAGGGTCAGGTCAGTAATTATAGAAATGTTAACCAAAATCAGCCTTGGTTGTGATCATCTTGTTGTTATGGCTATACACAGGTTATGGTAATTTACACTTAACAAAATAGGAAATTCTAGCAGGTTTCATCATTGCCTGTGATATTCATCATGCATTACATAGATACCCATAAAAAAAACGTTTTGCTGCTAAGAGCAGCAGAAGCAACTGTTATAAGTAAATTGAATATTTGTAAGAGCTTAAAAGTTGAGACTTCTAACAACCCAACATAGAAGCAGTCAGAAAGTCAGGGGGTTCAGCAGGTGTAAATAGGTTAACAATTATTAGGCTAAGATTTTTTAACCAAATAGGGCGAAAAAGATCTACGACCGGCCATGGCTGCAAAGAAACACGGTTGCATAATGATGCCATCCGGTCCTTGCCTAGCCAAGTTACGGTTCCAATATTTGACTACCCACTTCATTAGTACCAGAAAGTAGGTGTTAATCATCACAGCCCTACCCTAGCTGAACCAACGAATGCGGTTTTGTAGGAAAATAAATGTAAATAAAATTGGTAACCACTTACAACAGATAAGTCTGGTAAGGATCAAAAAAAGAAGATATACCTTCTAAGGTTGGAGGTGTAATCACCTAACCTGCCAAGACATGGAGCATCTTAACTTGGATCCCCTTACTAAATCACTTGGCACAACATTCACTTTTGTTTGACATCTATCTTTGTTCAGATGTGCGCGACTGATGATGAGAGGCTTTTATATAAGTTACCCTAAGTATGATATAAAACTTGCAAATGCAAGGCAGACACAAAAAGTATATTTATGAAAATTTACCAGAAGTCAATGCTGGTTTGACTTGAAACATAATGGTATCTTCTAGTTCATAATAGTTGAGATCACCACATAGGAATTTATAATAAGTTTTCTCTTCAAATACTCCTCTGATCAACTGGCATCCCATTGCTGGCACATCAACTTGGGAATCGGGTCCTACTCCAGAAGATAGTGGCAGATCCTGTAACCAAATGCCATCTAATTTCTTTGAGGGCCATTCACCATTTTTTTGTGTAGGGCTCGATTCCCAAGTTGATGCGCCACCAGTGGAACGAACATCCATCCCATCAATATTGAGATCTAAACCATTTTCAAATACAGTTCTAGAACCGGGGTTGAGGTCTCATAAACTTGAACGTAGTTGTAAACCTGTATCTGAAGCCGGTTTTCCTGATATTCATCATGTAATACATAGATAGCTGCCGGGAAAAAGGAATGTTTTTGTCAGAGGAACAACGTAAACAACAACCGTAAAAAAAAAAAAAAAAAAAAAAAAAAAAAAAAAAAACAGAACAACACCCATTCACACAGGTCGAGCTAGGGTAGCTGTTGTTTCGAGGAAATAGAGTAAAAAAAAGATATAAAGCTGACGATCGACGGTAACAAACACGGTTGCATAATTATGCCATCCAGTGTTTGGATCCTTGACCTGGTAGTTCATCATAGGCCATTACTATCCTGGAAAAATAACAAACTACAATGCTGATCTTCTGATCCGACTATATACTAATACAGCCCGTTAAAAAAATTGAAACTACAAAACGGATACAGTAAAGCATTAGGCTCAGATTTGTAATTGGAAAAAAGGGTAAAAAAAGTCTAAATTCCACCATGGCTGCAAATAAAAGCGGTTGCATAATAGCAAGTATGCTATCACGCCATACGGTAATTGCCCTGCCAAGCTACGGGTTCAGACTTCCTATTACCAACATCATTTGATTCAAAGAACAGGTAATCATCATAGCCCATTACTATCCTGGAAAAACAGAGCCCGTTAAAAAAATTGAAACCACAAAACCAATACAATAGATCAATAGGTTCAGATTTGTAATTGGAAAAAGGGTCAAAAAAAGTGTGAATTCTACTATGGCTGCAAATAAATGCGGTTGCACAATAGCCAGTATGCTATCACGTCATCTGATAATTGCCTTGCCAAGGTACGGGTTCAGACTTCCTATTACCTGTATCATTTGATTCAGAAAACAGGTAATCATCATAGGTCATTACTATCCTGGAACGAACCAACCCAGCAAAAAACCACAGGATAAGTTCGAGGAATACCGACTAATTATAATCAATGCTAACGAAACAACCCAACAAACACACATGAGTGACAATAGTGAATCTCAGGACGGTATACTTATCAGGGTCAAAAGAATAGCAGGCTAAAACATAGTGGATAAAAGCAGGCCGAAACCTTACACACATAAAACACTCGCATCCTAATATCAAAAAAGATATCGGATTACTTGGTGTAATAGAGTTGATAGTATGTCCTGTTTGCACACATGGAGGTTGCTAAAGTAACTATTTTTCGCACTCTACCATCCTTCCACTTGGTGCAGCAAGACAACAAATTTATAAGATCATCAGACCCAAGTGAAATGCGAAAGTTACAATACAGACCTCAACAGGCTTACCTGCAAAACAAATCAAGAAAATCCCCAAATTAAGAAAACCCTAATTTCATATAAAAATTAAAATAAAAGAAACATCTAAATTAAATGATGAATTACACTAAGTTACAATATAGACCTCAACAACCTTACCTGAAAAAAAAATCAAGAAAATCCCCAAATTAATAAAACCCTAATTTCACATAAAAATTAAAATAAAAGACACATCTAAATTAAATGATGAATTATTAACAAAAACTAAATCATAATCAACCATAAAGAGGTGAAAAAGCCTACATACATAAAACTCAAAATTAAGAAACCCTAATTAGCTGATAAAAATATTGGGGAAGGAAGGTTCTGGGTTTCTAGAGATGGGGGGAAATATCAAGGGGAAAGAGGCATGCTACAATCGATGAAACAGTGAAACACCCAATGTATAGATGCCATGTACCATGCCCAGTTGACAAAATAGTTACACAACCAATGTTTAATTGCCATGTGTTTTTGGAGGGAAGCACCCTTCCACCTTTAAGTATATAGTATAATTCTTTAACATATATATTTAGTATCAAATGAAAATAAAAATAAAAATAAAAAGAATGAGAAAAAATCATAACAAGACATTTCAGATGCACCTATTAAAAGAAGTTGTGCTTCGGTTAGTTGTAAATACCTCTCAAATATTATATAAAAACGCACTAACGACTTAAACCGCCGAACTGATATATCAATCAGTTAATTATTTATTGTCTTGACTCGACTAGTTAAAAGAACCATCTTAAGTTTTCTGTTGGGTCCGCCACTACCAACTGGCCCTACTAGCCAACCTTATAGCTTGGATAAAATCCTACGTTTCATAGATTTTTCAATCCAGCTCTTGCCAATGGCTCATATCTAATAAATATCGACGCTTTTATCTTCTTCAATTCCCCATCTTCACTACCATTATTGTTAGGAATATAAATATTCATGTGAAAGACTCGGTCACCCCGAGTATCAATTAGCATTAAGTAGCTCGTAGGATTGTTAGTATTAGTTTAGTTATCGTAGTATTCATGGAGTTGGGTCGGGTCTTTACCCACTGTCAGCTCACTCCACATCCCACATGGGGCATTTATGTTTGTTGTATAAACACCGTCTCCCACCAAAGGAGAGGGTTGGACCTTCTCATTCTCCCAATCTAATCTCTTTCACTTTCTTTCTCTACAAGCTTCCATATCCTCTCTCTTTCTCACTCTAGATTCGGCCAAAATCACAAGAACCATACATGCTATGATTTAGTGTTACTTACAATTATTATCAAGAGCCTTGGTTTGATCTTTTAGTTTGTGGGTACTCGGATTTTTTTGATTGGTTTTGTGGTTTTCTTTTGGTTCGAATAGAATAGGTAGAAAACATCATAATTTGAGCATTGTTCGTGGTTTCTAGTGTTGTAAGCTTGTACTTTCATGTTTAGAATAGTTATTGTAGCTTACTTTGGTCACTAGATAGCTTAGTTCATAAGTGTTGTAGATATTTAGGGCTGTTCGGGAATTGTTTGTGGTTTGTTCTTGGTTGCGATTTGGTATTCTCTGGTTGCGATTTGTACTAAAAAGGTAAACAATTTGAAATCTGCGATTTGGTTCATTACTTGAAAGGGAAAAAAGACAAAATCGCAAGAAAGTGACACCTTTGTCCGATTATGAGTTGCGATTTGACTAGTTGCGATTTGATCAGTTGCGATTTGAAGTTACGAGTTGATACTTGTGATGAGGCGAAAAGTGTACCGCTTTTAAGGGGTCATTTAAGCCCGAAATCGTATTTATTTGATCAAATATTGCCCTAAATCGTTCCTTTTGTCATTTTAGGTACTTTTGAGGAGAAATCTGGAAAAGGAGGCATTCTGGACGTTTTTGGAGCATTAAAGTGAAGAATACGACAAAGTCTCAAAATCGGCTGAAATTTACCTTTGACGGCGTCAGAATCATCTCTTGACGGCGTCATGCCTTGGCAAGAAAAGTGGGATGTGAAATTTACTCATGACGGGCCAGTGAGTTAGCATGTGAATTCTGACGGCGTCACGCTTTAACTAAATCAAGGGCGTCACGGCTTAAATCATAAGGGGACGGCGTCACGTTCAGGGTTAGACGGCGTCAAGCCTTGATAAGCCAGAATGGATTTTTGAAGAGCTAAAGAGGGACGGCGTCAAGAAGGTCACCCGGGAACCCTAAAAGCGGCGAGGTGACGGCGTCACAATGCATAAGGTGACGCCGTCAGATCCAAAAATCTATATATAGTTTTCTAATCTTTTGTCATTAAGAGAGAGCTTAGTGTGTGGAATTTTGGGATAAAACCCTAAGACGATTTTAGCTACTTTTTCAGGGCTTTTTGCCTTGAGATCTTCCATGTTTCATTGAAAGATAAGTTATCAATTAATCATTCAATATGTCTATGTGTTGTTTGATTCTATCTTATGCTTGTCTTTTGTTTAACATGTTAGGCTAATTTTATCTTGTGTTTGCTTAGATCTAATGAAACCTAGCTATTGATTATTGGTTGTTAGTGTGTTGTTAGTTGTATTGGATGATTGTTTATCTATGTTAGGCTTAAGAAAACTGGCTAACTTCCTATTCGGTAACTTGCTTGAACGTCTTAAGAAACATGAACCAAACGCGTACTAAAGGTTTTTATGGTTGTATTTAATGCACAAGCGAATTCTAGTGATCCCATGTTAGGAGCTTCCTAGCCGGCTCGACATAGGAGTGAAGTAGGAGCTTGTAGAGTTGGGGAAGTAAGTACGCCACCCCACGAATGGTATTAAGGAATACACCCGTCATCCACGCGACTAATACACACTAATTAACCGGTAAAAGATAGTTAGGGAGTAAGGAAATCTAAGTAAACACATTTCTCTACACATAAGTTTCTCACCACATTTCATTTTTGTTATTTTATTTTATTTGCATTCGTAGTAAATTTTGGGTTAGTTGACTAGCAACTAATTCCGCCCACTCCTTCAAAACCGAGATTTTACTTGCTTTCATAAAAAATTATAAAAACATAAAAAGAATCTTCCTCAACCCTTAGACCTAATTAGAGTAGCCTTTCATACCTAACGAACACTATTCCCTGTGGAGAACGATCAATCCCCCGTACTTACCACTACACTATACTACATCGGTCAGGTACACTGCCTGGTGGGGTTGTAAGCCTCTTGAGATCCCTCAAGAGGTAAAACCTGTTGTAAGGTTACAAAACCACGCAATCAAGTTTTTGGCGCCGTTGCCGGGGAATAGTTATTGTTTAGGTTGAATTTTTATTTCTATTAGGTCTACTCACTAGATTCCTTTCTAGTGAGATTTTTTTTTTTTATTTTTTTTTTCTAGGTTTTCTTTAGTCTATCTTTTCTTTGTGATTTTGTTTGTAATTTGCTTCAAATGGACTCTTCACTTAGACTTCTAAGATTGCAATATATGGTTGAGTGGCTAGAACACCAAGAAGTTCAAAATACCTCATTTAGAGACACCTATGAATCATATGAGCCTTCACCTAGGATAGATTCTTATGAACAACCTCCATGTTTAGGATCTCGTCTTAGTGAGGCTAATAGGAAAAGCGACCTAGTTTGCCAAGGAATTGTGGATAGAGCCGTATCAATAAACCATAAGTTGGATGAAGCACTAGGTTTGTTATTATCACTACCTAAGGATATTGGTGATCGTGACACGTGGAATGATGAGGTAAGTAACATAAGCCCACAAAATACTCAACCATCATTTGAGGCATATACACCGCCCGTGACTTACCCGGAAGAAGTAGAAACTTTAGGAATCCCAATGGAGGTAGAACCCTTGGACCAAGCACAACTAGAGGATATAGGTTTGAATACTTATAATGATAACCTTACTCTTAGTTCTAGGGAATTTCCTAGTGTTGATGAACCGGAACCTCAACCTTTACACAACTTTTCATCCTTAGATTTACATCTAGGAGACAAAAGAGGAACCGACCCACCCATCAACCAATATTATCCGGGTAGTTTTAGGATGAAGGAAGCCCTTCACTCACCCCCTTCACCTCACGTGGCATATTCACACCCTAAGGGTGTGTACCGCTACTTTCACCCACACTTAATCCTAAGTGTAGGGAAAACCTCCCCTATTTCCGCTAAATAAGGGTAGAGTCAGGCTCGTGACTCGAACAAAAACAAGCGCTCTTGGGAGGCAGCCCAAGCTTTATTTGTTTTGTGTGTTTATTTATTTGTTTGTTTGATTTTATTTGTTTCCGTATGTATGTTTAATTTTTATTATTATTGATTCATGTTCAAAACTAAATTGTGAAAATGCTTTATCTTGTTTTTAACTTCGTCTTAACTACATATAAAGGTATTTTGCAAAAGATAAGTGTAAGGGAAATCTAAATCGGTTTATTAGAACACAAATGAACATGAATCGTAATAATAATAAATTAGCATACATATTAGTATTTGTTTGAGTCAAATGCTTGTATCGAGTCATAATGATGTTTTGCAGGATTTCCAGGAAGTAAGGTAAAGGTTTTTCCAGAAATTTTCCGGAAACTTAAAACGAAAATTTTTGTCAGGTCATTTCTGACGGCGTCAGGGGTTATAACCTGACGGCGTCAGATTTAATTTCCAGAAATTTTTGAAAGTTTGTTTTCATAAAAAGTTTTTATTAAATCTCCAACTTATAATCTCCAGGAATCTGCAAAATTATCAGTCCACAAGCATTATATCCTTATATATAGATTTTATCCCGCCGATGTTATGCAGGTTTTCGTGTTTGTTTTCTCAGGTTAACAGGTTATTTTGGACAAGGAAATGTTTATGGAATCAAGCTTATGGCGATGCATTAGTCATGGAGCTTCAACATTCTCTTTGGAGGAAGATTTAACCGTGTGATTTCATTATCCATCGAGCGAATCAGGGGAGTATTTGATTTCATTCTTTTACTTTATGCTTTTACATCTTGTTATTTGAACATTGGGGACAATGTTCATCTTAAGTGTAAGGGGGAGGGTAAAAGTACGATTTTAGAGAATACAATTGCGCTTGATTTTTGTTTGTTTGATGGTAGATGTGTAATAAAACTGAGAGAAATACTTGTTAAGGCAATTTTAGTGCCAAATTTAAAATTTTTTACAACATATAGGAGTGAAACTTTGATCTTAATGAGCGTCTCACGGATAGGAGTTATATGACTAGCACAAAAACCGTACCACTAAAAAATTTTCCACCCCCAAATATGTGAGGTTCGCCCCTAGAATTGGTAGGAAAAGCATTTATGCTATGATGTGTGTACCGGTAGCACTTAGATTCTAGAACTTGCGTTAGGACCATTCCAAGGCCACAAGTGAGACTACATTCGTGTAGTTAGATTTACTACATGATAAGAGGCATTAGGATTAACCCATTGTTTTACACCTGTGTTTTTGTTATAATTACATTGGCTACATTGGTCAAGTAATTCTCCCACACCCTTTGCGTTGTACTCATTTTTAGTACACGATACCCCTAGTACACCCCTCAGAGCCTATCTTTTCGTTTCGACCTTTAAGCATTTTACTTAAAGGAAGAATTTGTTACACCCCACTAAAATGTACACCCAAATCGCCTTAGCCTACCTTGTATGCACTCTTCTTTAGTGCATTATTGTTACAACATTTGTTTAAACCCAAGTTAATTATCTAATTGATTACATGGTTGCTAAGTCGAGTCATATCCTTGTACATATTGTTTTGGGACGATTGGGACTCATAGGTAAAGTACTAGTATAATGGAGTAATGGGGAAGAACATCATTTATTACCCCCATATGTGCTAAATTTTTTAAAAGTACTCCAAGTTTTTCAATTATCTTAATTCGAGTCATTAGAATAGTTATTTGTAAAGTTATGTAAAAGTTCAAGTGTAAGGGGAATGCAATGCCCCTATGATGTATTATTTTGGATGGTAGGGCAAGAATGTATGTCAAAAAAAAAAAAAAAAAAAAAAAAAAAAAAAAAAAAAAAAAAAAATCAAGAAAAATACAAAAAATGAGAAAATGAAAAATAGAAAAAACATACGGACTACCATCCCGTTTCATTTTATGTTTATCTTTATGTTTTTGTTATTTTGTTATTTTGTTTCTAGCTTAAAAATTGAGTCTAGTCTTGGCTTAGCAACATTGTATAGTACATGTAATTGATCAAGATCTTTAACTAGCCACCAGTAAAATATCCCGTATCCAACAAAACCGTGTTTTCCTTTTCCCTACACCTAACGTTATAACCCATTTAAAAGCCCTCTTTGATAGTTTATCTTAGGTGCTTACGCCTAGTGGAGGAGGTTTTCGATCCTTTCCCAAGCCTATGGTAATCTATTTGCTATGACAGGTAGTGAGAGATATTTTCCGTTTTCATTTATGAGATTTATTTTGATGACACTTGAGAGATGTGAGTATCTAAACACTACTTGTGAGGTGCTAGTATGTAATCTCCGTGCTTATTATGATTGAAGTGGAACGAATATTTGTTGTAATTACTTTTATGTTTGCATTAAATGACCCCTAACTTGTATTTTGATTAGAATAAAAGCGCATTTGCTTGAGGACAAGCAAATCTCAAGTGTAAGGGTATTTGATGAGGCGAAAAGTGTACCGCTTTTAAGGGGTCATTTAAGCCCGAAATCGTATTTATTTGATCAAATATTGCCCTAAATCGTTCCTTTTGTCATTTTAGGTACTTTTGAGGAGAAATCTGGAAAAGGAGGCATTCTGGACGTTTTTGGAGCATTAAAGTGAAGAATACGACAAAGTCTCAAAATCGGCTGAAATTTACCTTTGACGGCGTCAGAATCATCTCTTGACGGCGTCATGCCTTGGCAAGAAAAGTGGGATGTGAAATTTACTCATGACGGGCCAGTGAGTTAGCATGTGAATTCTGACGGCGTCACGCTTTAACTAAATCAAGGGCGTCACGGCTTAAATCATAAGGGGACGGCGTCACGTTCAGGGTTAGACGGCGTCAAGCCTTGATAAGCCAGAATGGATTTTTGAAGAGCTAAAGAGGGACGGCGTCAAGAAGGTCACCCGGGAACCCTAAAAGCGGCGAGGTGACGGCGTCACAATGCATAAGGTGACGCCGTCAGATCCAAAAATCTATATATAGTTTTCTAATCTTTTGTCATTAAGAGAGAGCTTAGTGTGTGGAATTTTGGGATAAAACCCTAAGACGATTTTAGCTACTTTTTCAGGGCTTTTTGCCTTGAGATCTTCCATGTTTCATTGAAAGATAAGTTATCAATTAATCATTCAATATGTCTATGTGTTGTTTGATTCTATCTTATGCTTGTCTTTTGTTTAACATGTTAGGCTAATTTTATCTTGTGTTTGCTTAGATCTAATGAAACCTAGCTATTGATTATTGGTTGTTAGTGTGTTGTTAGTTGTATTGGATGATTGTTTATCTATGTTAGGCTTAAGAAAACTGGCTAACTTCCTATTCGGTAACTTGCTTGAACGTCTTAAGAAACATGAACCAAACGCGTACTAAAGGTTTTTATGGTTGTATTTAATGCACAAGCGAATTCTAGTGATCCCATGTTAGGAGCTTCCTAGCCGGCTCAACATAGGAGTGAAGTAGGAGCTTGTAGAGTTGGGGAAGTAAGTACGCCACCCCACGAATGGTATTAAGGAATACACCCGTCATCCACGCGACTAATACACACTAATTAACCGGTAAAAGATAGTTAGGGAGTAAGGAAATCTAAGTAAACACATTTCTCTACACATAAGTTTCTCACCACATTTCATTTTTGTTATTTTATTTTATTTGCATTCGTAGTAAATTTTGGGTTAGTTGACTAGCAACTAATTCCGCCCACTCCTTCAAAACCGAGATTTTACTTGCTTTCATAAAAAATTATAAAAACATAAAAAGAATCTTCCTCAACCCTTAGACCTAATTAGAGTAGCCTTTCATACCTAACGAACACTATTCCCTGTGGAGAACGATCAATCCCCCGTACTTACCACTACACTATACTACATCGGTCAGGTACACTGCCTGGTGGGGTTGTAAGCCTCTTGAGATCCCTCGAGAGGTAAAACCTGTTGTAAGGTTACAAAACCACGCAATCAACTTGCGATTTGACTTGTTGCGATTTGAGTAGCTGCAATTTGACATGTTGCAATTTGACAAGTTGCGATTTGCTAATTGCGATTTGCTTGTTGTTCTGTTGCGATTTGCTCCTGATTCTTCATTGCGATTTGAAGCGTCTGCGATTTGCTCAAGTCTTGCGGTTTGAAGATTGTTGCGATTTGAGGACTTGCAATTTGAAGAATTGCGTTTTGGAGTATGCGATTTGGGGTGTTACGATTTGCCTCCTGCGATTTGCTTGTTGTGTTTTGACTTGTTGCGGTTTGACCAAAGTTGACTTTTTACGTCAAAACTTCAAACAACCATAACTTTTGAACAGTAACTCTGTTTTCAACAAAATACCTTTCAAAACGACCGGAACAGCCTGAATATTGTGAAATGCACCACGAAGTCGTGAAATGAATTTTTCGAGGCCTAAATCCCTTCCGGAATGAAGTTATTGAGGTTTTAAGTTTTTAAACAAAAATTTCACCGTAACAACTTGCATCAACTAAACCAAATCACAACTAAACAACAGATCACCAAGTGTACTAAACTTTCATCATAACACATTCAAGTAATCAAATCACGGTTTATTCTTGATTTTTGTAAAATCCCGCGAAAGAATCTATTTCTCGGTTTAAATCATAGAATTGTAAAATCCCGTGCACGTTCATATCATGTCAAACACTACGGATTCAGTCATTTCTGCGGTACTCAAATTGTATGACGTGGTTGATGAACATAAAATTCTGTTGGGAATTAAATATTCTGAAGACTAAGTATCGGGAAATTCTTTTAAGTGGTTAATTCTGGTAGCTTTAGTGTTAAGTCTGGTGAGTTCCAAAGTTAAGTCTGCTCTTCCAAGGTCAAGTCTGGTGGTTAAGTGTAGCGATTAATTCTGGTGACTACCACAATTAAGTCTGCTCTTCGAATGTTAAGCCTGCTTGCTGGATAGATAAGTATAATAAAGTCAATAATATACGGTAGATAATATCTTTCCCCATGTGATCAGTCATTATGTTGTATTCTCAGAACAAGTTGTAAACATAGATACATGTTGTATCTTAGTTACTGACTCACATAAGCTAGCAAGTAGTTCAACAAGACTTTACAAGAATTAACAATATTGTAAAGATCTCCTTGGACTATAAAAGGAGATCTTAGCTTAGTCGTAAGAGCGTCTTGATTAATAGTGTGTGTTTTTAAGTGATTAATTTTTATATGTTGAATAAGAACATTTGATAAAACTTTCATATTCATAACTGTCAAGAACAAGAACAATCATAAACATTATCAATAATATTGAATCCTTTGGTATTATACTTTCGGTGTTCATTGTTCAATATACACAAGCATCATTGTTCCATTTCCATAACCAAAATAACCTTCTAAGTGTGATTAAGTAGATTCCGCATACTTGATCATATTAACTCAACATATCACATACACAAAGCAACAAAGGTCTAACCACCTTATAGTGTATAGAAGAATCCTCTCAATTGGTATCAGAGACAGGCTGATATAGTTGATTTAGAAGAAGAAGAAGAAATGGAAATTGAATCTATTCAGAGGAATGTTGCTGCAAAACTACCCATGCTCAAACAGAATGAGTTTGAGATGTGGAGGCTGAGGATAGAGTAATATTTCCAAGTGCAAGACTTTGCACTTTGGGAAATTATTGAAGATAGAAACTCTTACCAGCCTACCACCACTACATCAACAGTGGAAGCCAAAGTGGTGACAACTCTGCAGACAAAGCCAACATCTGCAGAAGACATAATAAAGAAGAAGAATGACCTCAAGGCTAGAAGCATGCTGATGATGACCATTCCCAATGATCAACTTTTAAACTACAACATGTTCAAAGATGCCAAGTCATTATTTGAAGCCATTATTGCCAGATATGGTGGAAATGAAGCCACCAAGAAAACCCACAAGGCTCTGCTCAAGCAGCAGTTTGAAAACTTCTCCTCTACAAACAATGAATCTCTTGACCATATGTTTAATAGGCTTCAGAATATTGTGAGCCAACTTGCTATTCTTGGTGTTGAAATACCTCAAGAAGATTTGAACTCAAAATTTCTGAGAAGCTTACCCGAAGAGTGGGCTATGCATGTTGTTGTCTGGAAGAATAAGCCAGACCTTGATACAATGGAGCTGATAGATTTGTATAGCAACTTTAAGATTGTGGAGCAAGATTTGAAGAAGAATGGAGGTACTAGTTCTAATACTAGGAACATGGCATTTATGTCAACTCCTAGTACCTCAAAATAAGTGAAGAGGTGAAAGTTGTTGATGGTGTTGGTGCTGCTAGTTCATCAAGCAGTACCATGGGTATTTTGGATGAAAAGACTTGTTGTGCATTTCTTACAAGTCGAAATGATGGGTCCATGCTCACTTATGAAGACCTCCAAGAGATAAATGATGATGATCTGGAGGAAATTGACCTAAAATTGCAAATTTCTCTTCTTAACATGAGAGCCAAGAAGTTCTATCAAAGGACGGGGAAGAAGCTCTTAATCAGCAACACTGATACTGCTGGTTTTGACAAGTCAAAGATAGAGTGCTATAACTCCCACATGATGGGGCACTTCTCAAGAGAATGTAGAAGGCCAAGGCACCAAGATAGCAAGAACAAAGGTTTTGGAAGCACATCCAAAACAAGGGAGGTTTCTGAGCCAAACTCAAAAGCTATGGTAGCTATTGATGGGCTAGGTTTTGATTGGAGTTTCATGGCTGATGAAGAAGAAGATTCTTCACAGATGACACTCATGGCTTTCTCAACTAAGGTACAAAATCATAAAGTTTATTCTAATGCTTGCACTGCTCTTAAAGAATTACAAACTTTAATCAAACATTATGATGAACAAAAGAAAGAGCTAAGCAAAACTCATCAAAACTAGATAAATTATAAGTGTGGTTTAGAATCAGTAGAAAAGCAGATCCTATATTACAAAGAAAATGAACTTTCTTTTTCTGATAACAAAGCTCTTCTTAGACAAGACATATTCTTTAGAGATGTAGAAATTAAGCTTTTAAGAGAGGCTTTTGATAGGGTCAAAAAGGAAAATGAAAACATTCACTTGACTACTCAAACACTAGAACATGCTTCTAGAGGTGTAACCAACATGATAGAATGTCAAGTGATAAACAGAGCTAAGTCAGGAGTAGGATATAAGAGTGTCCCACCTCCATACAGAGGTATCCCTAAACCCCCAGGGATTGACCTAGAACACTCAGGCTTACCTGAATTTCAACTACCAAAGTTACAATATGGTGTACAACCTAAAACCAATGTAGTTGTTGATGAGCCTAAGGAGTTAAGTTAGAGTTTATGTAAAACTTCACTTCAAGAAGAAAAGGTGTCTTCTATTAGGAAATCAGATGCTGTAGTCATTGAAGACTGGGTATCTGATGATGATGAAGATGAACAGGTTATGTCTAAACCTGAAGTTGTTAAGAAAGCAGGAACAAGTGTTCCTAAGATAGTCAAACACAATACTAATAAGCCTAAGTCCAATGTTAAACGTGTTAGGCAACCAGTTAGATATTGTGAACAATATAGATCCAAAAACAAGCCCAGAGGTGACCATAGAAGTTGGAATAATCTCAAGTCTCACCAAAACAGTGATGACTTTGGATCTTATAATAAAGCTTGTTTCACATGTGGAAGTTTTGACCATCTTACAGCTTTCTGTAACAAATGGGTATCTGGGTATGAAAACAATAGGGTGAATTTCAAAAGGCAAACTCCTCAAACTCACTTTCACTCTAGTTCTAATTTTAATAGAATAAAACCCAAAACAGTTTCAATTAAGTCTGGCTTAAAACAAGTTAATTCTGCTAGACCATTTAAGTCTGTTTACCCAAAACCAGCAGTTAAAAATGCAAAATCAACTTTCAAATATGCATTAAAAACTGCTACAAGGCCCACTCAATCAAAAGAAGTGGTCCAAAAACAAGTTTGGAAAATTAAGGGTACAACTGCAAAGCCAGCAGTTAATTCTGCTAGGCAAGTAGTTAATACTGCTACTTGGAAAAACAGGGCAAATGCTGTTAAGGCCTCAGCATATTGGATTCTTAAATCCAATGTTGCATCAACTGTTCTTAAGAGATTAAATTTCATAGATGCAAGAGGCAGATCTAAGTCAGTAATGGCTTGGGTCCCCAAAGGAAACTAATACTTCTCATTTCTGTGCAGGAACATTCAATTGATAAACAAGAGGATCAAGGATACTCAGATAGTGGATGTTCAAGGCACATGACAGGCAACAAGTCTTATCTATCAGATTTTCAATCAATAGATGGAGGCTATGTTACCTTTGGAGGAGGTGTTGGTGGCAAAATTTCGGTAAAGGTACAATTAAAACTGGAAATTTAGATTTTGAAGATGTGTACTATGTACAAGAGCTAAATTATAATCTTTTTAGTGTCTCACAAATGTGTGATAAAAAGAACAAAGTTCTTTTCTGTGACACTGAATGTCTTGTGCTTTCTCCTGATTTTAAGATGCCTGATGAAAGTCAAGTACTTCTTAAAATTCCTAGAAAGGGCAATATGTACAGTGTTGATATGAAGAACATTTTTCCTAAAAAGGCTTTAACTTGTCTTGTTGCAAAGGCCACATTAGATGAATCAATGTTATGGCATAGGAGGCTTGGTCATATTAATTTCAAAACCATAAATCAGATTGTTAAGAATGGTTTGGTAAGAGGTTTACCTCAAAAACGATTTGAAAATGATCAAACATGCATTGCTTGTCTTAAAGGCAAACAACACAAAGCCACTTGTAAGCCCAAGATTTTTTAACTCTATCAATCAATCATTGTTTATGCTTCATATGGACTTATTTGGTCCTAGAAATGTTAGAAGTATGCAACATAAGAGATATTGTCTAGTTATTACTGATGACTATAGTAGATTTACATGGGTTTTCTTTTTAAGATATAAGGATGAGACACCTAGCATCCTTAAGACTTTCATTACAGAGATAGAAAACCTAGTAGACAAGAAAGTAAAAGTCATTAGATGTAATAATGGGACAGAGTTCAAGAAGAGAGTTATGGATGACTTCTGCAAAAGGAAAGGTATTAGGAGAGAATTTAGTGTTGCTAGAACTCCACAACAGAATGGAGTTGCTGAAAGGAAAAATAGAACACTAATAGAAGCTGCTAGAACTATGTTAGCTGACTCTAAGCTACTTATAACTTTTTGGGCTAAAGCAGTCAACACTGCTTGTTATGTCCAGAATAGAGTTTTAGTTGTCAAGCCTTACAATAAGATATCATATGAACTTTTTAGAGGTAGAACTCCTGCAATAGGATTTCTTAGACCTTTTGGATGTCATGTGACAATTTTGAATAACTTAGACCATTTAGGAAAATTTAATGGTAAAGCAGATGAAGGATTCTTAGTTGGATATTCTCTCAATAGTAAAGCATTTAGAGTATACAACTTAAGAACTAAGAAAGTAGAGGAAAACCTACATGTGGAATTTTTAGAGCATAAATCCAATGTAGAAGGTCAAGGACCGAAATGGCTATTTGATCTTGAGACTCTAACCCATTCAATGAATTATGTGCCTATTGTTGTAGAATCTAATGAATTTTCAGGTTCAAAAGCTGATGAAACATCAGATGAGGAAAGGTTAGAAAAGGAGATAAATCAAGATTATGTGATGATGCCAATATGGTCAAGTACAAGTGTGGATTCAACTTCAATAAATGGTGAATCTTCTTCTGGTAAAGCTAAAGAAGATGTTGAAGATGAATACGAGGAAGATAGAACAAATGATCAAGAAAATAGTTCTGGTGTTGATAATGCTATTGAAACAGACTTAACTGAAGAACCAGAATTAACTGCTGAAACAGCCTTAATTGAAGAAGCAGAATTAACAAAAGAAGCATAATTAATAAAAGATGAGGTGGATTTGAGCAATATCCCACCTGATTATCAAGTTCCTTCTACTCCACATACCAAGATTCACAAAGTCCACTCCCTAGAAAATGTTATTGGAGATGTACAATCAGGTGTGAAGACAAGACAACAACTGATGTCTTCAGACCAACAAGGGCATCTTGATGCCCTTTATGCTTCAAAACAGCATGAGTTTTCAAACTCTTGCTTATTTGTATGTTTTCTCTCATAAGATGAACCAAAGAACATTCTGAAAGCCTTAGATGATTCAAGCTGGGTGGAAGCTATGCAAGAGGATCTTTTTCAGTTCAAGATTCAGAAGGTATGGGTGCTAGTTAATTTACCTATGGTTGCAAAGGTAATTGGCACTAGATGGGTTTTCAAGAATAAAAGGGATGAAAGGGGAATAGTGATTAGGAACAAGGCTAGATTAGTAGCCCAAGGGTACACACAACAAGAAGGGATAGACTATGATGAGGTTTTTGCTCCAGTAGCAAGACTTGAGGCAATTAGGCTTTTCTTAGCTTATGCTTCATTTTTAGGCTTCAAAGTTTATCAAATGGATGTCAAGAGTGCATTTTTATATGGTACTATTGAAGAAGAGGTTTATGTCTCACAGCCTCCTGGTTTCATTGATCCTGACAATCCAGACAAAGTGGACAAAGTTGTAATAGCTCTATATGGCCTGCATCAGGCACCAAGAGCTTGGTATGAAACACTGGCTTCCTATTTAAAAGAGAATGGATTTCAAAAAGGAAAGATTGATCAGACACTTTTCATCAAACAGCACAAGAAGGATCTTCTGTTAGTGCAGGTGTATGTGGATGACATTATCTTTGGGTCTACAAGGAAGGAGATGTGTTTGGAGTTTGAGAAGCTTATGCATGATAAGTTTCAAACGAGTTCCATGGGGGAACTTACATTCTTTTTGGGTTTGTAAGTTAAACAGTCATATGAAGGCATATTTATTAGTCAAGATAAATATGTTGCTGAGATACTTAGGAAGTTCAACTTTGCTGATTCGAAAATGGCAAGCACACCAATGGACTCTGAGAAGCCTCTTCTTAAATACTTAGATGGAGAAAATGTGGATGTACATACATACAGATCTATGATAGGATCTTTGATGTATCTTACATCATCAAGACCTGATATCATGTTCTCTGTTTGTGCTTGTGCAAGATTTCAAGTAACTCCAAAGATTTCTCATTTAATAGCAGTCAAGAGAATTTTTAGATATCTCAAGGGTCAACCTAGGTTGGGACTATGGTATTCTAGAGAGTCACCTTTTGACTTGGTAGCATTTTCGGATAGTGATTATGCTGGTGCTAGCTTGGACAGAAAGTCAACAACTGGAGGATGTCAATTTCTTGGGTGTAGACTTATCTCATGGCAGTGTAAGAAGCAAACAATTGTGGCTACTTTAACAACTGAAGCTGAATATGTAGCTGCTGCAAGTTGCTGTGCTCAAGTCCTATGGCTTCAAAACCAACTCCTTGACTATGGGTACAATTTTATGAACACTGTTATTCATATTGATAATAGTAGTACAATTTGCATTATTAAAAATCCAGTACAACATTCTAAAACAAAACACATTGAAATTAGACATCACTTTATAAGAGACTGCAATGAGAAAAGATTAATTCAAGTTCTTAAAATTGCTTCAGAACACAACTTTGCAGATCTGCTAACAAAAGCTTTTGATGTTGGAAGGTTTCAGTACTTGGTAGCAAGTATTGGAATGCTTAATCTTTGAATTTTTCAATCTAATGTGTTTTTGAATATAAATTTTTGGTTGTACTGCTCACTTTATAAGTTAATGCTGCTATTACAAAAGTTTGTGCTGCTAGTACAAATTTAAATTGTGTTATTCATACAGTTAGTCCTATGATTATTCTAATTCAAGACAAGTACTTTGTACATTGTTCTTTTGGTTTTAGACTAACAATTTTAGGTATGAATATTTGAGCACAAAGGAAGTTTCAAGTGAAATGTGTGAGCAGCAGAATGATAATACTAGTTGCTGACATAATAGGTTCTTGATAGAAAAAGTTTGGGAATTTCAAACCTCCTTAAAACTTCTTTCTTGAAGCTTGATTATGATGTTTCACATTGAATTGATGACTTAGTTGATCAGACAATAACTGATACAACTCACTTTCTATCATTTTATACTTTTAAGTATAATGAGCAAGTCTAAGAACATCTGATAGAAAGAACATCTAGTAAAAGAGAATCTAACACTTGTGTTAGAGGCAACAATTGCTATGAGCTGGAAACCCTGTCAAGAAAGCCTTTTGAATAGGTTTATCTTTACACAGGCAGTTATTTATAACTGAAAACGTTGGTTCTCACACAACCAGTGATTGCTTTAAACCAAAATCTTGATTAAGTGTCTATTACACACTTAATCCCTTCAAAATGGTTGAAAGCAGTATGAGTTTTAATAATAAAATCATGAACATACTGCTAAGTCAAAAGTTTCTTTAAAAGGATTTTCAAAAGGACTCAGTAAAACCATCCATTGATGGATAATGAGTCAATGCCTCATGAATCACCTCTCATAGGAGTTAACACACCTAGAAGTGAAGAGGGCAGCAAATTAAACTCTAAAGGAATTGATGGCTACATGTACAACATTGTCTGATAACAAGTTCAAATTGATAGCTCAGATGATGGGGAGAAAAATATTTTGGTACATTGTGAGAGATCTTCCAAACAGGGGAGGAAATGTTATTTGCATCTCAGGGGAGGAAATGTCTCAGGGGAGGAAATAAATCCAAAGAAGGAAGATTAACCAATGAAAGGGAGGAAAAGACAAGAGTATACAAGATGATGACATAGAGGTTGAAAATGACAAGAACAGAGCTGATTCTGGAGTATTATATATATTCAGAAGGGATGAAGCATTCCAAAGGAGAAAGTTCTATCTAGGTCAAATGGAGAAAAGTTTCAATTTCAGTTCACTACGTTTGTTCATCACTTGCAAAGGCATGCTGATAAATGATTTCACTTGTTGAAACAAGCATCCAAGATACACAGCACCATTGCCTCTTATAATTCCTCCATCCAAGGAAATTGCACCATCTTTTAGGTCATGTTTGAAGCCTGAAGATGTGTATCGATATTTTTAAAGTCAAAGAACAGAAAGCAGATGAGTTACTGATAAAGATATTCTATATCTCACAGATCAGAAGAAAGTTCAGATCAAGGGTCTGACTATGAAGTGTTTGCAAGATCCTCACAATCGGAAATTCAATTCAGAAGAAACATGTTGAAAAGGGTTCACATGTTTTGGGGAGGATTGTTGGGAATTAAATATTCTGAAGACTAAGTATTGGGAAATTCTCTTAAGTGGTTAATTCTGGTAGCTTTAGTTAAGTCTGGTGAGTTCCAAAGTTAAGTCTGCTGGTTAAGTCTGCTCTTCCAAGGTTAAGTCTGGTAGTTAAGTGTAGCGATTATTTCTGGTGACTACCATAATTAAGTCTGATCTTCGAATGTTAAGTCTGCTTGCTGGATGGATAAGTATAATAAAGTTTATAATCTACGGTAGATAATATCTTTCCCCATGTGATCAGTCATTATGTTATATTCTCAGAACAAGTTGTAAACATAGATAAATGTTGTATCTTAGTTACTGACTCACATAAGCTAGCAAGTAGTTCGACAAGACTTGACAAGAATTAACAATATTGTAAAGATCTCCTTGGACTATAAAAGGAGATCTTAGCTTAGTCATAAGAGCGTCTTGATTAATAGTGTGTGTTTTTAAGTGATTAAGTTTTATATGTTGAATAGGAACATTTGATAAAACTTTCATATTCATAACTTTCAAGAACAAGAACAATCATAAACATTATCAATAATATTGAATCCTTTGGTATTATACTTTCGGTGTTCATTGTTCAATATACACAAGCATCACTGTTCCATTTCCATAACCAAAATAACCTTCTAAGTGTGATTAAGTATATTCCGCATACTTGATCATATTAACTCAACATATCACATACACAAAGCAACAAAGGTCTAACCACCTTATAGTGTATAGAAGAATCCTCTCAATTGGAGATTCCCAACAAAGTACAACAGACAAACGTTGTTGAGTCAGATACTGCTAATATAGGAAATAGCGATCTTATCCCATATGAACAATATGTGAAACACAACGAAGTGTCTGTTGTGCCTAGTAGTGCATCTACTATTCTACATGATGATTATGTGTTGCTTGAGACAACTGAATTTGTCCCTGAAGACTCATTAAACACCCAACTTAACATCTATAAAGATCAAGTGGCCATATATGAACAACGTGCTAAGTTTGAGTTAACTAAACGTGAGCAAGAAATGGATGGTCAGATGCGTACACTTATTTCTGAACGTAATCTAAGGGAAGAAAAATTGAAAATGGAGTTACATGCTTTACAAGTGAAACTTAATCAAACTGTTCAGCTTAAACAAGTAATACATGAAAGTGTGAATACGCTGAAACAGAATTTCAAAGAAAAAGAAACAAAACTCTTAAATGATTTTTCCAAACTGAAAACGTTAAAGAACAAACTCAAATACAAGTTGTACGCACAAGACTGTTCCAAACAAGCTGTTTAGATGATGCTCAAGCATAAAAAGTTGTGTGATGAACACAGTGAGAAAGCCATAGGTGAACCAAAATCTGCTTACCTTAGAAGTGCACAAGGGGCCCAACCTGTGTTATATGATGGTACTGGAATCCTTAAACCTTTTCATGCCCCCACTAGTGTACCATCATCAGAAGAGAGTAGTGAGACAGAAGAAATAAATAGAGAAAAAATGACTGAGAAAATGAATGATCCTGTATGTGTAGCAAAACGGGTCATAATCAAACCTCACAACTATTCAAAGGAGAACTTCTTACCCACTTTCACTCTCCAAACTCAATTGACTCCTGAACAAGTATTTTGGACCTTAGACATGCAAAAAAGAAAGGCCGAAGAACTCGAAGTCAAAAATCCACCCCTAATGAAATTACCTGTTGCAACGGTGTACGCACCTAATACACCCATGCATTTAGTTCCTAGAACTCTTCCCACAGAATGTAAAACTCTAATTGGTATTTATGTACTTAGTCAACTATTTGCTGATTTTGATAAAACATGTAAGAAGAGAATTACACCAACGAGAATTACTGAAGGGGAAAGGGGATTTGAGCAAACAAAACAGTGCTATCTAACTGAGTTCATTCCATTCTTTAAACTACTCAAAGAATATTTTGAGGGTATTCAAAAATCCCTAGATGTTGAGGTAAAAGAAATGAAAAAGGTGTTTAATGTTATGGAAAACGAGGTGTCCCAAAATGCGATAGACCTTAAGAGTCGTGAGATTGAGAGAAAGAACATTCTCATCACCAATGAGAATTTGATTGCGAGATGTATTGCTCAAGATGTGTACTATACTGCTACTGATTCTGCGTTAACTACTTTTCAATTTCATGATCTATCGATTGCTTTTAAAGTTGCCCAGAATCGTGTCATTGAGCTTGAAGCCGAGAATCAAAAATTGCATGAGAAAATCCAAAACGATGATCATGATAACATGGTCAGGCATTTGTCTAAATTAGAGATTGATAATCTTAATATGCAATTAAAATTTCAACATCTAGAAGAAAGAAATAAAACTTCAAATGCCAAGACATCGTTGGATGCTCCTGAATTTGATGCATATTTTGTAATGAGCAAACGAGATGAACGGATTCAAGCTCACACTAACACGATCCAAAAATTGAAAGCACAAATCTTTCAATTGAAGGCCAATAGTAGTGATGTGATTGGCACCTATAAACCACCACCTCTAGATTCTCAGAATTTTCAATTTCAAAACATCATCAATAAATTGCAACAGGAAATTGATTGTTTTCAAGCTGAAAATTCAAAAGTTAAACTGCATTACAAAGAGTTATATGACTCGATTAAAGTCACACGTAAAAATCACAATGAAAAGATAACTTCTTTGGTTAATGAGATTGAGAATCTAAAGGCTCAGGTGAAAGGGAAAATGCCAATTATCACTAGTGATAATGTTGTTCCAAAGGTTTCTGCTTGTAGTAAGTATGCAATTGATGTTGTGCCGATTTTGCTTCCCCTTAGGAACAATAGGTTAGCTCATCATGATTATCTCACACATCTTAAGGATAGTCTTCACACTCTTCGTGAGATTGTAGAAGAGGATAGGATAGAGAAACCACTTGATAGTGCAGTTGTAGATGCCTGCTTCCTCACTAAACGATCTCAGGAACTCTTAGAATACGTCATTGGCACATGTCCTAAGACTGATAGCAAGCGAGATAGGTTTATTGCATCATCTTCTATGACTAAGAACAAGCATGTAACCTTTGAGGCACCCTTGGAAACTTCAGATCCCAACACATCAAAACATGTTCAGCAACTGAAAGTGAAAAAGACTAAGATTCCCATCAGTCCTTCTATAGGAGTTAACAGAGACACTAAAGCTAGCGAGTCAAAACTTAGGAGAAATATAAAGAATTATAGGACTTCACCAGCTAAAAGTGTTCCTAAGAAGAAAGTAGAAGACCACATGAGGAACAATATGTCAGATTTGAACAGACGGAATCATAATTCAAATCCTAATTCACTTTGCAAAACATGTAATGATTGTTTAATTTCAAGTAATCATGATAAATGTGTTGAGAAATTTTTGAATTCGTCCAACAAAACCTATGTCAAGCAAGTTTGGAGAGCCAAGCATGTCAAGCAAACTTGGAAAGCAACAGGAAATATGTTTGCTAATGTTGGTTATCAATGGAAGCCCACTGGAAGGAAATTAACTTTAGGAGAACAGATAACTAAGTCTAAAGTAGTGCCTGTATGTCAATGGAAGCCAACTGGAAGGAAATTCCCTGTAGGAGAACAGTGCCCTTTAATTAGGTCTACTAAATCCGAAATGGTGCCTTTAATACAACCCAAACACGTTAGTACTAGTGAAAGTGTCATAACTGAGAGATGTTGTCCTTATACATCGTTAACTATATACCAACGTAGAAACAAACAGAAAAGGGCTACTTCCACTAGCATTCCAACTTCTACTAAGACTCAGGCAAATGATGCTCCTGTTCCCACTAACCAACTGGACCCCAACTAAAATTGGGGATCCGGCACTCCAAACTTTCTATATTCGTCTGTTTTCAAATGCAGGTCGTAAAAATCGTCCTTTGACATTTGGACTCAGGCTGCTCACAACATATGAGGGGAAATCACAATGACGACTGTTCACATCAGCTCATGCCTCGTTCTTCAACGACAATGATGTCTGTTCACATCAGTTCAGGCCTTGTTCTTCAACGACAATGACGTCTGTTCACATCAGTTCAGGCCTCGATCTTCAATGACAAATGACGTTTGAACTCATCAGTTCAAGCCTCGTTCTTCAACGACAATGACGTTTGAACTCTGCAGTTCAAGCCTCAGGCCTCAATTTCAACATAATGGCGTCTGTAGACAACACTTCAGGCCCCGTTCCTCAAAGAAAAGAAAGGTGTACGCTTAAGTGCGCTTTATCTTCAGAAGAAGAGAAATCTTCTTGTTTATGACCATTCTCATCAACAAGCTTTATGCTCTTCCCATGCTTATTCAGTCATCAAGTGGATCAACGTACATTGTAGTATATTCTTATTCACTTGTTCTATAAAAATGGCAACCTCATATGCAATTTTTGAGGGGGAGAAGTGTGAATAAACTAAATGTCAGTCATCAAGTGGATCTACTTACCGTTGATTGTATTCTTATTCACTCGTTCAATCAAAAATGGCAGTTGGTAGTCATATGCAATTTTTGAGGGGGAGAAGTGTGAATAAACTACATGTTGATTGATGTTTGAGAAATGGTCATACGGCTCCTGTGCACAACAAGTGCCTCCTCCAACACCAAATTTTCCACTAACAACGGATGACTGGGATTTATTGGTTCAACCGATGTTTGATGAATACTTCCAACCTCGAACGAATGTTGATCATCCAGTTCCTGAAGCTCCTGCTCCGGTTCCCGCTGACTCAACTGGTTCACCTTCTTCAATTTCCATTGATGAAGATGCACCATCTAGAAGTACAACTCAGACTACTCAAGAAACCCAATCTCCAGTTATTCCTCAAGGTATTGATAATAACTATCAAGATATTGAAGTTGCACACATGAATAATGATCCGTTCTTTGGCATTCCTTTCCCAGGTGTTTATGAAAAATCTCCTTCATCACGGATTGTTGTTCCTTCCAATGTACACTCGGTAAATCAACCACAAGAACATAAAAGAAAATTTCAGCTAAAACTTTAAAACGGATAAGAATTTGGACCTGGAATATCAAGTGATTACGAAGTTTATTTGGCATCCCTTATTTGAGATTGAAGTGGGTCTCACGAAAGCTTCTATTTATTTCATCATCGAGACTTCATCTATCAATTGATGACTTGCTTGAACTTATAAACTTTATGATTGGGACTTGGATTATCTAGTTATACCCGATGTAAGGAGTTACATTGTAGTACTCACGGGTTATAGCTATCACTTCAAGGAGTTACATTGTAGTGCTCAGTGTCACACGCAAATGTAGATGTGGATAGTCTCAAGAGGTGTTGTACTTTTTTTGGCTTTTAGTTGAGTATATAAGGGTACTTAGAGGTTTTTCTTTTGCATCGTTGTTCAATCAACAACAGTGCAAGCTTAAGTAACAAATTTGGGGAATTCTACTTCATTTTCAAGTTTGGTATATCGGGTTTACTTCACCAAGTGGTCACAGCAATAGCCGACAGAACATAAGGGTTGGTAAAGATAGTCAGAGAGAGTTTCTATAGCAGTTGATTCTCAAAGGATACATTTGAGCCAATTGTGTTCTTCTCACAAGATTTCAAGTATATGTGCCTAAAATGTGTTGCTGATTCTGAGGTATCAAAACCAGCAAGGGGGAAGGAGACATACATCTGAACGCAAAACGAGTACACGTGATGAACTTTATACTTCTTCTTATTTGAAGTTATTCCGGGAAGACAAATGTCATAACCGCAGAGAAAATCAGTGTTTTAACTCGTGGCTTTTGGTGTATTATTCCAACTACGTGGGGGAAGAGATGTAAGAAACAGTTTCTGATGATTAAAGAGGTACACAATTGTATGATGATTCCTCTAGTTAGTCGGTATCCTACAGAAGGAAATGTGTTCATCCGGGACTTACTTTATTTTACGGTACTGTCTTGGTGTTATCATTTCGACTACATACGGGATAAATTGCTTACACTCGGGACTTAGTTGACTTTGGTGTAACAATTCTCATCTGCAATGTCCTGAAGGGAGAAAAGTGAATTTCTGAGTCTTAATTGATTTTGATGTTACATTTTCGACTTCATTAATGGGATTGAGTGTGTACTTCGGGTTTTTGAGCATCATACAATGAGACTGATTGCATCACCTCAACAACTTGGGGGAAGTGGCCTCTTGATACTTTTGGTATGCATTACTTCAGCCTTCAGCGGAAAGAAATATGAGAAGAATTACTCAAGCGTGAGATGATACGTTGCTGATCTATTTGATGATCCCCCGAACGGAGAATCACAATGATTATTCTTAAAAGGAGCATCAATATTTGATGTGGTTTGCTATGGATTCCGCTGTGAACTTAACTAATGTAAGCTTGAAAGAGAGCTTTGAAACTGCTCAAAAAGAAGATTTTCGGTTTGGGGGGAAGCTATCAAAGCTTCACATTGAGAAGGCTCAAGTTCAGACGATTATTCAGGAGCCTCGAAAGCTTTGGTGGTGAAAGTTTAAGAGATGTTGACTACTGACTTCTACAACGTACAGAATGATATCCTTATTTCGGTATTCATGTCAACATCTTCTTAAATTGAATAATATATTTTTTACATATCTTAAACCAAAATGTAAATAGAAAAATATAAAACCAACAAAAACCATAAAAATCTCAAAATCGAATAATATACTTTGTATATATTTTATACCAAAAACAAAATACAAAAATATAAAACCAAGAAAAACCATAAAAATCAGAAAAATAGAAAATTCCAAAATTAGTTTTTCAAGGCATGTCTTCTGGTATCGATAACATTTACGGTCCTAGAAATGTCATTCAACAATGACACGGGTCTTTAAATGAAGTTCGAGCATAAGTTGAAATTGTTTCTCAAAACATGCCTAAATGGCTTGCAGTTACTTCAGACTGTAACCCGTTCTTTATTATGGGGAAAGCACGTCGCCAAAAAGATGGATGTTCCTCCCACTGGGTGAAGTTCACCCGGGCATGGATTACTTTATATCCATGTTTCTTCGATTTGATGTACGTTTCAGTGCATCACTTCTCGTATAAGAAGAGAAGTCTTCTTTACATCGCAAATACTTTTCAATCTATGATTCTTCAGAAAAGTATTTGTGCTAAACTTGGTGGTACCATAATTTTTTTTGGAAATCGATCAGACTAGAAGTTTTTCATCAAAAATCTATCACTCAATCAATGACTACAGCTCTTTAAATAGAAAATGGGTCATCGATTGAGGGGGAGAGTGATTTCAAAAACTTTATATCATCAAAACAAGTCACTTTGTACACAAAAAGCAGTGAATTTAATGAAACTTGTTGTTATGTGTCAGTGTATGACTAATTCAAATATCTTTCAAATTTATCATACTTGACACTAACATTCTCCCTCATTGATTGAGGGGGAGCATTAGTATGTTCTATTATCAACACATATTAAACCTGGCAACATTTTCTCCCACATTTTCTAAACTTATTTAAATCAATTGGGATCACAAAATCTCAAAGGGTTTGAAATTTCTGATCGGGGGGAGAGAATGTGATTTAAATATGTAATCTGGTAAAAATGTGATGTTTTGGACTTAAATGTAAGCTCTCCCATATGTGCTAAACTCCTTTGCATATCAATGCACATATTGAGGGGGAGAAAATGGTTTGTGGTGACAAAAGGATACGGCATCTCATGTGAGCGCGACTCAGACTTCACAAATTAATTGACGAAACAAAAACTGTCATTAATCGAAGGGACTTATCCTGGCCGGGTAATAATTTCAAGCTGGTCTAACAAGTGATGTAAGTGTGTCTCGAAAAGGACTTGTCTGAGTAGAGTGTACCGTTTCGAGAAATTTTATGTGGACTTGACCAGGCCGGGTAATAATTTCAAGCTAGTCTAACTAGTGATGTAAGCGTGTCTCGAATCGGTCATGTTCACTAAAAGTTGATCAATTCAAAAAGTGCAAGCTCTACTCAACATGTGCAAATTTATAATAAAAATATCTGAGCACATGTTCAGGGGGAGCATTTGAAAAGTTCAAAACTCTCAAAGTGTTAGCAAAATGTGTTTCTTAATTATAAACACTTTGAGAGATTTTTCAAATAAATGGTTTACGACAACATAGGATAATCATGGTGTTATAAAGTGGCTAAGGTTAGGAAAACCGTCCTATGATCCGCCAGAGCCGGAGGGATCTACCCAAGGATAATACCGAATAGTTAGTATTAGAAAGTCCTTAGTTATGATTATGAAAAAAGGAGTAATATGAGAAAGGAGAAAGAAGGGGTTGAAGAATTAAAAAGAAATGTAATGAGAAAGGTTGAAAAGAAATAGCGCTCTAATTATTCAACCTTAGGGCAGAAACCGGGTTCAGTTCATATGCTACTGGTTGTTACTAAGGTGATGCCAGTATTGAAGACAAGACATCATGGACCCAGTGACGCACTGCACTAAATCTTCTAAGCTACTCAAGTTCTCTTAAAAGGACTTGTTTCATTCTCACGGGGAACCCTGCATAATCTATCGACTGCTCATTATGAGTTATGTTGATATTGAAACAGGAGCAACCGCTCTAGTCTCCGACTACCAAAAAAGCACTTATCGAGACTAGAGCCATGAGAGGCATCATAAGATCTCATAGGACCACATGTTACTTCTACACTGGTTGTTCAACATTAAGGACACCAGTTGTAAACTTATGAGTCCTACGCAGATCTTAGCAATCTGCCAGAACATTTATAAGGGAATTTACAAATGTAATTCTCAGTGATTGAATGGAAATTCCTGCCAAGGTCAACATCAAACAGCCCTGAAAGCAGGTCACTTCAGTAATTCCTTGTGGATTACGCTTAGTGGTCGCGGCGGTTTGAAACTGTCTACAGTCGTGGAGTGAACTCCAGCGACTCACCTAATCGTTGATGTACTTTGGTAGATCTTGTAAGCCCTCTCGGGGGTATCCGATTTTGGAACGGCCTTGGTAAGGATTAGAGGAAGTTTTCACACTATGCTGTTAACAATCTCGAAGTCTGAACCTGTAAGTACCGGACGTTTTATTGCTAACTGTCGTATGCAGGAATCCCTGTCGGTTGCAGATGATTGCTGAAAAGATGTCGATCCACCACCTCATGCTCACACTTCACCATCATAATCAAAGAAATCATGATAATTGAAAGACTTCCAACACTGCTTTCTCAACTCTGATGCTGAAAATCATGATCCAGAAAAGTGTGAGCATGTTGGTCCAAAGATCACAACATCACATGGAGACGATACTGCAAAAAGATGACTTGGAGACGTACGTTGGATGATGACCTCAAAGAATCCTCAAAGATCATCCAAGACAAAAGAATAGTCATCAAAAGTTTACTGCTGAAACTACAAACATTAATGACTTAGAAGAATCAAAGACTACGAGCTAGGAATTCAAATTCATGTAGTAGAATGCTAGTATTCAAAGTGTAATTTCCGGGGTGACCTCCCTTAGGGGGAGATTATTAGTAATATAAATATTCATGTGAAAGACTCGGTCACCCCGACTATCTATTAGCATTAAGTAGCTCGTAGGATTATTAGTATTAGTTTAGTTATCGTAGTATTCGTGGAGTTGTGTCGGGTCTTTACCCACTGTCAGCTCACTACATAGCCCACATGGGGCGTTTATGTTTGTTGTATAAATACCTTCCCCCATCAAAGGAGAGGGTTGGACCTTCTCATTCTCCTAATCTAATCTCTTTTACTTTCTCTCTCTACAAGGTTCCATATCCTCTTTCTTTCTCACTCTAGATTCGGCCAAAACCACAAGAACCATACATGTTATGATTTAGTGTTACTTACAATTATGCCAACTTTTTTACATTTTGTTTGTTTTTCCAACTAATCAAGTAATTGTATGTTATTAATGAGAAAAATATCAATAAACCCGTATGTCGAACGTTCAAACTTCAATTCAGCTTCTGAAACAAGGAATTGTATGCTTTTGGATAAGAAAAAAAATTGAGCCCTTTTATATACAAGTTCCCTACTCCGTCCTAATTGAATATGCACATATTTTCAAACTAGCAGGAATGAACTTTTTAGAATTAAATAAGCAAATTTCCCTTTACTTTTAACTAAAGATGAAACTTGATTTAATACCTATTGTACCAATGTTATTGGCACACTTACTTCCAACATTATACTAAGAGCGTTAGGTACGGTAGCGTGGTAACCATTGTTATGCTGATGTGTACGCCGCGTTACCGTTGTTACCACACCGGCATTCCAGCATTGCCAACGGTGTTCGGCTCGCAGTTGCTAGCTCAACGTGTGTTGGTGTGTGATTTTTTTGAAGTGTATATATATATATATATATATATATATATATATATATATATATATATATATATATATATATATATATATATATATATATATAACAGAATGTGTATGACGTCATCAATGCCACATAATGCCCTATAAGCGGCCTTATATGCCACCTCATAATTCCACCTAAGCACACTTTGTTCATAAAATAAATTCCACTAGTACAAAACTGGGATTTCGTCACACATGCTGTTTTTTGAACGGCCACACAATAACTTTTTTATGTGACTAAATGTACCAGAATAAAGTAAACTGCCACACTTGATCCGACTTGTGTGACCATTTCGGAATTACATCTGAGGCTACAGCCACACATTTGAATATTTTTGTGACTATAGGTATCTGGTAATTTTTTTATTTATTTATTATTTAGTCACTTTTAATTTGGGACGTGTGATGGATACAAATAAGTTTGAAGCATTAGTCACACCATATATATACATGTGTGACAAATATATGTCACACAATTGACCAGTGTGACCAAAATCCATATATGGTCACATGAAGTAATTGTGTATGTGGCTAAATCATATAGTCAAGTTTGTCACACATTATTTAAATATGACTGCTAGTTTTTGTTGAGAATTTAGCCACATATGAATTTGGAATGTGTGACAACTGAAAAATAAGTTTGAAGCTTTAGTCACGATATGCATTTAAAAGTGACAAATATATGTCACACACTTGAACAGTGTGACCAAATGTCATATATGGTCACACTAAACCATAGGCATACATGATTAAGTGTAACCAAAATTCGATACATATGGTCACGTAAGTTAATATGTGTGTCTAAAGTTTAGTGTGTGTTTGCCTGCCAAATCCTAATGTATATGGTCACATCTAATTGTAGCACAATCATTTTACTATAGGCTATACCATAGTCACACCATATCACAAATGTGTATGTAAATTATGTTTATGGCCACATTATAAGGGTATTATATGTGACCAATACATTCAAAATAGTCACACTGTGAAATATTCGTGTGACTATTATTTGTAGCAAAATGTGAACTCAGTTACCATTAACCTTGATATTAGTCACATTGAGTGTTTGTGTGACTAAATTCATGATGTTACATATGGTCATCACATTAAGTATTTATTTAGGTGTCTAAATCATAGAGTCATATTTTGTCACACATTATTTAAGTGTAGTCACAATTCGATACATATGGTCGCACATTTCTGATAACTTATGTAATTTTGAGGGGTTAGATATGGGATTTTATAGTCTATCTAGTTTGAGTCTAATTTGATATTCACTTAATTGAGTTCAGACTATTAGTCATGACTCTTCATTTGCCCCATTACAATGCTGGGATTTTATAGTCTATCCAGTGTAATGCAGTAGTATGTAAGTATGTTACTTGCACCTAGGAACTAGGTTGCTTGACTTTCTAAATTGAATTTTCAACTTTAATGATGTAACATGTTACTAAAGTGCCTGCAAGTGCATATACATGATAAATGAAAACTGCAAATACAATAAAGCGTGACTGCAAGTGGATATATAATAGTGAAAACTGCAAATTTTTTCATTGCCATTGAAAAGCTTGACTGCAAGTGGATATATAATAGTGAAAACTGCAAAATCCATTACAACAGGCTAAATTACAGAAACAACTATTTAATACTAAAACTACTAATTATCTAACAGTATTAACTTAACAATACCAGCAGTAACCTTGCACTTAGCCTTGATCAGCAGTCTTAACTTCAACCAGCAGTCTTAACTGTTACACTAGCAGTCTTAACATGCACCATGACATGCTTCACTTGGATTTTCGAACAACAATACCTTCACATTCGGTTCGATAGTAGTCACTTCGTGATTCCTTGCCCAAGTCTAGTTTACTTACACGTGGCAATATGTTTTCATTGTGCTCGTGAACGACTGTACTAAACTCCTCATCGAATTCGTCATATGTATCTCTGTAATTCTTGGTAGGTGTTTTAAAGACAATAGACAAATTTTTATGTGCCTGGTCTTTCACATAAAACACTTGTTTTGCTTGTGAGGCTAATATGAATGGATCATCATTGTGGCCTAAACTATTCAGTTCTACCAACGTATAACCAAGAGTATCGCGTTTGACCCCACTAGTTTTGTGATTAACCCAATCACATTTGAAAAGAGGAATTTTCGAGAAACGGTAATCTAGTACCCATATCTCTTGTAAAACCCCATAATAAAATACTTTTCTTGTGGTTGCAACTTCTTTGGATATGTGAAGATCTACTACCTCAACACTAACCCAACTGTTTTGGTAAACTATGCCATCATTACTTTTTGTACGAAATGTATACCCACTGATGTTATATGCCTCGTATTTCACTATGCTGGCGCGTGGTCCAAATAATATCCACCTCACAGTTTCTGATACACTATCTTTGGATATCGCTAACTCTCTCTTAACCTGAATTTCATTACAAGTATATATTACCTTTAAATTGCATGAACAACAAAGAAACAATTAAACAATAGGAGTGTTTGGGATAATAAAATGGTGTGCTGGTGGACCTCTATCTAATGTCATATACAGGAGGAACAATTATGATGATAGGTTCTATGACTGAAAAAGGTGTTGGGCAGATCATTGGTAAGTGCTTATTTGTTATAGACTACTACTTTCGGTTTTGGAGCTTGTAGCTATGAGTTTTTCTGGGTGAATGCTACACCTAATTAATGGTTTATACAGCTTATCACAAACACCAGTTAAGGAATTATCAATAAAACACACTTCACATTTTATCTCAACTCACTTCTTTTTAGCAACAAACAAACAATTATTAGCAACATACAAGTAATTACCTCTTTGCGTAACCACTTAGCAAAAGATTTACTGTGCTCATTCTCCAGCAATGCCATTTTTTTAACCGGGTTTTTTGTTTTCAAAACTTCCTTGTGTCGCCTGAAACAAATAAATGTCTTTGATTATTATATTTGATAGAACATTTTAAGCAACGAAATCGACATGTGTTAGTAATACTTACTCGATATACCACTGAATTTCATCTGTATTTTGTATTACTTATAAATGTGCTTTTTGAAAGGATTCTCCAGAAACTTCACTTGATTTGCCGCCCGACAATGGCTTTCCGTCCTCATCTTCATTGGTTACATGTTTACCAGCTGGGATACCAATAGTTTTCATGGTTTTAAGATATTCACTAAAAAACTCTATTGTTTCTTCCGCGATAGTCTCCTCCGCAATGCACCCTCTGGTCTATTTTTGTTTCGCACATGTCCTTTAATAACCTTCATACATCTTTCGAAGGGATACATCCACCGAAAGCATATGGGACCACATAATTTTACCTCCCTAGTTAGGTGCACAGTCAAGTGTATCATAATATCAAAAAATAACGGAGGAAAGAACTTCCCGAGTAGGCACAGTGTCACAACAAGTTCTTCTTGCATCTTATCTAGTTCTTGAAAGCTGATTTCTTTCCTACATATAGATTTAAAGAAAAAGCAAAACCTGATAATAGCATATCGTGTGGGCGGGTGCATGACTGAACATATAGCAATGGGCAAAAACTCTTGCATTAGCATGTGATAGTCATGCGATTTAAAGCCAATGAGCTTCTTATCATTTAGGCTGACCAAACTAGAGAAATTTGAACAATAGCCTTGTGGTACTCTGATGTTGATTAACGTTTCACAAAAGATGTTTTTTTCAGCATTCGTTAATGTGTAACCTGCTGAAGGTAGTGTTGTTTTGTCTGCTTCTTGCCTAGCAAACAACTCTTCTTTTATCCCTAACTCTTCCATATCCAATCGAGCATTCATTCCATCTTTTGTCTTTCCAGGAACATTTAGCAAAGTTTTGAGTAGACACTCATCAACATTCTTTTCTACATGCATGAAGTCAATACAATGCGGAACAGAATGATGCCTCCAATATCTTAGCTTTCGATACCAAATGTTGAATTTCTTACAATATGCTTCATTTGCTTGGCTTGAACTACCCTCTCCTTCTGTTGTTTTCCTTTTCTTCTTTTTAATCTTCCCACCTCTGCCTCTGGTATCTTCTTGGTTTTTTGAGGTTTTCCTTTCCCCACTTATTTTCAATATGTTGTACCTCGTTGTATATTTGTTCCCCGGTCAATGAATTTGGAGCATGACGTGGTTCTTCTTGTCCATTAAATTCCTTCATTTGCCTTCTGAACGGATGGTTGTATGGTACATATCGTCTGTGTCCAGCATAACTGATGAAGCGAAAAGTGTACCGCTTTTAGGGGGTCATTTAAGCCCTAAATCGTATTTATTTGATCAAATATTGCCCTAAATCGTTCCTTTTGTCATTTTAGGTACTTTGGAGAAGAAATCTGGAAAAGGAAGCATTTTGGACGTTTTTGGAGCATAAAGGTGAAGAAAACGGCAAAGTCTCATAATTATGCTGGAAAGTACCTTTGACGGCGTCAGGGATTGGCCCAGACGGCGTCATGGCTTGGCAAAAGAGGTGGATATGAAAATTACTCATGATAAGCCAGAGAATTTTGCATGAAAAATCTGACGGCGTCACCCTTTGAAGTGATCAAGGCCATCACGGTTTAACTTAAAGAGGGACGGCGTCAAGCTCAATTCTGACGGCGTCACCCCTTGATAGGCCAGAGCGGATTTTGGAGCACTAAAGAGGGACGGCGTCAGGAAGGCCATCCGGGAACCCTAAAAGCGGCGAGGTGACGGCGTCAGGATCTATAACGTGACGCCGTCAGCCCTTAAACTCTATATATAGTTTTGCAATTTTTTGTCATTAGGGTGGAACTTATTGTGTGTAATTTTGGAGGAGAAACCCTAAGACGAATTTCTGCCATTTTTAAGGGTTTTCATACCCTTGGATCTCCCATGTTTAATTGAAGATAAGTGTTCATTTAATCAATCAATATGTCTATGTGTTGTTTGATTATATCTTGTTCTTGTCTTTTGATTAACATGCTAGGCTAGATTTATCTTGTGTTTGCTTAGATCTAATGAAACCTAGCTATTGATTATTGGTTATTAGTGTGTTATTAGTTGTATTGGATGATTGTTCATCGATGTTAGGCTTAAGAAAACTGGCTAACTTCCTATTCGGTAACTTGCTTGAACGTCTTAAGAAACATGAACCAATGCGTACTAAGGTTTTTATGGTTGTATTTAATGCATGAGCGAATTCTAGTGATCCCATGTTAGGAGCTTCCTAGTTGGCTCGACATAGGAGTGAAGTAGGAGCTTATAGAGTTGGGGAAGTACGTACGCCACCCCACGATTGGTATTAAGGAATACACCCGTCATCCACGCAATTAATACACACTAATCAACCGGTAAAAGATAGTTAGGGAGTAAGGAAATCTAAGTAAACACATTTCTCTCCACATAAGTTTCACAACTCTTTTCATTTTCAGTTATTTTATTTTATTTGCAATCGTAGTTATTTGGGTTAGTTGACTAGCAACTAATTCCGCCCACTCCTTAAAACCCGAGATTTTACTTGCTTTATTAAAAATATATAAAAATACAAAAAGAATCTTCCCTCACCCTTAGACCTACTAAAGTAGTTTTTCATACCTAACGAACACTATTCCTTGTGGAGAACGATCAATCCCCCGTACTTACCACTACACTATACTACATCGGTCAGGTACACTGCCTGGTGGGGTTGTAAGCCTCTTGAGATCCCTCGAGAGGTAAAACCTGTTGTAAGGTTGCAAAACCACGCATCAATAACTTTGCTTGGATGAGGCGGAAAGTCTAACACAGTGTATGGGCAGCCACATAATGTACCAAGTGCAGGGTAATCATTTATCGTCCATAACACAATGACACGCAGATTAAAGTTTTCTTTTTTGGAAGCATCATATATATCAACCCCTTCCTCGAATAAGGTATGCAGATCATCAACCAACGGTTATAAAAATACATCGATATCATTTCCCGGGTATCCCGATATTAATACCGAAAGCATGATAAACTTTCTTTTCATACACAACCATGGAGGAAGGTTGTATATGACAGATAAAACTGGCCATACACTGTGATGCCTATTTCCTGTGTTGATGTCAACCCCATCAGCCGATATTCCTAGCCATAGATTTCTCAGATTTTTAGCAATTTCGGGGAATTTTTCATCTATGGTACGCCATGCCTGTGAATCTGCGGGGTGACGTAAAACACCATCTGTTATCCTCCTTGTTGCGTGCCATGTTAGATCTTCTGAAATACTTTCTAACTTAAGGAGGCGTTGCAATCTTGGTATAATTGGAAAGTATAGGTGATGTAATAATAAAATAACATATCAAATATATAAACGCAGCGGAAAAACATCACCAACAATGGATCCGTATAGCCATATGATCAATCAAATAAATGAATACAAGTATTTATACCTTTGTAGCGTGATCGGTAGAATCGTATGGTGACCTTCACCAACATAAACGAACCAACTATGAAACCAAGTGATCAAAGAAGATCACCTCTATGCTTGATCCACACTACACGTCATCGATCACCACCCAATGCTAGTCTTGACCTCGTAACCATGATCCTTGATGCATCTACAATAGAATAATCAAGGAAGGGATAAAAAAAACACAAAACTCTAAAAAGGTTGTGTTTAATTTCATGGCCTTTTGGGGAGAGGGAGAGTAAATCACTCCTTAATTGTGGTTAGTCATAATTGTCATTGATATGGTTCAAAATAGATTTGACCTTATCAAATTACAATCACACTTAGCACCTCATAAAAGCTCATAAGCCCCTCCAAGCCTTTCATAAAGGCCAGCCACCATGAGGGCCCATAATGGGCTTGCTCATTGTTGGTCCAATCCAAAAAGGTTAAGTCTAACTTCGTATTTGATGGCCCATTATAGTTCCCTTGTTACATAGCCGTTTATATATTGTAAATACGATAATTACAATCTATAAAATGATGTCTCTGTGTATAAGTGTGTGACCCCATAGGCTCACATATGTCTAGCCATATAATTATTAATTATGACATGAGCATACTCTAACAGCTCCCACTTGCGACGTCATAATAATCAAGTAGTTATACAAGCAATGGTTAGCGTCTAGCAATATGCCAATGCCCCTAGAAATATGTGAGGTTAGTTTCTTTAATGTCTCATTTTAGATGGTTTATATGTCATCTATCCTTTTGTTACAGATACCGTGTTGAACATTAGACATGGATCAAATGTCATTCTAATAGTTCAACTATTATGTTTCTCGATACATATATTGAACAAGATTACCAAGTGGGTTAAGATTCATCTTAATCTCATTTGGGTACGGCCATACAAACATCTGTTCAATTCATTGAGGGCACCAATAGTATCTAACTCCATAACATGTGGAGGAACAAATCCTGTTTTGACTACACGTGTCATTCACATGCTTCATATCACTCCTGATAATGGCTTTTATAACTGCCTTATTCAGGACAGCGTTTAACCATATCAAGGAATGAAATTCCGCACATGCAAGACCTGCTTGCATCTCAAGTCTAAGGATAAGAGACATAACCTCTTGCGAGATTCACTATTGACGACGATCCATGTAGTGAATACTCATAGGTTGGGTCAATCCAATGTTCATCACAATGAACAACATGTGAGTTTGGCAAATAAATCACCAACATGCTCACATTTGCCTTAATTTGATGATACTCCCGTATCGTCAACTGACAATGGATAATTTTAGAATAAATAAATTATTCATGGATTAAACCTGCAAATATAGAACACAGTAGTATAAATGAAGACGATCATTCCAGGTATATCAATTCATTGTATAATACGACTGCTTACAGTTCCATTATCCAAATACTAAAAAACAGATATGCATGAGACTACTCATAGGTAGGAATCCGATGTTCCCACCATGATCAAATTATGTTGTACAAGACAACAAGTAGTCATCTGAGTAAACTTTGAGAATACTTGTTTCAAAAATCATGAAAGGTTTGAATGATGATTGTCCTTTGTATGTGTGCATTCAAGTACAAGACGAGTGTTGCAACAATACATTCAATAGGGTGTTTGAACCCAGCAAAAACACCTACATTAGGCAGTCATCTGTACAGTTTCTCAAACTATAAAGTATTCTTATTCTTTTAATGTATAACGCACTAGTGCTCTCAGTCAAGCACATCTAGTCAACAATGTCATCATTCATGATGACATCCTACCACGACTAAGGTTGAGTATCATCTCAGTTAAATAAGCATCAGCGTATGCAAACAAGACAGAGTTCCTCAAATATTCGTAAACGTTTGAACATATCTTTGGTCCTTTGTAGGTCCATTATAATGTTCGTTTAACAATTATCTAATAACTTTCACTTAGATATTTGTTGTTATCAAATCATCTTGCATTCATGCAAATGATATATACATAGTCCAATGCGTAATATGACTTACATGATGAATCCTTTAGTCGAACTTAAGATCTCCACTCATGTGTTCAATCTCATCAAGTGAGATTGATCATTGAGACTCCCCTCAATAACGTGTCATATTATGCTTAGACTTAATAACCGCTTATGTTTATTCTAATAAACATATACATAACAAGGTTGTATGTCTTATTTTATAAATCCCTCAAGAGAAACTTCATTCCAAGCTAAGGATTAAAGTCTAGCTTAGATGGAATATTGTTTCTAATATGTTAACGACATATGAGATTTTAAGAAAATAAATACAGTGCTCCAACTTGCTCTTAGTGTACTTAGGAGTAATCTTATTAATCAAAATCAAATTAATGATTTTATAATTAACTCTAGATCTTTGCTCCTAGATGCATGATCTAATCCACACATGGATTATTTTATCTTGTATACATAATAAAGATTATATGGATTCATAAACCCTTTTGATTACTCATCGTCCTCGCAAAGGTAATCAACAAGAAAAGTGTTTTGATATCCGATTGTCATATTTCATTTACATGAAAACAAGTATGACAATTAATCATCTTTATACATTTAATGTTTGTAGATAGGAAGATTTAATCATAGTCAATTCCTGAGTATGAGTAAACTCTTTTTCCTATGCGTGCATTAAATGTGTGTACAAGTTTGTCCTTTTGAGTTTTCTCTTCAAGAAACTCATTCTTAACCTCACAGTCTAACTGATTGGTAAGAGATCAATCAAACTACACAAGTGATTGTATTTGAAGGACTGCATCTTAACATTCATAGTTTTGAGCTACTCATCAGATACAATATCTGATAATGCATATCAGTAGTTAGCAGGTTCACCATGATCCTCTAACTTATGTCCCTCAGCATTGATATAAAAACTATATCATTCAGGTGCAAGAGGTATCCTTGCGGATTTATGAATGAGAGATATCAATCTATGGTTTGACATATGCATATTCAACCTTAGTATGACATTAGCAAGTGTACTCAGAAGGTTGTGTATTTAGTTCTTGAGTAACTCCAAGGTCTAAAGGTACTCCCATTTGCTTTTGTATGTAGAGACTAATCTCTAGATACTCAGCATCTTGAGTAACAATAAATTGTTTTCAAGTGGGACATCCAAAATACACCGTTAGTTCTTGACTCTAGTTTGTTAATTACTTACTCTTAAGTAGTTAACAAATTCAGAACTTCAATTAAGACATAATGAGATTCATCCCATGCTATAATACAATGGTGTCTTAAATTCCTTCTGGGTTGGAATCATATTGAGTGTACACATGGCACACCCGATTTCTAACCTTGATAGCTTTGGAGGTAAAACAGTTTAAGTCATCAAAGATCAAACAATATCAATAGTGTTTGATTTTCCATGATGGACATACCATAAAGTTGTGGTATTCCATGAGGACTGATGTTGTGAGACTATCACACAACTCATTAGATGAACTTATACTTTTGGGCTTACATATCTACCAACCAAGTCAAACCAGATGGCATCAATAGTAATTTTAGCCTACCGCATACTTTACATCATGTGCATATTTTGACTAGAAAACATAAACATTTAATATTATACGTCGTAAGTGTACATGTCTTAACAAGAAGACATAACAAATCAATGTCTTACTTTACGTTATAAGTCTTTCAACAATTAACGGAAATTATGTTTGTGTCTTTACAAGAGACCTAAACATATTCAACTAAAGTAATTACGAGCGCCGACACTTGGCCTCAACAGTCCTCAACAGTAAATTCAAGTTAATTTCATACTTCATTATTATGGCTTTACAAGAAAACATAATCATACTTACTAAACGATTCAGTGAATATGTTGAAGTAGCTGTTCATGTTATCTTGATATTTGTTCTAATTAGGTCAACCTACATTTTATGTGTAGAAGTCCTAGTAGAATCTTAGTTTCTTTCCTTTCAGTCAAGAAAAACTATTAGCCATATTGTTATATGTTGTACCTTGCACACAATTGAGATTTCTCCCACTTGTGCATGGCACAACATCATGAGAGTATACAAGCACCACTACGCTCGTGTGTTTGTATGAGCAATATGACAATGTCTAAGATAACATATGATTTTTAGTCAAAATCAAAATATAGATATGTAGAACTTTATCGTTTTAATAATGAATCATGCATAATGATTTTATAGATAATATTTCAGGGAGCAACATAAAAAACGCGACAAGTTATCTCATAAAATTTATGCAATGGTTCTTATATAAACTATGACGCTTAACATGTGGAAAGTAATGTATTATTTCAAGACAATATGGAAATAAGATGGGCAAGTTGTAAGGTATTAAAGCTTACAACTCCCACTGGATTAGACAACATTACATGTATTTTGTCACCAGTAATATAATCACGTAGCTCCCACTGGATTAGACAACATTTAAATGTGTTACGTCACCAGTGGAGAGTGAGTGGCGATTGGATACTTTCCATTTTTCTTTGAATATCTACACATTATTGCTAATGTGAGTCATTTTGACTAGTAAACATGTACTTAGGTATTCAAGAAAGTGCATCAAGTTCTAACATATAGATGATGGGCTAGCCATCATTGCTATTTTAACTTGAAAATAGGCATGCATTTCCTCCATAATTGGTCTACTTTACCACAATGGTATGTAGGACCTTAGTAGGCTTATTGGGTTAAGACAAACTGCTAGGTAATCATGCTAGTAATTGCCTTTACCTCTTTGCGGTTTATTGATACATCCATCTTCTAATTATTTAAACTCATTTTAGTTTGGTAGCTATAGAAAACGTGTTCTCTAGTTATCAAAATATCTTATATTTCATCAATGTTTCAAAACCGAAACTAGGGTTATAAAACAATCTTGAAAGAATAAGATGTGTAACCATACTTAACCGTTTTGACTTTTACAAGACATCACAATTTCTAGAGTAGGTGTTCTTTGAGTTTTATTAGAATTGGGAAAATTCAAATATTCCTATTATGGCTTTTCCTCATAAAGAAAAAGGATAGGAACAAGTTTCTTTCTTACAAGGAAAGAGCGACTCAGTTCGTACTTTTAACAAGAAAAGAACAAACTTTCGTTTACGGTTGTGTTGCATTAATTCATTAATTGAATTTACAAAGTTCATTTTTAGTATTTTCGATAATTATCCTTTTATAAATTAACTACCCCATGTTTATAATTTAAAACAATTAATTTATGAAAATGCTAAGATCCACATTGTGCTTCTACTATCACATCAGTTGATCTGCTAGCAATAGTAGATTCAATTGGTAGGTGACGATCACCAATTGTATTACATGTACAACTCTTAGATGCTTATGGGACTCATGGCATCTAGTGTCAAACAGCTAGTGTCATGTAAGCATGTTTAGTCCTATCTTTGCCTCGTGTCAAGGTCTCACCGCTTAGCACGATTAAGTCATCCAATTTGAAAACGTGTGAGAATATATCTAGGTCCCACGCATAGAGAATAGTCACCTTGGGTTACAATTGAACCTAGGTCCCACGCATAGGTAAAAGGTAATTGCAAGTGTTCTCAACGATTGGACGGCATGACTTAAATTTTGACGGGTAAAATATTTTTGATGTGGGTCAAAAACGTGTACGAAAGAAGCATGCATTCATTCTTCGTAGCACAAGTTAAAAACTTTTCTTAACTTAAGTCTAATCATTGTCTTAATTTATGTGTGTCAAGTTGTCCATTTTCAAGACTAATATAAATCCTAAGTGGATTTTAATTAATTTTGGACAATACAATAAATAAATAAATAAACAACCTTTACTAGTTTAAGTGTTATTTAGAAAACAATGATTTTTAAGTTTCAAATCATATTTAAACTTAGTTAAACTAAATCATAAAACTTAGTTCAAAATGGTTTATGTTTCGTTTCATGTTTTAAGAAAACAATTTCCGTTTTTCATGTAGTCACAACATACAATAAACAACCAAACAAACATACAACCACAATATGCAAAGCCTCAACCGATGAAAATCCTATGCTTGGTCTTGTGAGCCATCACAAGAACCAAGAGTCAACTAGGGACATATAGCACAACCACACGGAGGGCTCCCACTTGCCCCAAGACGATCATGGGCAAGTAAAGGCCCATAATGCACATGAAAACTTGATTCTGTCAGCCCAGTTTTTCTGTCTTGCGAGGCCCAAAGCTCCTTGAAGATGACCTCCTCATGGTTCGGCCCAGTTGACAAAGTTGTAGGCCTATGTCTTGTAGACATGCACAAAAAAATTTAGCCAAAAATACCTTACCAAACTCCTGGAAATCGCATTTTCCCATCAGGTGTCCAGCAGCTACTTTCGGTCCAAACCTCTTCATTCTTTTGCCATTTGCTTCAAAGCTTTTGGTTACAAGATATATAAAGTAAAGTACATCTAATATACTTTCTATCTACTGTAAAAATGCCCAAACAATGGCAAAACCAAAATGAAATACATTACAAAAGTGCCGAAACAATGGCAAGCCCCAAAAACAAACAAAACAAGCAACAATCACAACATCACAATGCACAAGTGGTCTAGGTTTTCATCGGCTTTGCATATACACATAATAATACAATAAAATTATGATCATGACAAGGTGTTGGCTAACTCCATGGACAAACATGCATGTATTTTCCATGGACAACAAAATAAATAACAAGAATTAAATTGTTAGCCAACGAATCGAAGAAATTAATTAACAAGAATTAAAACCCCGATTGGTACGCGTGTCAAATGGCCATAGATTCAAAACCCAATGATATTAGGACCTTATTAACATCATTTTACCACAGAAAATTAAGCCTCATGGGCTGATTTGAAATCGGGTTACAAATCTATCAAAAAACACGTTTTTAGGCCATTTTACGGGTACCGAACAAGTAAACAATTAATGTATGCATAACAAATGGCCATAGGATCAAAAAGTCCAGATTATTAGAACCCATATGGGTCAACATATATTCAAAAAATAAGCCTCCGGGGCTCTTTTGAAATTAAACCTTTCAATCCATTAAAAACACGCGTTTTTAGCCATTTTTACGCATACTTGATGATCATATGACATCATATGATGGCTCTGATACCACTATAGGTGATGCAATAATAAAATAACATATCAAATATATAAACGCAGTGGAAAAACATCACCAACAAAGGATCCATATAGCCATATGATCAATCAAATAAATGAATACAAGTATTTATACCTTTGTAGCGTGATCGGTAGAATCGTATGGTGACCTTCACCAACATAAACGAACCAACTATGAAACCAAGTGATCAAAGAAGATCACCTCTATGCTTGATCCACAGTACACGTCATTGATCACCACCCGATGCTAGTCTTGAACTCGTAACCATGATCCTTGATGCATCTACAATATAATAATCAAGGAAGAGATAAAAAAAACACAAAACCCTAAAAAGGGTGTGTTTAATTTCGTGGCCTTTTGGGGAGAAGGAGATTAAATCACTCCCTAATTGTGGTTAGTCATAATTGTCATTGATATGGTTCAAAATAGATTTGACCTTATCAAATTACAATTACACTTAGCACCTCATAAAAGCTCATAAGCCCCTCCAAGCCCTTCATAAAGGCCGGCCACCATGAGGGCCCATAATGGGCTTGCTCATTGTTGGTCCAATCCAAAAACGTTAAGTCTAAATTCGTACTTGATGGCCCGTTATAGTTCCCTTGTTACATAGCCATTTATATATTGTAAATACGATAATTACAATCTATAAAATGATGTCTCTGTGTATAAGTGTGTGACCCCATAGGCTCACATATGTCTAGCCATATAATTATTAATTATGACACGAGCATACTCCAACAGAAAGTACCACATTACCTTTGCCGGAATGTTTTCGTACACTTTATGTATCTTATTATCCACCTTCCATCTTGATGTCCCACAAGTTGGACAAATAGTCAACTCCTTGTTAACCTTCCAGTTAAGAATGCAGTTGTTGCTACATACATGTATCTTTTTTTATCCTGATCCGATCATTCTCACTAGTTTTTTGGCCTGATAAGTTTTTTCAACCATTTCATTACCAGCAGGTAGCATCTTTTATAACAATCCTAGTAATTCAGTAAAGAACTTATCAGAAGCTCCATACTTACCCTTCAAGTTGAGTAGTTTAACTATTGCGGAAACTTTGTGAAATCTGGACATCCTTCGTAAAGTGCCTTATCTGCGTCTAATAATAGTTGTTGAAACTTGGCAAGGTCATCCTCATCAAAACCTTCTTTTGTAGCATTAACCATTTCTACTGTTGCTGGGCCATCTGTTGGAATTTCTGGACCAAAATCCATGTCGAAATCCGTGTCATCAATAAACTCCTCTGTTGTAGCTAGGGCTGGCAATTTTGACATGAAACTTGTTAACACGACACGACACGACCTGTTCTTAACAAGTTTCGTGTTTGACCTTAATAGGTTTCGTGTCTTAACAGGTCAGACCTGTTATGACCTGTTAAGATTATATTATATATATATAATATATAAAATTAGAACCCCTATCTCTTTTATCCTATTTTTCGGTTCCCACTTCCCCACTACCGCCTCCCTCTCATCTCTCATCTCTCATCTCTCATCGTCACAACTCACACAAATCCAATCTCTTTGTTCTTCTTTCATTATCACAGCCGAACCACAACACAAGTGTTTTGAACTAATTGATTCAAAACCCTATCTCTTTGTTTGTACCTTTTGAACTAATTAATTCGAGTAACCCAAGAAAGAACACAAGCGTTTGTATGACTTCATGATCCACCGACACACAACGGATCTCAGGTAGGTTGATGGTTTTGTTTTTAATTAAACCGAACAAAAAGAAGGATGAAACGACTGAGTTTTGTTCTTTTCTTTTGAATGTTCGAATAAATGAAAGAAGTTTAAGCTTCTATAGAGATCTATGATGATTTTATGTTCAAAAAGTCAAGATCTTTAAAAGATCCGTGTTTTACTTTGAACTATACTGAGATCTTGCTTGTTCTTTTCTTTTATGTTTTGGATCTTGTTTAGATGTTTGTTGTTAAACGTGAGGAGGTTTGGGATATAGGATTCGATATGGTGTGCTTTGTTTGGTGTTCGTGACGGTTGTTGACTATGATGATGGGTTTAGGTTAGACTTGGATTAGTTGATTGTTGTTGTGATGTTCAGGTGAGTTCGAATTTGGTCTCGATTGCAGTTTGGATTCTTGGTTGTTGGTATCGTGTGTTGTAATCGTTATTGTAGTTGTTGTTTTTATTTTGATTCGAATTTAGCTTGGTTTGGTGCCGACTAGAAATTGTGTGTTGTAATCGTTATTTTGATATCGTGTGTTGTAATCGTTATTGTGGTATCGTGTGTTGTAATCTTGTTTGGTGCCGACTAGAAATTGTGGATTAGTCGGATTTATAGTCGGATTTATAACCTGGGAAGATTAGATTAGTCAGATTTTGTTAACAGGTCCTTAACAGGTCTTAACAGGTGCACCTGTTAATTTTTGTGTCGTGTTCGTGTTTGAGAAAAATGACACGATTAGTTAACAGGTCATGTTCGTATTTGACCTTAACAGGTTTGTGTCTTAACAGGTTCGTGTCTTAATAGGTTAGTGTGACCTGTTATGCCAGCCCTAGTTGTAGCATTAACAGGTATTTGGGCAGTTGTTGCTTGCTCATCATTTTCTTCATGTTTATCCCATTTTGTGTAGCTTTGATCAATCCCGTGGTAGAATAAATGGAACTGCACATCCTTCACTTTCTGCTCTATGCGGTTTAAACATGAGATACACATACATGGCATCTTAAGCTGTTGTTTATTACCTCGTGGGTCGATGTTCCTCATCTTCTGCAAGTTGTGTTCTGCATACTTAATAAACGCTTCTACTCCAGCAATATATTGTTTCTTGGTCCTACTTGTTCTCATCCAAGACTTGTCCATGCTATTGTTGAGGTCAAATGGTAACGTATATATCCTACAAGTCACAAATTAAACCAATATAAGCATCAAATCATTTGTGCATAAGTAAACCAAGTATTTAGAAAGATAATATGTATGAATTATGTTATGGTCTTTTGTCCTTTTGTTGTTATGCAACTGGTTTATGTTAACTAAGAAGCAGGAACTTACCTGCACATGTTCTTTTGTCCTTTTAGTACTCATGAATGGTTTATGTTAACTAAGACTTGGTTATGGTCTTTACTACTTATGGTCTTTTGTGGTTATGCAACTGGATTAAGTGTGTTTCTTACCTGCACATACCAAAAATGCAGGAACTTACCTGCACATACCAAAAATGCATATACTTAAGAAAGTCAAAGTCAAAGTCAAACTGTGTTTATTACACCTAAATGCAGGAAGTTACCTGCACATACCAACCAAGCCTTTAATGGCATTTACTTATACATTGAACTATGTGATCCTCTTTTCTTTAAATGGCCATTAAATAAACACAACATTACACCATTAAAAACCTGTCAAACACTAAACCTCATCCATAATGACTTCCAAGCCAAATGTTATTGAAATATCCTCTGATTCATCAGAACTAATGTCTCCTAAACCTGATTGGAATTTCCCCTACCTTCCTACAGGTAGCTTTGGTAAGATACCACCTAAGGGAAAGGTTGCTGACTCAAGCTCTGATTTTAGCTCCTTTAACAGTAGCTTTTTTTTTAATGATAGATGGGTTTCTAGCTATCATTCAACATCTGAAGATAAAGTTGTCTCAAAAAAAGCCACAATCTCCAAAAAAACCTCCCCCAGTTCACACTCTGTCAATCCCAGGAAAAAGGGAACAGGTTCTAGGCCTACCAATTCAGGAAACTTGGGAAGAAATCCAAGCAAAGAAGAGAAAAGGAAAAAGGCCCAATTGAACTCACTAAGGGTAAAGGGAAAAGGACCATTGGCTAACTATGTATGTCTTGATGTTATGATGCTACTGTAACAAGTACTATGTTTTCTCCTGCTATGTAATCAACTATGCAGTCAACAATGCATCTATGTATGCAGAATTTTGTTATGTAATAACAGTTGGTTTTCAAGTTGAAGATGCTATTTTACATTCATGTTAAACCCAAAATACAACTTGAAAAAATTAGTACAATGTCGTGCTAACATTCATAACCTACTGATAACCAAAATACAACCTGCTAACATTCATAACCTACTGATTCAATACATGAACCATATCACTTTAAAACTAAATAAAGTAAAAAAAAAAAAAAAAAAAAAAAAAAAACCAACTGATAACCTCTGTTGTTGATGGTCGGACCAATGAGTGGTGGATGGTGACTAGTGGCTGTGATTGGTTACTGGTGAATGGTGGATGGTGACTGGTGGCTGTGACGTGACTGGTGGCTATGATTGGTGAGAAATGTGAGAAATTTGAAATTTTCTGAAAAAAATGGGGGGCTTTTTAAAAATTTTGGGGAGGGAAATACCAAAAAGGAAGCCACAGGTATCGAACATGTGACCTCCCCTTCACAACACCAACAAATCAACCATCTCCGCCCTTGGGTCTTTTTCGATTATACCTTCTTTTGTATTCGTCTTATAGACTATCTGTTTTATTAAAGAAAATTGTTACAAAATAAAAATATCTTCTATACAAAGTTAAACCTGGCAGTACTAATATTTACACTAGCAGTACTAACATTATTTCCTTTTTGCTTGTCTGAAGATCTTTCTAAGTAACTCTCTTGCCATTACTGAGTCTTCATCAGTAACTGTGAGCTTAGCATCTAACATAACAAATAAGCTAGCTGCCCTTAATGGATATTCTTTTTCTATCAGCATGTAGACATCCACTCCATTCTTTGTAGATACATGGTGAACACCACATGTATCATATAGTCTCCATGTTGTACTTAACTCATGAGCTCGAAACTGCCATAAGATATCTTCTGGATCAGGTTCATACAACCTCTTCAATTCCACCCATAGCTCCTTGTCTTTGTCTTCTATAGGAGCTATAGATCTGAACCTTTCTTGAACCAGACTCCATAGCTTGTCCAAGTCTTCTCTATCAAAAATATTCAGCATATCTTCAAAATACTTATAAACTACTGAGTGTCCTCCTACCCTGATTATCTTCCAAGCTTTCCCAAATGTATCTGTGTGTATCTCCAATTCAATAATTTGATGTTTAGGTTGAATAGGATCAACATTCAATGCATCTGGGATTATAACCAACATATGATGTTGAAGCCTTTCATCAGTTAATTTCTCTTCTGTTTCTTCTTCCTCAACTGCTTGATCTTCTTTATCTTCTTCAGTCTTTTGCTTCTTTGAATCCTCTGATGTAGGTACTTCTTCTTCACCAATCTTCTGTCTCTTTGAAGATTCAGACTCTAATATTATACCTGCTCTCTTTGTAGCTCTAGTTGGTTCTTCTGTTCCCATGGGAATAAATGTGTTCACTCTTCTGTAAACCCTTTCAAACTCACTCTTGATCTCCTCAAAACTTTTACCTTGGAAATGCTTCCTTGTGTATCCAGCCATGTTCTTCATGTAAATACACATGGTGTATCTTTGCTCAGCTTGACTAGGTGGTTTACTCCTTTTTTCTTTAGCTTTTTGTTCTGCAGCAGACTTTCTTCTTGAATTTATTAGTTCAGCAAGTTCTCTTGACTTCTCTTCAATGGACAACACTTCATCTGCTCTGAGTTCACCAAGCCTTTCCTTTAAAACATCATCAGCAGCAATCATAGACTGAACTTGTTGAGCATGATTAAACATTGCTTCAGATGCTTCATTTGCAAGTTTTTTTTTATCAAGGAATTTTGCAATCTCAAATTGTGCTCTTTCATCTTCCTGTGCTTTACTAGCTACCTCTTCATCAAAACTAATTTGAGCAAGAACACACTTCTTGTCCATCTTTGGTGGCTCTTCTTCAATCATAATTCCCTTTCCTTTATCTGCCATTTGCCTTCTATCATACACAGCCATAACTTGTTGATGAGCAGTACCAATATTTTTAGCATCCAAATTTTATTCACCCATATCTTGCCTCCCCTGAAACTCAACATTCACTTCAACCAAAGAAATATTGGGGTCTTGATCAATATCAGCTGTCTTCCTCCCCTGTTTGAAAGAATCATCCATGTTATCATCTGAATCATCATCATCTGAGCTTGTAGACTCCACAATATTTACCTTTCTCTTTGCTTTAAGTGACTTGACTTTAGACTGCAATTTCTTCACTTTTTCAATGAGCATCTTGTAAGCAGTACTATACAACTACTTTGTCTCCTTGAGTTCTTTCTTTGTCTCCTTGAGTTCTTTCTCCAAGCCAATCACCCTTTGAGTCAATTTGGTACAAATATCCATGAATTCCTTTAGTGACACTCTGCCCTCATCACTTCCAGGTGTGTTACCTCCTGGGAGAGATGAATCATGGGGCATTTCCAGGTGTGTTGAAGTTGGTTGTGAGGCTGATTGAGAACCATATGAACCTGTGGGTGTATGATGGGACTCAATTGGGCTTGTTGATCCTTCACCCTGAATGTTTTGATTTTGAACCAACATTGTTTCAAAAAGTGGAACTACTATCCCATTAAACCCCCTAGAAGCCATGCTCATGTCACTGAAAAGTTTTTGAGTAAGGCAAAGAGTTGGATAAACAATTTTATGAGATAGCAGCAAACTTTTCTTTATATTCAAAACCATTTGTATAAACCTTTGATACATTAAAAAATTGTATTTGTTATCCATATTTTTCACCATACCATCAAAAATTAATTTTGAAAAGTTAAAAGTCTTGTTTGTTGCTAAACAAATGAGAGCAGTTGCAATATTGCTACTGAATTGCTTGTAGATACTAAGAACATGCTAAAGATAGTTTCTTGGATCGTTTTGAGCCTTAGGGTTCAACAATAACAATGAACAATTATGCACAGCAGATTAAAACAAATCAAAGTTATTGACACAAAGTTTCTCTTTAATCACTCTCCACGCCTCAATATTATTTGATCAAGATAATACGGTTACACTAATCTTGTAACAGGAATCAAGAGATCCTTGAGGCGACAAACAACTAATCCTAGTCTAGGCGTTTACAAGACAATACGCCCTAGACAAACACACACACCTTTTCCTGTATTCTACATTGTGGAAGACATACTAAAAACCTACGCCCCATATCTCTTTATATAGAGAGATATTAGGGTTTACAAAGGATATATACTAAATAAATAAAAGATATCGTAGAATCTTTTTCTTCTTTGAAGTTTCATCCTTTGTCACTTTAAGCCCTTTTTGTTTCATTCTTCTATTTATTTTGTCTCATTAAATCAATAATCCCAACAATCTTCCCCTATTTGATGATGACAAAACAAACAAAGTCGTGTACGAACTTCCCTAGACGAAGTAGAGAAGTTGAGATGTGATCATCTCCCTGAATGAAACAAACTTGTCTTCCTTGTCTTCCCCTTAAGCCATGCCATGTCATCACAATATTTCTTCCCCTTTTTGTTATCAACAAATAGAGAATGAATAAACAGTATAAACTTCCCCTCGAGTGATGCATGTACATAAAATGATTCTTCAAATCTGTAGGCTTTATATATTGTTAAAGAAAAATAATCATCACCAATTTGATGCTGAAGTAGAAGAAATCAACCCTGTGTCTTATGCCTTGTACTAAAAGACTTCGAACGTATACCCAATAGTATAGGGAGACCGCAATCCCTTGACAATAATCACTGAGCACTACAATGTAACTCCTTCAAGTGTTTTGTCAATTCTTAGTCACCTGAAAGAACAAACAAGTTACCTCCTGCTGAAAAGGTATGCTAAGACACAACCTTGACAAATTCCACTGCATCATCAAATAAGCAACAAATACTCCTCTTCGCCAATAAGAAAATTAACTCGAGCCTTTAAAACATGAACGAACATAAAAAACAAACTCCTTGTGTGTGTGAACTTCCCCTCTGTGTGTGTAAACCAATAACCAATCAACCATGTACTTCCCCTTACCACTTGTTGATCCCAGATGAGCTTAACGATCTTGTTAATTACTTTAGATATAAACCTAAAGCAATAGGTATAGAAACTGCTTTTGAATGATCTATTAATTACTATGCGAAAACTAGTAATTAATCTTAAGAAGAATTAACAATAACACACAGTAATTCTCTCAACCTTCACCTCAATATATTAATATACGGTTACTCAAAAGTAACAGGGTTACAATGAACCTTGAAGTGAATACAAGACAATACGTATGCTAAACAATCGACATCTAACCCTAACCCTAGATCCTCCTTTTATACACTTAAGGAGTCCTAGTCGGTTACAAAAACTTTCTATACAAGAATAATATCTATTTGTATCTTTACCATAAACAAACTATACATATCTAATAAGCAGCAGAATCAAAACTCTAGCAGCAGAATTATCTTAGGCTAGCAGCAGTTTGACACTTAGCTTATTTCATCATTCTTCAGATATCATCAGCAGCAGAATCAATATACTAGCAGCAGGATGATTATGCCTAGCAGGAGAATCATACTTAGTATATTTCCATTAGAACCATGAGTAGCAGAATAAAATACTTAGCAGCAGAATCTTCAAAGTAGCAGCAGTATCTTTTAAACCCAACAATCCTCCCCTAAACTTGATATTTTCTCCCAAAGTATACAAGTTTCTTCCAAAGCACATACATACACAAAGAGTATGTTTCCAAACACTTACTACTATGAAGTCTTTGATTTTAGAATCTTTCTATACTTTTCTACCAACTCATACGCTTGATGATCTGACAAAAATGCTCTTTGTAACCTCAACTTTCCATGTTGTAACATCTGGGTGATAACAGCAGTATTGTTGTTCAAGGGATAGTCTTAAACCACCAGCATATATACACATACACCTCTACCAATCAACTCATGTACTCCACATGATTGATATAGATACCATTTATGAACCTCGGTTGAGCTTAACAAATCTATCCATTCCATATCTCTTGCATCAGGTTCAAACATGTTCCTCAAATAATAATAGTGTAGCCTTTCATAAATCACATCTGGTCTTCTATCCCCATAATTTTCCTTATATAACCTCCAGAGCTGTACTATATCATCTCTATCCATGTAATGCAGCATTTGTGAGAATCTAACAAACTTCTGACATGCACCATTTGATCTCTTGATCTCCCACCATGCTTCACTACCATCTTGAACATCATGTGTATAAGGGATGATTGGATGTTTAGTTTCCAAGGGAACTGCATTTGTTATCTCTGGTTCTTCTTGAGGTTTATGAATTGTAAAATCCATAATTCTTTTCATATCATCTGCAGTTACTTCTTCAGGTCCATACTCATCATCCTTTGACTCCTGCTCACCCTTAGAATGACTTTCAGAATCACTCGTTACAACATATTTAGCTCTGTTCTTTTTCCTTCCAACAGACTTTAACCTTTTTCCTGTTCATTTCACACAAATAGTAGATTCAGGTTTTGTCTCTTCAACAACTTCTATTTCTTTCTCAGCATCACCTACAACTTCCTTTTCTTTTGTTGTCTTTTCTTGCACAACTTTAATTACTTCTTTAGGCTTTTGAACACTTGACTCAGGCATCAAGTAAGCATTTGGTGCCACTTTCATTCTTGTAACCTCTTTAACCTCAGCATCAGTCATAGGCTCAATTGGTCTGTTAATTCTTGCATGAGTCTCATAATAAGCCTATGCAACAGCAGCTCTACTCATTCCTCTGAATGCACTAGGCTTCCAATAAGCTTGATTCCTTAGATACATTTTCATGTAATTATATTCATCAGTTTTGGAAGGTTTCTTCTTTTTTTACTCACCCCTCTTTTCATTTTGCTTCTTTCTAAATGCTCCAAACACAATAAGCACAGCAGCAGAAACCAATAACGAGCAGCAGTATCTTATAACGCTAGCAGTAGTATTAATATTCTCAGCAACAGAAACTCGAAGCTAGCAGCAGAATAAATTACAACTAGCAGTAGAATGTATCAAACGTAGCAGCAGAAAAATAAACGAACAGCAGTATCATAGCGGCAGTATTAAAATCTCAAACTCTGATCTGCTTCAACTCTCAACAGCAGCACACATCATGCGTAAATAATCATACCAAACAGTAGCCTTAATCCTATGATGTGATAACCCATGTGACTAATAACAACAAAGCAATCACAATATTAAATAATACATGTCACTTGCACCATTCGATCAGACCCATGTTTCTTCAGTCCCACACAAACAAAATAAGCCTTTGATGTTGTTTCTACCTGCTCATCATCACTATCTGATTCCCAATCTTCAATGATTGGTGCATCAAACAATTTTTCATCAATCTTAGGTGTACTAGTCTTATCAGATGTTTCATTTTTTACTTGACTTGTTTCATCTACAGATTGTGCAGCTAACTCAGATATAAAGGACAATTCTTTCCTAGTTGGTGCAAAAGCACTTTTAAGTGGAGCAGCCACTTCATTGTATCCTAGGCCACATCCTCTTTTAATCATCTGAGATTCAACTGCTTTATTTGCTAGAACAGATGCATATTGTTGTTTATCTATCCTAACAACATGTTTTTCTTTTTCACTTAAAGCTGAGTCTCTAGCAAATTCAGCTTCTTCCACTCTTTTATTAAGCATGTTAATTTCACATTTTTTCTTAGTTAGCTCAGTTTCAAGAGTATGAATTTTATCAGCATATTCTCCCTCAATTTGATTAAGAAACTCAACCTTGTTTTCTAAAGATTTTAAACCATGTTGATATCCTAAGTTATCAAGTTTGAGTTTATCAAATTCAACTCTTAAAGCATCATACCTAGATTTCAGTTCCTCTATAGTATCTGAACAAGATTTAAATGAACATGAAGATTCATTTGATACCTCAGAGTCTGATCCAGAGGAGGAGTAACCCATAAGAGCAAAGTGTTGTTCTTTGGGTTCTTCATCAGCTATCAATGCATAGTTAGGACCATCCTCTGCTTGGTCACTCCAGTCAAAATCTACCAAGCCATCACATGAGACCATAGCAGTAGTAGGTTTAGCATCTTCAATGGGAATCTGCCTTGGATTTTCCTTGATCTGCTTTGGTGCTCTGCACTCCCTTGCAAAGTGCCCTTTTCTGTGGCAGTTATAACACTCAAACTTTGATTTGTCAAACCCCACATTGTTCTGCTTTCTAAACTTGAGCTCTGTTCAAGTTCTCTTCAAAAATCTTCTTGCCCTCATAGTCAACATTGCAAATTGCCAATGCAAATCCATCTCTTCTAAATCATCAGGATCAACTTGATCTAAATCCTGACTCATTACTTGAGTACTTGTAGTTAGTTCAGCTAAGTAGGCACAAATAGCAGCATCACTAATGGTGTCACTATTTGTAGAACTAGCAGCAGAACCTTGTGAACTAGCAGCAGAACCAGTATGACCAACAGCATAATGAGTTTCTTGAATATTCCCAGAAGCCTTGTTATTAGAAGACATAAAAGCAAGGTTGTTTGAACTTGAAGAACTGGTTGAACCCTTGACTTCAGTTTCATAGACCTTCAAGTTGTTATACAAATCATCCAAATTCATGGCTTCAAAGTCAGACTTGTTTCTCCAGACAACTGTGTGAGTATTCCATTCTGGTGCAAGACTCCTTAGAAACTTCAGATTAATATCTTCCTGTGCAATACTTTCATTGCTTGAGGCAGTGAAAGTTTCAAATTCGTGCTTTAGCAAATTCTTCCTTGACTTTTTGGTGGCTTCATTCCCACCAAACCTGAGTTCAATTGCTGCCATCAACTCCTTGGCAGACTTGGTGTTGCTGAAGCTCAATTGGTACTCATTAGGTATCCCCATTAAGAGAATAGTGTGAGTTCTAATCTCCAGTTTTCTTTGAGCCTTTTCATCATTGGTTTTGATGGGCAATATAGACCCATCAGCACCAATCTTAGGCAGAGTATCTCCAGTTTGTATGATTTACCACATTGTGTAGTCACACATCTTCATGTACTGCTCCATCCTCATCTTCCAGAGTTCATATTCTCCAACCTTGAGCATTGGAAACTTGGACGCAGTAACCATATGATGAGATTCAGACTCCATTGCTTTTGATGATGAACAGATCTGAGCCTATCAAAATTCTTCTCGGTATCAGTTTCTAGATCACAAGCTCTGATACCACCTGTAGATACTAAGAACGTGCTAAAGATAGTTTCTTGGATCGTTTTGAGCCTTAGGGTTCAACAATAACAATGAACAATTATGCACAGCGGATTAAAACAAATCAAAGTTATTGACACAAAGTTTCTCTTTAATCACTCTCCACACCTCAATATTATTTGATCAAGATAATACGGTTACACTAATCTTGTAATAGGAATCAAGAGATCCTTGAGGCGACAAACAACTAATCCTAGTCTAGGCGTTTACAAGATAATACGCCCTAGACACACACACACACCTTTTCATGTATTCTACATTGTGGAAGACATACTAAAAACCTACGCCCCATATCTCTTTATATAGAGAGATATTAGGGTTTACAAAGGATATATACTAAATAAATAAAAAATATCGTAGAATCTTTTTCTTCTTTGAAGTTTCATCCTTGGTCACATTAAGCCCTTTTTGTTTCATTCTTCTATTTATTTTGTCTCATTAAATCAATAATCCCAACATTGCTCCCATGAGGTTTTCTTTGGACTTAAACAATGAAGGATGGTATGTATGAAGAATCTCCATTGTGGGGCAAAACATCTTTTTTGAAAAGTCAGAATTTGAGAAGATGTGTCATACCCCATTCTGGAAAGGTGATGAAAAATTTCAGTATTAGGCAAAGAACTAATACCATTTTCATCTTCTAAATGGAGATGCCTCCTAACATATGCCTCAGTAATAGTTATTATTTTGCCATCAACTGTTGCAATTAACTCTTTGTCTCCATTCTCAAATGTATTGGTAGTAACAGTCTGCCAAAACTGTTTGATTTGAGAGACATAGATAGTAGGATTGACTGTAAAAGCATACCTGATGTGGGTAGTGTTTAGAAAATCTACTATCTGGTGGAAGTCTTGACTCCCTTCTGGTTTCTCCAAGAATGCAACCTGGTTATGCGTATCACAAAACTCTAAATTTGCCATGAAAATTGATTAAATGCTTGATTAGAGTGCTAGGTTATGATTGGACCGACTTCAATAAATTGTTTCTTTAGTTTGAAGAAATCATATAAATTACATAAAGAAAGAGAATTATCCAATTTATGAAACCCTTAAGCGAAGTAATTGACAAAAATTACCCCAACGGCTATAAATAAACCACGGTTAAAACCCAGACAGTACTAACGGCTACCCAGCAGTACAAAGTTTTACGCTAGCAGTACAAACTTTTGCCTAGCAGTACAAACTTTGTGCAAAAACTTTTTCTCAGCAGTATGAACTCAATTTGCCCATAAACCCTCAGCATTCTTTTCACCACTTACCCTTATGCAAATTTTGGTTTGTTGACTTCCTTAAATCAAACATTCACAAGCAACCATAATCAATTAATTAAACATCAAATATTTCATTGATATTTTTTACAAGCTACAACCATACATCTAATTATCCAACCTAAATACTAAACGTACTATAAATATAAAAACACCATCATCATAAACTGCTTCACTCCATTTCACACCAACTTGTTAGAACCAAAGCTCTCTTCCCTGTTTTCCTTCCACTTCTTCCTTTCCTTAAGTTGTTTAAAAATAATTTCAAGATCGCTAATCCTCTTTTCTAGATTATAAGGGTCTTCAAACAACCCATCTTGCTGCTCCACCTGGTTTTGATGCACCACCACATTTTGCTGTTCCACCACATTTTGATGCTGATCCTCTTCATTTTGCTGCACCACCTCACCTTGAACCACCTCTGCAGCCTGTTGCTCCTCCTCATCCTCTTCATCTTGTTCCTCCTCCTCTTAATCTTGTTCCTCCTCCTCCACCTCATTCACTCCCAAAACCGCATCCCAATAAAAGTCTTGCGCATGCAGCCAGTTCAAAATTGTACTCCTCATCCACGTACCTACCTGCCTATACGACCCATATTCTGCAACTGGTTCATACCCGAAATGATCAAACACTGCGTCAAAAAGCAAATAGTTGTTTAACACGAACTCGTACTCTTCTGCATCATTTTCAAAGTTACCATTATTTGCTGCCATTGTTGAAGTTTTCTTTTAATTGAAATGGATATATGTGTTTGTGTGTGTTCTTTGGTATACAATCGATAGGTTTAAATAGGCTGGAGTGCTAGATGAATGGTTCCCAAGACTTTAGGCGGGAAAAGGGACCAAAGGCGCGCGCCAAAAGTAAACTGTGAATTGAAGTTGTACGAAAAAGTCTCCAATTTCCTTTTACCAAGTATTGACTTTCCATGTACAATGAGTTGATGCAACAACTAGTTGTATCTAATGCTTTGTGAATAATAAACTTCCAAACTCAATATTTCCAACTAGTTGTTTGTGATGTTTGGGATGATTTGGGATGGGTTCATAATTATTGACCCGAGGGAATAAATGTTTGACCGTGACTCGAAAGGAAATAGTAACTGATTTGTTGCGACTTGATATTGACTCGACTTGGATAAAATAAAAGAAAGAAATAAAAACAATTGTTAAATTAAAAGTTGTAGAGATATTTGTTATTAAATTTGGTTAATAACGAAGTAAGGAAATTAGAAGTATACGTGAGACCATGGTTGTCAGGATCCCGATCCTGATCTTAGGATCTTACGATTTTACGATACTACAAAGCAAAAACGATCCGGATCTTACAAAGGATCTTTAAAAGCTTAAGATGTTATAGGATCCCGATCTTTACCATAGGATCTTAAGTAGGATCCCGATTTTGAAAACCTTGCGTATGACATTTGGGATAAAAATGGAACACACGAGGGCTATTGGACTATTCGAGACATGCTACCCGTACACTAACATATTTAGATTCATTAGACTATTCGTTTGGTTGTTGTTTGAGTTACGGATTGGTTTACGGTTTAGGGTTTAGGGTTTAGGATTTATATAACTACATGTTATATTATAAATAACTTGGGAAATTGATTTTCAATAAAGTGTTTTGACATGGAAACGTTCGATAAATGAAAGGGTCATGGCAAAATGTTGTTATTTCCAAAGATTAATTTTGTCGTAAGTCCAAACTTGTTTTAAATCATAAAACGAGTATACCTTGTACTAATAAATGGGATTATGGGAAAATACCGACGATTACCAATCGACTCATCTTATGTGATATGTTTGTTGTTAGTTATCTCTTTGACTTGTTTTCATCATCTCGTCTCAACTCGAGTTATCGTTAATTCTCTTCTCGATTATTCGGTTATTCGTTTTTTTTTGGAGTGACTACTCGTGAGTCCGTGTTCTCTACCGTTACACGAATGATGATACCAAACCCTTTTAAAAGGCTAAAACGAGATTATTTTTGGAAATGAGAATGATTAACTTTTGAAACCTCTTGCGCATTTGATTTTTTTGGTGAATATCGTGCCGGGCACGGGTACACTAAAACCCGCCCCGAACCCGAACCGTTGCCATCCCTAGTTACCGGCTATAGCCGGTTTTCATCACCACGTCAGCACCATTAGCTTTTCTTTCTTTCTTTTTTTTTTAATTCTTTTTTATTACACCTCTTGCCACGTCATAGTTAAACCAAACCACCACTTCAATATTCAACCGGCAATTAATCCCTTTACCCGATCAATTGTAAACACACAATAATCAATAAACCCTAATCAAAACACACATTCTTCTGGCAAACACAAACACGCAAACAATGAATCCAAATAACAACAAAGGTATGTTTTTCAATGTTTTCACATATTAGTTGATGATTCATTGTACAATAACTAGTAACAGGCTTTTAATCTACAAATGGTGATGTTTGGGGTTGTTACCGATTCTAATGTAAAGCTGTGTGAATTTATTGTTGAATGTAAAGCTGTGTGAATTTTTATTTTATTCAAGTTTATGCTTTAACAGGTTCAAAGGCAAAAATTCCTAGGTCCAAATTCAAAATCATTTCTAACAAGGTATACTAAAGTTGTAGTGTGTTTGTGGCTAAAGTTGTATACCTTTATACCATTAATTAATTTTTTTTGAAACACATGGTATGTTGAACAATTAGGAGGTATGGGAAAACGCAGATTGGAAGAGAAAGAGCCCTTTCTATTTCTCTAGCGATGAAGAATATGGTGATGAGGTATGGTCCATTTAATAATTGTTGTTTCGCTATTTTTATGACATTCTCTAGACTTAATCCATTATACTCGTTCACCTTGTAGGTGAATGACAAAGCTGAATCCTCTCAAGCTACTCCCAAAACTCAATACTCTCAAATACTAGTTGAAAAGGCACACAAAAAGAAATTTACTCAGGATATTGTCTTGGGACTGCCGTGTAAGAAGATGGTTTAGGGGTTTAGGATATTCATTAACAGCTTTTGTGTTTTGTAAATGGTATTTGGTACTTTAATATGGTAGTAGTAGTTCGGACATTTAATTTGGTTAAATATAATTATTAATGGTACAATAACTGGTAATTAGTAGTTTAACCGTATCTATTTTATAACTATAATGATAGTATTTTGGTTTGTTAAATGGTAGCAATTTGTGTTCTTGATGTGATGATTGCACAATTAGATTTAATGGTAGCAGATTCTGTTGTTGATTTGATGATTGCACATATTTATTTAATGGTAGCAGTTTGTGTTCTTGATTTCATGTTGGTTTAATTATGATTTAATGGTAGCAGTTTGTGTTAAATATTATCAGTTTGTGTTCATGATCTTGGTGTAATTGTGTAAATTTGATTTCTTGATTCAGTATGCAGTTTGTGTTCATTATCTTGGTTCTAGATCTTGGTTGATGATTTGCGATTAAGATAATGATATATAACATTTGGAGCCAAAATTTTTATTTTTTCAAGTTTATGCTTTACTTAAGAGGTTCAAATTAAGGCAAAATTTTTAAATAATTCAATTGTTATTTTGAAATTAGAATTTGGAGCCAAAATTTTCATCTAAAATTTTGAAATCACCTAATTGCAAGCAGTTACCAAGAATAAGGTACGATTCATATTCTTCCTATACCCTCTTTTCTCTCCTAAAAAAAAGACTGCAAAGAAAACACAAAAATCAAATCTTCTGTCACCATTACTCTCCAAGCCAGAATCATTTTCTTTTACCCATTGTTGCTCAAGAGTCATGGAAATTCAACCCATTGTTGATAATCATCTTTTGCTTCCTTCTGATAATGAACATGATGATAACAACTTAGAATATGAATTCGAAAAGTATTCTGATGATGAAGATCTAGATGCGCCTGGAACCAACCAATCAGATTGGATACTAGCTAAGAGAGGTATAACCAGGCTATTTAAGTTTCGCATAAATTATGGCAACCCTGGTGGAATAAAGCTCAAGGTAACCTTCGATGCATTGAATAGGGTATCAGGGTTACACAGAGCATTATTTTTGAGTTTTTTCGGAGATATGGTTCATGAGGACATAGGTTTGAAGATTCTTTCCTGGAGGAAGGTGAATAAAGAATCAAGAGATAAACTATGGGCTGAAATCACAGTACATATATACTATTTTTTAACCCAGTACTACATAAGTTTATCTATGCAGTTACATTATGTGCAACTAATTAACAACATTGTGTTAATCTTTGCAGCGATATTTTGATGTTGACGTGACATTCAGAAAATTGGTAATGACTCGTCTTGGTAAACTGCTAAGGAATTTCAGAACGAAGCTCGGAGAAAAATAAATTTTTCCCAACCTAAATACACCTTCCAAACTGAATGAAGTCCCGGCCAAGTATAGTGCATTTGTGAAATCAGAAGACTGGGTCGAGTTTGTAAACCACACGACCACCGATGCATAATTTTCAGTTTGCAGCATTACCGCATGTAAACGCCTTATGATTTTGTGTTTTTAGGAGATAACTGATAAAGCTAAAATGTCGCGTTCCAAAAATATTTATCAGCATAAAATGGATCGAGGTGGATATGTTTATGTGAAAGAGAAAATGGTAAGATTACATGTGTATGCATCCTCATATTTTCGTTTATATTATTTTAACTTTACATGTGTATGCATTTGATGTTTATTAGATCGAAAATAAAGAGATTGAAGGAGATGAAGAACCCCCACGTGGTATAATGTGATTGAAAGGAAGGGTAAACAAAGACGGAAAATTTCCAGATGATGTGATTAGATCAGTGAGAGATAAACTTGTAAGTTTGATTGCAAATTCTATTATTATCCTTATATACCAGCAGCATTAACTATGTACTAGCAGTAATAACTTGTATACCAGCAGTATTAACTACGTACTAATAGGAGTAACTGTGTACTAGCAGTAGTAAACACTAGGCATATTTTTCATTGAATTTCACGAGCAGCACTAACTCTAGTTGAGCAACATTGACACAAATATGAGCAGCAGTTACTCTAACAGCATCAAGAAGACTTTTAATCCCAACATTTCCTATATTTTTTGTGCAGAAAGAAGATGATGACCAGATCAAGAAATTGTCCAATGAGCTGACAGAAACAAAGAGAATACTTACTCAACTGATGGCACAGTTAAGTCAACAAGGGGTGCAGTTAAATTTTTCATCTCAATTGCCAGTAGCCTCAGACACAAGCACTGCCAACAATATTTATTTCGACATGTTTCGTGTTATTATTTTGATTAAATAATTTCTGATATATAAATGAAAAAATTCTTTTTTTAGACATTTAAGTGCAAACTGTGGCACGTAAAAAAACAAATATCGTTGCTTTGGGTACCCTATACCAGTCTAATGGAAAGAAAATGCTGCATAACCAACCACTCCCAAATGATTGTTACAGAGTGTCAATTGATTCATCGTTAGTGGATGCAGCATGCATACCGGACGTAGCAAATAATGGGTTAAAAACAGTTAAGGAGGGCGCAGGTGGTTTCGTTGCATGGCTAAAGGATCAAGTTATTCTCGAAGAGGAGGTACGTACATGTGTTTTTTCAACTTACATATATATAATTCTTCATATTTAATTCAATGTTTGATACAAGCCTCTTTTGTTTACTACAGGTTACACCAACAAACCCTGTGACTAAATGTGGACAACCACTACCACCATCGAAGCGCAAATTTGCATCTCTTAACGACATAAAGCTGCAAGCTAAGCCGGTGAAGATTCAAAAGTCTTTAAATTAGGGTATTTGAGAATTTGATTATGTAAGACATTACAATTGTATATTCTGTTCAGTTATATACATTCGAGTTTAATTCAATTTGAAATTTCTTTTTGTTTTTAATTATGTTATTTATATATATATATATATATATATATATATATATATATATATATATATATATATATATATATATATATATATATATATATATATACTCATTCCAGCAGCACTCGCATAGTACAAGCAGTAGTAACTCTGCTTCAGCAGGACTAACTTAGTACTAGCAGTAGCAACTCTGCTCCAACAGTACTAACGTAGTAATAGTAGTAGTAACCCAGTGACTAAAAGATGCACTCACATAATATGGTCACGCTTATCAACATTATTGGTCACTCTTTGTTTAATTCGATGTGTGACTAAATATTACAAAATGCCACACAAACTTAAAAATTCATGTGACCATTGGATGAACAATAGTCATGCAAAATACACATTTCTTCACATTAAACAGCATATGGTCACACTTATTAACACGTTTGGTCACTATTTTTTAAATTGTATGTGACTAAATACCCAAAACAAACGTGGTTTGTGTGACTAAATATTACAAAAGGCCACACAAACATAAAATTCAAGTGGCCATTGTATGATCAATAGTCACACAAAATACACATTTCTTCACTTTAAACAGCATATGGTCACAGTTATTAACACTTTTGGCCACTTTTTTCTTAATTATATGTGGCTAAATACCCAAAACAAACATGCTTTGTGTGACTAAATATTACAAAAGGCCACATAAACATAAAATTCAAGTGGCCATTGGATGATCAATAGTCACACAAAATACACATTTGTTCACTTTAAACAGCATATGGTCACACTTATTAACACTTTTGGCCACTTTTTGCTTAATTGTATTTGACTAAATACCCAAAACAAACATGCTTTGTGTGACTAACTATTACAAAAGGCCACATAAACATAAAATTCAAGTGGCCGTTGGATGATCAATAGTCACACAAAATACACATTTCTTCACTTTAAATAGCATATGGTCACAATTATTAACACTTTTGGCCACTTTTTGCTTAATTGTATGTGACTAAATACCCAAAACAAACATGCTTTGTGTGACTAAATATTACAAAAGGCCACACAAACAGAAAATTCAAGTGGCCATTGGATGATCAATAGTCACAGAAAATACACATTTCTTAACTTTAAACAGCATATGGTCACATTTATTAACACTTTTGGCCACTTTTTGCTTAATTGTATGTGACTAAATACCCAAAACAAACATGCTTTGTGTGACTAAATATTACAAAAGGCCACATAAAAATAAAATTCAAGTGGCCATTGGATGATCAATAGTCACACAAAATACACATTTCTTCACTTTAAACAGCATATGGTCACAATTATTAACACTTTTGGCCACTTTTTGCTTAATTGTTTGTGACTAAATACCCAAAACAAACATGCTTTGTGTGACTAAATATTACAAAAGGCCACACAAACAGAAAATTCAATTGGCCATTGGATGATCAATAGTCACAGAAGATACACACTTTTTCACTTTAAACAACATATGGTCACACTTATTAACACTTTTTGCCACTTTTTGCTTAATTGTATATGACTAAATACCCAAAATAAACATGCTTTGTGTGACTAAATATTACAAAAGGCCACACAAACATAAAATTCAAGTGGCCATTGGATGATCAATAGTCACACAAAATACACATTTCTTCACTTTAAACAGCATATGGTCACACTTATTAACACTTTTGCACTGTTTTTTAAATTGTATGTGACTAACTCCAAAAAAACAACACACGTTGTGTGACTAAATCATCACAAACGTCACATTTATTATATATTCATGTGGCCATAGGACGGGAAATAGTCACACAAAATACACATTTACTTGAATAAATCATCTCAAATGTCACATATATTATATATTTATGTGGCCAAAGGATGAATAATAGTTACTCTCAAAAAAAATTTGTGTGACTATAAAGTGTTTACGGTCACACAAAACTGATAAATCCAACAAAACTTGTGCCTAATTTTTCACACATATTCGGTTTTTGGTCACTCTTTTTCAATGAAAACGGCCACAAGCTAAACAATGTGAGCATATGCTACCTACGGTGGCGCGACCTTTCATGACATACACCCAAAAAAACGTGTGTGACTATATGCATATCGTCACACATTTTTGGTGTGATGACAGCTGAAATCTGTACTACTGTTCGGAATTTTAAAATTTGGCCGTTACAAGAATTGAACCTGGGTCTGTTAGTTCACAAACAAGCGCTTCAACCAGAGGCACAAGCCAGAAGTTGTGATAGACAATTCAAAATCAAAATGTAATGCCTTAATTACACCACATTCTTTACACCATTTGACTAAATAAAACCCTAGAATAAAAATCCAATATTTATCTTTCTCTTGGTTTGTTAAAAAAAAAAAAAAAAAAAAAAAAAAAAAAAAAAAAAAAAAAAAGGTACGCCTCTCAAAACCCTAATGAAAAAACTTTGTTACTCTATATGCATATGTTGGCTTCTTTTTTGCATGTTAGACGTCTTCTTTGATCATCATCGTTGCTTATCAATCAGCATGGTATAGATTTTCTTTTATATTATAGATTTTTGTTTATATTTTATGATGTTTTTCCTGGTAGACTATCGTGATGATTACTTTTAGCCATTCCTGAGGTAACCCTAACAAGCACATTTTATCTTATAGTTAATCAAATTGTGTAATTGTGTTACAATTTAGGTGTAAATTGGATCAGGTAACTAAACATCATATTAGTAGTTTATGTTTACAGGCACATGAACTTAGGATGACATTATTCTGGATGACATTAAATCTAAATAATTTTTTTTTTCGCAATTTTGTGTTACAGTTAGTAAAACGGAATCCATTGAACTTTGGATGACATTATTCTAGAATTTGGTGCAAGATTTGGAGGTGTAATAGCAGGTAATACGTTATGTCATGGCATTTTAACTTAACAGATACCTAACAGAATACTTCATGGTAGTGAGCCGTTATTAAATCTTTACTTAATCATTTATTACATCACATTTTTGAAGTGATCACGGTTGAATTTTCATATTGCATCCACATGGTAGAAGACGTCCGAGTCCGACTTACGGGTTGGCAAGAAGGGGTTATTTGATAGCTCCTTTGGGGGAGGCTAATGAGAAACCTACCTTCGAGAGGGTACTTGAAAGAGTAAAAAGGAATCCTTAAGGCAAATTACGACTTCTGCCAACTTTTTATGCTATAACTCAATCGTTTCTACCATATATCATATTCATTTCTTTTTTATTGTTTTTGTTCTATCAAACATACCATTGCATAACCTAATGCATTTTTTGTAGAAGTGAACAACATAAACAGTTAAAAAATTGGTAACCATTGAGGAACACATTTCCGTCCATGTAGCTTTCTAGATGTAGTTGCTGACCTCTTTTGGTCAGGCAGGTCTTCTCCTTTCATAGAGTTAATGCACTCATCACATGTTTCATTACGTGCTGTAGCAACTACTGAGTTTTCTTCAACTGAACTTCCCGTGGATACAACACATTCAGAAACTAAACCAGGCACAAGCAAGATCCTTTCAAGATTATTTGAACTATTAGGCTATTGGCATATACCCTTTGACGACTTCGGGATGCGGTCACATTACTGAATTGTTACACAGTTTCACAAAAGCAAATGACTATACCATGCGTATTTGATGTTACTAATTTGAGTAATTTGGCGATGAATTGTAGTATGCCGAATATGTATTCGATGAGATATCAAGCGCTTAAATGAAAGAAAAATGGAGTTTAAACAAGGCAATGGGTTTCTTTCTATCTTCATATATTGTGATATAATGCTTTGTTTGAGGAGTTTTATTTTGCAATAAATGAGTAATGGTTTTGTAGGATATGTGCATAGATAATCCAGATGAATAACGGCTCTCATTATACAAATTAAGACTTTGAATTGTTTAAAATATTAGTAGAACGTATATGTGGTCGTACTTATACTTATATATATAGGCTGATGGATGTAATATACCAGGGGCTTAATTAATTTTCATTCTAATGATGTGGCTCTATATTATTGCAGGTAAATACATATATGAACTTTAATAAGTTTGGAGGATCGCCTTGGGTATGAGCAACATCATAAGAGTTGGATGATTATGCATCAAATCTTATCTACAAATTAAACAAGAGAGTTATTTGGCATCTTGGATAACATATTTCACTTGGGTAATCCTTCATTTGTGTTTATTTTCCTTACTATGCTGTATTCAGATCCGTGCATATGCATTTTCATATTATAGTTCTTCGATGATAATCAATCTTATGTTCAAATATATCCCATTAATACCTATCGAGTTAATTTATATACCTACGAGTTAATTTTAATATACTATGTTGTATTCAGATTCGTGCAGTGAGTAAAAGGCATCTTCAATGGGAAGCCAGCAGGTTTTTCCTTGCAATAATATCCCATTAATACCTATCGAGTTTATTTTAATGACAAGATACAACATGAATTTATTGATTATTTCTGGGTTTGACATTGGTTTTATTTCTCAGGGTGTACAACCCTTATACACCAATTGCTACAGAAGACCTTTATGTACAATCAACATGCTCATGATTTTACTCCTTTGCCTGAGCAATTCATCAAAGGATTAACAAAAACAAGTTTACAAGGTCGGGAATACGTTGTTTCTGACCGGACGTGTGATGTTAATAGTCCAAGTGTTGGGAACACGTTTCACTATTATTCAAGTATTGGTCATGTTTTTTGTAATAAGGTTGCTCGTATAAAAAGGCTTTAGGTTTGCTTGATCCACACGGCTTATAAGAAGCCCATGGGCCGTGTGGTTATGTAATAAGATTCTAGAAGATGCATGGCAAAGTGTTGCCCTAACACTTTGCCTATAAATACTAGGCTTAGGTTGTCATTTCTCTTGTTGGTTTTATTCACATGTAAGCCGAACACTTGTCAATTCTATGCGTGAATAATATCATCCTTCTCATCATCTTTTATCTCTCGTTATCTCTTGTTAAATTTGTTAGTTATTAGTTGTACGTGGTAATATATCTTGTGTTAAGCTAAATCTAGGACCTAACAAGTGGTATCATTAGCTAGAGGATAATTGTTTGTGTGTTTTTGAGTAGTTTAGATCGTAATTTTTCATTATACGTTTGGTTTTTTAACGTTAACGTGACAAAAAAGTCTCATTTCTTTCACTTTTCTTCACACTTGTAAAGTGGAAAGATACTTATAGTGAGTAGAAATCAGATTTGAAGTCGAAAGTTTAGTTCTTGTTCGATTTTTATTCGTTTTACACTAGATTTCGTAAGTTGCGTTTTGTCGGAATTCACCGAATTACGTTTAAAGCATTAAAGTTTGTAACTTTCTTATTATTTAAGGTTTTTTAAATGTTTTGAACCGAAAAAATCCAGTTAAAACATCATTTTTAAGTCGTAGAAGTGATTTGAAAAATCTGGCGTTTTATCAGAATTGGTGAAAAGAGGGTTTGTCAGAATTCAGTTTTGAGGGTTTGTCGGAATTGCTAGCTAGGGTTTGTCGGAATTCAGCAGACTTAAGGGTTTATCGGAATTGGCGTTCAGTAGATTCCTTGCTTGTATAAGCTTGTGAAAATACTTCGACTTTGAGGCAAATCTCGTATCTTGTATAAGGTAGTGAGAAAATTATAGGAATTGTAATTTGGATAAGCTATCGAAATTGCTAGTTCTATCACAATTTATATAAATTATCGGAATTGTCAAATTCTGTCGCAATTGCAAAGTCCATCGCGATTCTCAGTTTCATCGAAATTCACTAATCCATCAGAATTCTGCCATTTTTGTCAGAATTGGATAAATCCATCGGAATTCAGAAACCTCATCGCAATTCAGCAACCTCATCGCAATTCAGAAACCTTATCGCAATTGGCAACTGTGAACAATGTTTCATCGGAATTGATAGTGAACAGTAATTTGTCAGAATTGAACAAGAAAAACATCTAAATTAGCACTTAACCAAAACCAAACTTTTTAACTCATAACACACATCTCAATTGTCTACAAGATCCACAAGAACACAAGAATGTCTCAACCACCAAACCACAACTATTTCTACCATCAACAACAACAGTATCATCAGCAACAACAATATCATCAACAACCACAATATCCTCAACAACAAGTTTTCGTGCAACAACATCAGTTTTTCCCTCAACAACAAGTCCCTCAACAACAACAATATCCACAACAACCGATGCAGTCTTATCAACTTCCACCTAAACAACCTCACTGGTTTGACCAAATGTGCGAAGCAATTAGCAGTCAACAATCCAGACACGAGGCCGGATCCTTAGATACACCTCCAATGCTAACTCCGGGTAATTACTTGCAGTGGTCAAGTCGATTTCTACGGTTTATTGAACTCAAGAAACCCCATGGAAAGTACTTGAAAAAGGTAATCCCAATGCCATTCCTCCAAGAGAAGCAACTGTGACTCTGGTTCCTGATGCTCAGCTCACAGCAGAACAAGTACTTAAAAAAAAAGCTAATGAACTAGCAATGTCTTACATCCTTCAAGGAATTCCCAATCCTATCTTTTGAAGTATTGATGCACAAAAGACTGCTAAGGACATGTGGGAACATATTCATCTTCTCATGGAAGCTGAGTTAAACCAAGAGGATATGGAATCAAAACTCTATTTGGAATACACCATGTTTATGATTGACGTTGGAGAATCCTTTGAGTCTTATTACCATAGGTTTACCAATATCATCAACGACTTGGACCGTCACAACATTGTACTACCCAGGATTGCAGTGAATACTAAGTTCCTAAGTTGTCTTGGACCTGATTGGCAGAAGTATGTAACTTTTGTTCGACAAGCTAAGAATCTACACAACGCCTCATATGGGTTGTTGTATGATTACTTGAAGCATCACCAATCAGAGGTTGATAAAGACAGAGCAGCTCGTGGAGGTTACTCGCCATCAACAACTCCAAACTTACTAGCTTTGATTGCTCAGTCTCATTTTGCTCCACAAACAAATCATGGTTTTGTCCAACCATAACATCATTCTGCTTATCCCTCACAAATTTCATCAAGCCAACTTGTTCCATATGAATCATCACCATAACAAACTGATAATCAACTGGTTTCATTTGACAACACTGATTCTATGCTTTACTCAAATGTCAACAGTGATGAAGACGATGCTTTCAACTCGTTGAATGAAGGATTTGCTTTGATTGCTAGAGCTTTTAGCAAGTTTTCAAACAAATCCAACAACCGTCTTAGGTCTTCATCCAACACTCGTAATCAGGCAGTTGTTCATGATGGCAGAGTTGAGATTCAAAACAAAGCTTCTGGAAGATATGGTTCGGGTGGCTATATTGGAAACTCATCTGGGCAGAGGTTTAATTCAGTTGGAAGTAGTAGGAACAACAATGGTAATACACAAAGAATGGCAGAGATCGTTGATATAGGGAATTCTGGGATTTCAAACACTTTGGTTAAATGTTACAACTGTGGAGGGAAAGGTCACTTAGGCAATGCTTGCCCCAAACCAAGGACCAGAGGTAGTGCATATCATAAGGAAGCTCTTCTTCTTGCTCTTAAAGATGAAGCTGGAGGCACTCTTGTTAGGAATTAAGCATTAAGTAGTTAGTACTATTGATTAAGCAGTTAGTACGGCTGAAGATGGAAGTTAGTACTGCTGATGAAGTTTTGAAGAAAAGAGCAGTTCATACTGTTTGAAAGAAGAAGTTAGTACGGTTTATGTTTTTGTAATACGTTTAATAGATAATTATAGAAAAGATATTGTGTATATCTTATACGATTAGAATGATAGTTATCTTGTAAAGGAATCCTTAGTCTATAAAAGGATTGCCTAGGTTAAATTTTGGTACGACATTTTTCATAGAGATTCAAGGTTGTAAACCCTAGTGATAGGAGATCACTCGTATTATTGTTTTAATAATATTGAATCGTTGAAGTTCATCATTCTGTGTTCATTCATTGTTACATTCAAACCATACAAAATACAAACATATAAAGTCTTCTAAGTGCTAGCTAGTAAATTCCGCTTGCTAGACTAAGTATAATTCTTAGTATCACATCTAACACAAGGAGTGTGTGTAGATCCGGTCAACTCTTACAGACAAGGAGCACAACTTCATGGCTAATGCTTACTCGGATGATGACATGGAAGATCTAGAAGCCAATGCCGCTGTGATGTTGATGGCTAATATGCAAGAGATGCACATGGGTTAAACAGGCCCGGTTTATGATACCGATGGCTTGTCTCAGGTACCTGACTCTAAATGTCTAATACATGAAATCGTATCCCCCTCCGCATCTGCATCTGCATCAGCTGAAGATCATGTTGGTCAAGAAGACTCATTCTTATTCACTCAAGTCGATGACCAAATAAACATCGTAGTTACATTTGGTGAAGATAAAGTTAACCTGGCTGTTTCATTTGATGATCCTCTTGATTATGATAATAATGTTCAACCTGAACAGGATAATTTTTTTCTTGGTCCAGATACATAGCTCATGACCTTGCTCTTGACCACCCAAACACAGTTAGATGCACAAAAATCCAAAATTGAAAGATGCAATGAAATAAATTGAAATTTCAAAGAAAAAGTTGCATTGTTGACTAAGGATCTTGAGTGCTACAAACTTCAACTTTCAAACTATGAAACAAAAGAAAAATGAGATAAAAGCTTTGAGGTTGCATTTCAACAATTGATAACGCTCAAAATGAACATGTTTTTAGTTACGTTATCATTAGTTTTGTGCACTATATTTGGTTATATTTGTATATATTTGTTACTTAATCGTAAAAAAGTGTATATGCAAGTGAATGTAGCCAAGTACAGGAAAAGATGAAGAAAAGACAAAGAATTGAAGTGATTTTGCACATTTGAAGATTCCCGTGATGGAAACAAGTGAGAAACAACACAAGGACACAAGGATTTGATAGTGTCAAGATTTCTATGTACATATATCAAGAAAATATCAAGTTCTATAGAAGAAATCAGCGCCACAACGAAGCATAATGCATGCGACAAGAAAAGACCAAGAAAAGTCAAAGTTGTGAGTGCCAGAAGACTCCATCCGATCGGATGAAGCCAACATCCGATTCGGATGGGAAGTGATAGATTTTATCGAGAGATCCAACCGATCGGTTGGAACCCAATACCGATCGGTTGGATGAAGCTGTTGTTACAAAAGCTCATTTAATGACGGATTTAAGCCCCATAATCATGGTGGCTTATCATTTCCTTCTTATTAACTATCGGAGGACATTTTTTCTTGTTGAATAAGTGTTCTTTCACTTATTTATAGGATCCTAGGCAAGATTACCAGGTGTGACAACCCAAAAAAACTAGTAAGAGGCTTACACCAAGTCCTTGCTATCTTATTATCATTGCCCAAAAGCTTAGAAGTGCTGTAAAAACGTCCAGGAACTTTGAGTTAAAGTCTCAATAGTGTGGTTCGAGTGTGGAGTTGTTTACGTGTCTCATTAGGCGATTGGAGGAGTGTGGTTGCTATAGTGCCACAAATCTAGTTCTTGTAATCTAAATTATGTATATCTTGTTTATTTACCATGAACTACCTTTTCTTTATGTTTAATGAAAGCGTGTTTTGTTACTTGTGTTTTATAATGATTGATATGGAGTAATTGTTGGTATACTTGTGTGTTATGATGTAACTAATTGTTGGAGAATTCTTATGTTAAAAGGTGATGCATAAAACCAATTCTTATTTTATGATTTTGTTGGAATAACATCTAATCTTGCTTAATTAGTTGATAAAAACATTTTAAAGGATAAAAAGGGCTGAAAAGATTTTCTTTATGTTTTTATTCCAAAAAGTTAGTGCACGAATTAGTATAGGATATGGTGTGTGACAAGCACCATATTTACTCATTAAAATGGATTTGAATCGATTTCATAACGAATAAAAGCGCCGAAAGGATTTGTAGGAACAATTAAGATAATAATTGCTTTTCAAACAACTTGTGCTTAAAAGAATTGTCAGAATAGTTAATTAGGCCGAAAGGGGTTAACTAGGAGATTGAATTCTTAGAAATGATTTTTCATGATATAAACCATTGATTGTTAATCATTCATATAAAATTGTGCATCATCACAAGTTACACCCAACTTGGTAGAATACTCTATGCAATTAGTTATAGAATTACACACAAGTATATGTTTTGTTTGATTGATTTTACTTTAAGAATTTTCACCAAATTGGCTTGACAACCTTTTTGTTAAAACTTGTTTTACTAAATACAATAACCAAATCCATTGGGACGATCTCGACTTACCCACCTTTACTACCACGGACGAGTATACTTGCTCGTATGTGTTAATTAGAGAATTGGATAAATCGTGTTTATAAATTTTAAAACTTGCAACACGTTAGACACATCAAGTTTTTGGCGCCGTTGTCGGGGATTTGATTGAATTTGTATTGGATTTGGTAGTTTCATAAGTTTTTGATTTAGAAATTCGTGTTTAAAGAAAAAGTAAAAAAAAAGAAGAAGTTGGTTTTGGTCCCAACCGAATCGGATGGTTATCCATCGGATTGGTTGGAAGCCACGGTAAAAAAATTTATATTTTTATTGTTTTTGTTTCTTTCAGTTTTTAATGATACATTAATGTTAGATTAATGATAGTAATAGATATAATTAAGTATTTGTTTAATTAGATAGTTAATGGTGATCATTAGATTTGTTTTAATGTCTTTAATGTTTTTATTAAATCTAGTTAATGTAGTTAATTTTATGATTAATGGTTAAGTAGTTTAAGAGTTTCATTTAATTTGCTTAGTTATTAATAGTTAATAGTTAAATGTTAATTAAAAGCTATTTATGTTTCATTTTTTATTTTTAGATAATTATTTTATGCATTAGATTTTATATTAAAATTTTGATTTAGTGTTAGTTATTAAAAAAAATAAAAAAAATAAAATTAATATTTGATCCAACCGATCGGATGGAGCCCGCATCCGATTAGCTTGGGTAATTTTGGATTTTTACGATTTGTCCATCCGATCGGATGGAGTGTAAAACCGATCGGATGATTGCCTCGGAAATTTTTTTATAAAGTTTTTTATTTTTACTTGTTTTATTGTTTTGAGTGTTTAAACTTGTTTGTTACTTGATATAACTTCATTTTTGAGTATGTTTTGATTATGACTAACCCTGAAGCTAATGGTTTGGATTTTTGATTTTGTAGTTATGTTATAGTTAGTATTTTCCTAAGTGAAATGGAGAGTTTAAGCGAAGTGTCGGAATACTTGAGGAATTTGGAAGAAATGTTCAAGGATTCGGGTGATTCCTTGGAGCGTTTGGAAAATATGTTGGAAGATGTTAAGGTCGATGTTGAAAAGATAGAAGAAGTTGGGGAGAATTTAGTTTGTTCACCAAAGGAGAAAAGAGTGGTTGTGTTCACAAGAGCACCACCCAAGGAATTTGATGCACCGTTTATGAGGTTTGCTACACCATGTTGTGTGGAAGGAACCCAAGCGTGGGATGCTCATTTAAATATGGAATACGGAGACAACTATATCACCAAAAATATGTTAGACAAGCTTGGTTTTGTTCGACTCGACTATGAGGATTATGGGAGAAAGAAGGTAAAAAATGTGAAAGTGAATATTCACGGCCACATTTTCAAAGTTGATTTTGTAGTCTTAGAATATGGAAATGTTGATGAACCGGATGTAGTTTTTGGACGAAATTTTCTTGTTACAACCAAGTGTAAGCTTGATTTCGCACTTGGCGAGATGAGAATTGACATTACCGAATGGAAAGAAGGAAAAGAAGTTGATGAGATGTTTGCGGAATTAGAAGAAGGGAAGGAAGAGATTGTTAATATGGGAAAGGCAAGTAGAAAGTAGGCTCCCCTAAACAAATTAACCCAACCCTCCACCCCAAAGAATGAAAAATCATCATCATCATCAAATTCAACACTAATTTCACCAGAAACTGTTAAACCTCTAACCCAAGAACAAAAGGAGGCTATTTTGGAGAACATGGAGATGAAATTTCAAGAGCTTATGGAAGAGAAACCGGTCATAGATGTGTTGAATAATTACATGACATACCGTAAGAAGTTAGATGCGGTAATGATGGCTAGGGCTAGACTAGAAGACAAAGATTTCAATGAGGTTGAGAGAGCAAGGATAGTGGAAAACAGACTGCCAAAGAAGATGAGTGATTCGGGAAATTTTGTTTTACCCATTAAGGTAAATGGAACAGTTGCGATGTATGCATTGGCCGATACAAGGTCAAGTGTCAGTGTTATGCCTTATACGTTGTACAAGAGGTTAAGGCCTAGTAACCCCCAACCTAATCAGTCTAATCTTACTATGGTTGATAACTCTCAGGCAAAGGCGATGGGTGAAGTAAGAAATGTACGAGTCCAAATAGGGTACCAAGCATTTTTAGCCGATTTCTTAGTGCTAAATATTCCGGTAGACAAAGAGTTATCACTATTGTTAGGTAGACCGTTTCTAAGAACTTGTGGGGCTATTATAGATATGGGTCGTGGTACTATGACTATTAATGATGGGATCTTTAAACATACTTATTATCCAAAGCCAAGAGGAAAAATAGTGAAGGAAGTGCATGAAGAAGAAGATGAAGAAGAATACCATTTGGGTTGTTTTGAAGTGGTAAGAGATTCGATGGTGATGAGGCATAATTACAATTATGATTATTTAATGCCGATGCTCCAACACTTGGCACGAGAAGCGAATTATGAAGTACCACCCTACAACCAACCAAATGTTCCACCCTACCCATTTCAGTATGATCCATATCCTGGCCAGTATCCTTACCCATATCCTGGGTATGCTCCTTTTCCCGAACCAGTACCTGTTTATGGTAGAGTTCCCAATGTTGGAGGCTCGAGTTATGATGTGGGAGGATCATCATCAGGAGTTGGAAAGAAGAGGCAAAAAGTTTTTACAGTTTTCGATGAGGAAGAAAATTATGAGGATGGAGATGATGAGGAGAGTGAAGATGAGAGAATTCATACTCCTGACGACATGGAAGACGATGATGAGTGATCCTCGAGATTCGAGTATGATGGTTTGTGTTTAAAAACAATTATGGGTCGAACAATTTTATTTCTATTATCTTAATTAATAATTTTTTTTTAGGATTAATTAAATATGGTTTATTTTTAATTACTTTGGTTTGTTTTAGTATTTTGTTTGTTTGTTTGTTTTGTTTCGTATGTTTTTGTAGTTTTTGCAGGGGTGAATAACTGTAAGCTTATTGTTGATCAATGTTTGGAGTCGGAGAACTCAGTTGCATATTTATGATCAAATATGCGTGTGCGTATTTACCCTGGTAGTACCTTTTTAACTAAATTTTTTCCATTTCCTTTACTTTGAAGTTCATTTCTATTACATTGAGGACAATGCAAAATTTAAGTGTGGGGGAGGGAAGAAAATAGAAAAAATGGTGTACTTTTTAAATTTTTTGGTTTAGTATGATGTTGGATTCAAGTAACTAGAATGTGTTCGCCCTTGATTTTCTAGTTGTTTTATAATATAATTTATATAGTTTAAAGAACTAGATTGATTCAATGGTAAAAATGAGGCTATTTGAAATTTTTTTTGGATTTTAATCAAGTTATGAGAGCTATTTCAATTTTGGAATCGATAACATTTACTAGTACATGTTATAACCTACCTTAAATTGTGAGGATTTAAGCCTTTTTGTATAAAGCATTTCTTATGCTATATATTTCGTTATGATTGCGCCGGTGATTATGTTGATTCTAGAACTTGTACTTGTTATGCATTACAGTTAAAATCGCTTTTGAGTGATAAAATATATTCAAATGATAAGAGTCAACTTAGGATTTACACCAAATGGCCATCCGTTTACAGAAATATTTTTTGCTAACCACATCGGTTAGTTATCCTCGTATTTCGAACCCATTTGTTAGCGTTAATATCTTTTACGCTAGATACCCTTAGTTATTCCTTCTGAGCCTATCTTTTCTTTTTTATTAAACCCAGAAAAATACAAAAATATTTTACACCTTACACCTTAGCCTTACCCGAATCAAGTTCATTTGAAGTTCAAAACTATTTTTTTTTATGATTATGCGTTGGCCACACTTTGATATGTGTATGTGTTGTTTCAATGAAGAAGGAGGTCGCTACTCTTATTTTTATTTTTTGTAGTGTGTGATCATCCAAAGTGTGGGGGTGACGAGAGAGTTGTGGTGAAAAAAAAAAAAAAAAAAAAAAAAAAAAAAAGATGTGAAAAAGTGAATAGCCAATGAGCTATAGTGTATGAGTATAAATTAGCCAATGAGCTAAGAAGGACATAAGTGAGTATGGGATGCGGAATAATGATCAAAGAAGTTTGGGAAGTGATCATTTGTGAATAAAGAGTTAGGAACGGAATTTGGACTTGATTCTTATTTTTTATCTTTGTAGAAACCAATCAAAAGTAATTCACATGTTTTATCCCTACCCTTTACCAAATTACTTTATTCGTTGTTAGCTTACGAGAATCCGGATTAAGTGATGGCTTTGTTAAGATATGTAGTGCACGGATATTGTAGTGACCATCCGAGTTTTTAATAGTTTAAAGACGCACCAGCGATCTAGAGCATATTTTGGTGACCATCCGTTATGTGAATAACGCGCCAGCGAGCCAAGGTATAACCTAGTAACCATCCGTTGTTTATTCTATTTAAAAAATTCGCGCCAGCGACCTATTACATTCTTGTATAAAATGTCTGAACATTAGCCGGTAACCCTTAACCTTAAACCCGAATAAAAGACCTCTTTGATGTTTTATTTTGTTGTTTTGATAATTGTACAAGCTTATGGTAATATGCATGAATCATGACTGAGCAATGAGTGATTTACCAATCAATCCACCCTTAGAGTGTTGTGTGAATTCAAAAATTCCTTTGTGAGGTGCTTAGTTATGTTATCAAGCTCAAAATTAACTTGTTTATGTTTCAAGAATTTTTCACATTTAAATTAAAATTAACAAGTGTACCTTTGGAATAGTTGTTAGATTTTTGGAAAAACATTAATGATACCATTGAGATCATATTTTTCTAAATGCTAGACTTGCTCGAGGGCGAGCAAAACTCAAGTGTGGGAGAATTTGATAACGCTCAAAATGAACATGTTTTTAGTTACGTTATCATTAGTTTTGTGCACTATATTTGGTTATATTTGTATATATTTGTTACTTAATTGTGAAAAAGTGTATATGCAAGTGAATGTAGCCAAGTACTGGAAAAGATGAAGAAAAGACAAAGAATTGAAGTGATTATGCACATTTGAAGATTCCCGAGATGGAAACAAGTGAGAAACCACATAAGGACGCATGGATTTGATAGTGTCAAGATTTCTATGTACATATATCAAGAAAATATCAAGTTCTATGGAAGAAATGAGTGCCACAACGAAGCATAATGCATGCGAGAAGAAAATACCAAGAAAAGTCAAAGTTGTGAGTGCCAGAAGACTCCATCTGATCGGATGGAGCCCGCATCCGATTCGGATGGGAAGTGATGGATTTTACCGAGAGATCCAACCGATCAGTTGGAACCCAATACCGATCGGTTGGATGAAGCTGCTGTTACAAAAGCTCATTTAATGACGGTTTTAAGCCCCATAATCATGGTGGCTTATCATTTCCTGTTTATTATCTATTGGGGGACATTTTTGCTTGTTGAATAAGTGTTCTTTCACTTATTTATAGGATCCTAGGCTAGATTACTAGGTGTGACAACCCAAAAAAACTAGTAAGAGGCTTACACCAAGTCCTTGCTATCTTATTATCATTGCCTGAAAGTTTAGAAGTGCTGTAAAAACGTCCAGGAACTTTGAGTTAAAGTCTCAATAGTGTGGTTCGAGTGTGGAGTTGTTTATGTGTCTTATTAGGCGATTGGAGGAGTGTGTTTGCTATAGTGCCACAAATCTAGTTCTTGTAATCTAAACTAGGTATATCTTGTTTATTTACCATGAACTACCTTTTCTTTACATTTAATGAAAGTGTGTTTTGTTACTTGTGTTTTATAATGATTGATATGGAGTAATTGTTGGTATACTTGTGTGTTATGATGTAACTAATTGTTGGAGAATTCTTATGTTAAAAGGTGATGCATGAAACCCATTCTTATTTTATGAGTTTGTTGGAATAACATCTAATCTTGCTTAATTAGTTGATAAAAACATTTTAAAGGATGAAAAGGGCCGAAAGGACTTTCTTTATGTTTTAATTCCAAAAAGTTAGTGCATGAATTAGTATGGGATATGGTGTGTGACAAGCACCATATTTACTCATTAAAATGGATTTGAAACGATTTCATCACGAATAAAATGGTCGAAAGGATTTTTAGGAACAATTAAGATAAGAATTGCTTTTCAAACAACTAGTGCTTAAAAGAATTGTCAGAATAGTTAATTAAGCCGAAAGGGGTTAACTAGGAGATTGAATTTTTAAAAATGATTTTTCATGATATAAACCATTGATTGTTAATCATTCATATAAAATTGTGCATCATCACAAGTTACACCCAACTTGGTAGAATACTCTATGCAATTAGTTATAGAATTACACACAAGTATATGTTTTGTTTGATTGATTTTACTTTAAGAATTTTCACCAAATTGGCTTGACAACCTTTTTGTTAAAACTTGTTTTACTAAATACAATAACCAAATCCCTTGGGACGATCTCGACTTACCGACCTTTACTACCACGGACGAGTATACTTGCTCGTATGTGTTAATTAGAGAATTGGATAAATCGTGTTTATAAATTTTAAAACTTGCAACACGTTAGACACATCAACAATCTTATGTGAAAGAACAAGAATTAGAACATTAGGTACGTGAATTAACCATTTCCAAAAATGAATTAATTTCACAAAAGGAACAAGAAAGATTAGATTTTCAAAAACAAGTTGACATCCTACACTCTGAGCTTTCCAAAACAAAAACAGAGTTGACAACTTGTCAAGATAATTTTTCTGAACACAAACAAATATCAAGGAAACGAGTTGATTCCTATCTTGAGGAAATCGTTGAGTTGGAATGCAAACTTAAAGAGTTTCAAAACGTTGTGTATAAAACTGGTGAGTCAGTAACCACCATTCAGAAATTTTCTCTCAAGCAAAATCCCCAAGGATATGGCTTTGCTATTGGGGATGACAAACCAAGTTTTTTACATAAAGCACTCAAGGAAAATCCGAAGTTATATAGCGCAGAACATTTGTTTGATGATTCTTTCATGCGTGTTGTTGTTTATAATCGTGAAGAGGAAGTGGAATAGGACGAAGATAGTTGATCTAAAATGAGTAATGTCAAATTTAATAAACCATATGACTACTCAAGAGTACCTCATATTAGCGACACCTTCGTACCACAACAAGATAAATCAGAACAAACATGGTCTTTAATAGAAATGAATGAAACTTCTGAAGTTGGCCCTGTGAACACAGTAGCACAAGTCAATGGCCCTTTACCAAATCCAGGTGTAATTGCACCATTGCCAAAACAATGTCTTGTCCTTAGATATTTTAAAACATTTATGGAAGACATACAATTTTTGGAACAAGCAATTGAACGAAATTCAGAGATAAAAGTCTCTACTTTTCTTTCTCCTTATGAAAAAGAAAAGAGAGAAGTTTTTCAAAAGCAATTTTTGCCACACGTTCAACACCTGCGACTTTGTGCTACACATTGGGAACAAGAACTTCAATCAGAGGTTGCATCAATGATGAACATTTTCGAAGGAACAAAAAACACGATCTCAAAACAAAAATGTAAAAACAAAGCTTTGCAAAAAGACACAGATCGACTCTTGGAGAATGTTCTGTGTTCTGATGTTATATCTGTGATTATGAATTCCATATATGTGTCATGTAATGAAATGCTTGTTGACGATCACTCCGTTGATAATGAGATGTTGAAACTTGAGATTAATAATTTGAAATGAGAAAATGAGAGACTTCGAAAAGTCAATGATGATGTGGAAAACAAATTTTCAAAAGAAATTTTCCAACTCAACCAAAAATTGCAATGGTGTCAGACTCAGAGTCTTGACTTTGAGTTAACATTACAAAACCAAAAAGAATCATTGTCCTTTTAAAACAGTCATGCTTCCAAAATTCAGAATATTGAAAAAGAAAATGCTGTTTGAAAACATCAAATTTCTGAATATGAAAAGGACATTGATGAAGTTTGCCAAAACAGGAATGACACTATTCGATTAAACCAAGAATTGGATTCCAAAATTCAACAACAAAAACATATCATCATTGAGTTGAAAGAGAAAATCAAATTACTAGAAAAAGGGAAATTTGTTCACAAGAATGTGATTGCACCAGGCATGTATAGAGTAGATGAGACACCTAAGAAAGCATCCCCTCAGATTACTAATGTGCATGCTTCGACTTCTACCGGACTAGGCACCCCTCTTAACGTTAGTAGATCCAAGACCAAAAAGAAGACTAGTATCTGAAAACCTAAGAGCGGCTCACTTAAAGATCAAGAAGTAGAAGATCACACTATGAATCTGAATAAAAAGCATGTTATGTCTAAAGTAGAATCAAACTTTAAAACGTGTAATTCTAATTGTGATGTAATGAATGCTAAGACTATGAATGTTCTGAATGATGTTATTGTTGATGCTTATTGTGTGTTTTGTCGTACAAGTATATTGTCTGGTAATCTTAAAAACTATGTTGCGAAGACCCATTTGTCTCGTAATCAGAAACGTACATATGGCATTTCCACTAGGCCCACTACCGCTGCTAAGTCAATCTTAGGAAAACCGCCAAATGTAGTTTCTAAGACTACCGTAGACAAGACCATAGTTGCTACTAGAACAATCCAAACACCTAGTGCATTTACTAAGAAGAAAGCAGAATCTAGTTGGACTTGGCAACGTTGGCTACAGCATAAACCTAGTTTTACTTGGTTACCAAAGATGCTTAAAAACTGTGCTACTAACCCAACGTGTTCCTCCATTACCGTCTCTCCATCTGCATTGTCTTCTTGTGATGCAGGTGATTCAGATTGTACTTTGGATTGTTGATAGCGGGTGTTCCCTACACATGACAGGCAACCTAAAACTTCTAGTAAACTTTGTTGCAAAGTTCATAGGAACTGTCAGATTCGGGAATGACCACTTTGCCGCTATCATGGTCTATGGGATGGGCTATGGGGACTATGTCAAAGGAAACATCGAGATCCGCCGTGTATACTACGTTGAGGGCCTTGGACATAATATATTCTCAGTAGGGCAGTTTTGTGATGGTGACTTGGAAGTTGCATTTAGAGAGAAAACCTGCTTTGTTCGTGACCTACAAGGAAACGACCTTATGATAGGAAAACGCGGAACGAGTCTCTACACCATTTCCTTGTCAGACATGACCGCTTCTTCTCCAATTTGTTTACTCTCCAAGGCACACTCTACAAAATCATGGCTATGGCATAAATGTTTGTCTCACTTGAATTTCAAAACAATGACCGATCTTGCTCGTCATAAGTTAGTTGACGGTCTTCCAAGATTCCGGTATGCTAAATATTACCTTTTTCCAGCATGTGAACAAGGGAAGAGTACTCGTGCTCATTTTCCTCATAAAACCGAGCACAATATAGATCATGTTCTCCAACTTCTACATACGGATTTGTGTGGTCCGATGCGAGTTCAAACAATCAATGGGAAGAGTTACATATTGGTAATCGTCGATGATTTCTCAAGATTTTCTTGGGTCTACTTTCTTCGAACAAAAGATCAAGCTCCTTCGATGATCATTACCTTTCTCACCAAAATTCAGGTTCAGCTCCGCAACACCGTAAGAAAAGTCAGAACAAATAACGGAACCAAATTTAAGAATCACACTCTTCGTGAGTATTTTGAGAAAGTAGGGATTGAACACCAATCATCTATTGCACGCAGCCCAGAACAGAATGGAGTAGTCAAAAGACGAAACCGGACGTTAGTGGAAGCCGCAAGGACGATGTTGATAAATGCTCAATTACCTGATTACCTCTGGGCTGAAGCTGTCTCAACCGCTTGCTACACCCAAAACTGTTATATGATCAACAAAAGGCATAACAAAACCCCATATGAACTTGTTCACAAATGAAAACCGAACATAAATTACTTTCATGTATTTGGGGTCCTCTGTTACCCAAATAATGATCGTGATGACCTTAGAAAGTTGAAAGCCAAAGCTGATATTGGAATCTTTGTTGGATACTGTGAGAATTCTAAAGGATTTCGTGTCTAGAACCGTCGAACCCGAGAAATTCAAAAGACAATACACGCTCATTTTAATGAACTCACCGATATGGCTTCTGAGCAAAACAGCTTAGGACCCGCTTCTAACCGTCTGAACTTCCCTGATCAATCAGTTGCACCACTCTCTCTCAACCGCAAAGACTAGGAAGAATTTTTTGCTTCGCTGTTCGATGATTCTCTTGTTAGTCGTGCTTCCGAAGTATCCACCAGTTCCGCTGTACAACCTATCCACAATCCAGTATCTAATACACCAGTAACTACAACAATAGCAGTTGCAGAAGATGCACCTCCAACAGAAACAAACAACTTCTAAAACTGCGACTGCAGATGAAGATCCCCTCCAATCTCAAGAAATACCCACACCCGCACATTATGACGGAAATGCTTTATTCAATCTATTTGCTCCGGCTCCAACCATTCCAGATATTGCAGAGTCGTCAACGAGCAATTTGGATCCGTCAAATATGCACAACAATTTTCAACACTACACTTCTACCCACAAATGGACCAAGGATCACCCTTTAGTAAACGTGATTGGTAATCCAGACAATCCAGTCATGACATGGAAACGACTCCATACAGATGGTGAAACTTGCATTTATGCACTCACCGTTTGTCAAGCAGAACCCAAAAACATTAAAGAAGCCTTAACTTAGGACAATTGGATTGAGTCAATGCAAGAAGAACTTGAACAATTCAAGCGTCTTGAGGTTTGTGAACTGGTAGAAAGACCGGATGGAGTATATGTTGTCGGAATGAAATGGATCAGGAAGAACAAATTGGATGCTGATAGCACGGTTATTCGTAACAAATCTCGGTTGGTTGCTAAAGGTTTCAGTCAAGAAGAAGGGTATCGACTTTGAGGAATCCTTTGCACCAGTGGCAAGACTTGAAGCCGTTCGCATGTTTCTGGCATATGCTGCCCACAAGAACATCACCGTTTACCAAATGGACGTGAAGACGGCATTCCTGAATGGACAACTCCGTGAAGAAGTGTATGTCACACAAACAGAGGGCTTCGTCGACCAGAACATCCAAATCATGTGTACCAGCTCAAGAAAGCCCTCTATGGCCTTAAACAAGCCCCGAGGGCATGGTACGATAAACTGTCTGCATTCCTAATTGCTAATCATTTCACCAAAGGATCTGTTGATCCTACACTGTTTATAAAAAAACACGGGAAGGACATCTTAATAGTCCAAATTTATGTGGATGACATCATTTTTGGTTCAACTCATAACAAGTACTCAATTGCTTTTGCTAAACTAATGAACCAAAACTTTGAGATGTCCATGATGGGTGAACTTATGTTCTTTTTAGGACTGCAAGTTCATCAATCACCCCGTGGTATTTTCTTAAACCAGTCCAAATATGCTCTTGAAATATTGAAAAAGCATGGCATGACAAGTTGTGATACATATAATACTCCGATGTCTGCATCATCTCCAAAGCTGGATGCTGATTTACATTGGACACCAATTGACCCTACCAAATACCGAAGTATGATTGGGTCACTCATGTATCTAACAGCCAGCAGACCAGATATTGTTTTTCCAACATATATTTTCTCCCGCTATCAGTCTAGACCAACTGAAAGATACCTCTCTGAGGTTAAGAGAATCCTTCGATACATAAAGGGAACCATTCATTTGGGGATCTAGTATCCGAAGGATTATGGCTTTGAACTAATTGTGTTTTCAGATGCTGATCATGCAGGTTGCTTAGATACCCGTAAAAGTACGTCTGGAGGAGTGCAGTTCCTCGGAGATAAACTTGTCTTTTGGCAGTCAAAGAAGCAAGAATGTACATCACTGTCATCAACAGAATCTGAATACGTAGCCATGTCAGCATGTTGTGCTCAAGTCATCTGGATGAGATCACAACTGATGGACTATAGTTATGTATTCAACAAGATTCCAATGTATTGTGACTCCAAGAGTGTCATTGCTATCTCGTGCAACACCGTTCAACATTCTAAGTCTAAACACATAGCACTTCAGTATCATTTTATCAAGGAGCACGTGGAACAGGGTACAATTGACCTTTACTTTGTGGGTATAGAATACCAACTGGCGGAATGTTCACTAAAGCCTTGCCTCATGCAAGATTTGTGGAATTAGTTCACCAGATTGGTATGAGGTGTTTGACTCCAGAGGATTTAAACAAATTTCTTACAAACAATTAAAGTCAAACACCAAAACTATCTTTGTAAATACTTTATCAAAAACACAAAAAGATTTTCCTTCTCTTAAAAAAAATAAAAAAATAAATGCAAGTACAAAATTTCCATCAACACTTTGTTCATTTCAAAACATTAACAATTATTTCTGAACAAGTGTTGAGGGGGAGGAAGAAACTCAAATTTTAAAAAATTTCGTTGAAATTTGTACTTCCATATTTTCTTTAAAATTGTTGCTTCACAAAATGGTGGTTATATCATCTGTGTAATACCCTCCTTGATCTTAAAAAATGTTTTTCAAATAATCATAAGTCGAGGGGGAGTATTAAAATTGGTCTTGTCAAAAACATGTTAAGACTAGTTAACAAAATGTGAGTAAGGACTTAGATTGATAAATAGTGTGGTTAAAGGACTAAATGTGTCAAAGTTGGAAAAAGTTAAAACAAAGGTTAAATCACAATAACTGCAGTTATTGTGATTCACCTTCCACATTAACTTTTTTCACCTAACATATTTACTCCTCACCAACTCAAATCCACGGCTGAAAAATCAAACACAAATCCGATCAAGAATCTTCGAATCTGTGAGTATATACGCATTGTTTATATGATTATAAGAAACGGTTTTGCAGGATTTCAAGATCCAACGGTCAAATTTTTTATAATCGATTCTTAAAGATCTAGGGTTTATGTCAATTCGTATTTTATAATTTAGTGTGTTTGAAATGAAATTGATTGATGGGTTTTGGTCGGAAATGCTTCCTTAACATGTTGTGAATCCTTAATTGAACCCAGAAACACGATTGATGTATGTTTGAAATTAGGGTTTATGCGTCGAAATTGGGGAATGTGATTTAAGAGTGTTGTGGCCCAATTAATGTATTGATATAGTGTTCATGTGTGTCGAATTACATGTTTTAACTATTAAATCGAACCCAGAAACACATTTGAAGTGATTTAGATGTGTTGGGTTTTAGATGAACTCGCGTAAGTTCTATCTTTCGATTTTGTGGTTAAATTGTGTTAAGACATAGACAAAAGAACTCAGGAACATCACCAGAATGTATTGGAATCAGTTAAACAAACTTCTAACAAGTTTTTATGAATTCCGATAAATTGATAAGAGTTTGTCGGAATTGTGGACTGTGTGGTTTTTAATTTGATAAACAAGGTTTAAAGTGTAGAGTATAACTTGTGAATTGGTTTAATTGAACAGGAAAATCAAATTTTGACAAAAAACCAAGAATAATATACGTCTACAGTGTTTGTCGCAATTTCTTGTATAAGAAATTGTCGAAATTGCAAAATCCATTGAAATTGGATAAGTTTTGCTGAAATTGCAAAATCTATCGAAATTGGATAAAGTTGTCGCAATTGCGTAAAACTTGTTGAAATTCAAAATTTTTATCGCAATTGGGAAAATTTATCGTAATTTCAGATTTCCATCGCAATTCGACAAGACTTATCGCAATTCAGATCTTTTCCATCGAAATTGGCCAAATGACATCGAAATTGTAAAGTCCTTCGAAATTGGATAAGTTCTGTCGGAGTTGCAAAATCTATCGAAATTCGATAAACTTGTCGCAATTGCCCAAAACTTGTTGAAATTCAAAAATTTTATCGCAATTGGGCAAATTTGTCAAAATTCTAGATTTCCATTGCAATTCAACATAACTTATCGCAATTCAGGTTTTTTCCATCGGAATTGGTCAAAAGTCAACAAAATTTAAAAGTCATCGAAATTGGACCATAAATCTGTCGGAATTTGTAAAAGTGTCGGAATTAGTCATAATTGTCACAATTACAAAGCTGTCGCAATTGAACTGTCTAAATTCTTATAAATCACAAGTTGTCGAAATTGAACAAATGGACACTTAAAGGAATTCAACTTTAACAAACAATGAAAATGTTATCCAAAGATGATAATTCCTACACTTAAACATGTAATATCTAATTTAAGCAACTAAAAGGTCACATGAATGATAACAAGTTTAACTAATTGCTAACTTTCATGTTTCTTGCAAATTTGTTCTTGATTGATGTTTCAGATATCTCAAATGGCTGCAAAACAACAACCACCACTCCCAGTGCTCACAAAGGCTGATGTTCTTCCACAAGACTATGATGTGGAGATTAGCAAGAACAATGCAAGGGTGGAATTTCACAAAGTCAAGTGTGCGAAACCAACGTGTCAGATTGCTATAGAGGTTCTCAAGGCACACAAGTGCAGGAGTATGTTGGACAAGTCTGCTAGTGTTCCAGATATCTACATTCATCAAATGTGGAACACTATAAAGCTAGACTTGAGACAAACTTATTTTACATGCAAGCTGGACCGAAAAGAATTAACCGTTGATGCAAACTACCTTCGGCAAGCTTTGCTACTACCAGAAGCTCCTGAACCTGACAAAGTATTCTACCCAACACCTGATGAAGAAGAAGTTCTCAACTTTCTGGTAGAGATAGGCTATGATGTACAACCAGCCAAACCATTGAAAAAATTCTCAAGGGTTGAAGCCAAGTTCATCCCATAACCTTGGAGAACCATATACTACATCCTGGCCCGTTCTGTCTTTGGAAGGGAAAGTGGTCACGAGAACCCACGACTGTCTCATCTTCAAATCTTCTGGGGAATGCTTAATAAAAAAGAGATTGACTTTACTCAACTCATCTGGGATGATATTGTCTACCAAATTGAAAGCCATTACCAAAAACCTTTAACCAAAATCCCATTTGTTCGTTACACCAAGCTTCTCATCGCCCATCTAATTGATGACAACGCGAACATCTCTGAACATAATGTAGACCGAGATATGCATCTGTTCAAAATGGACAAGACCATCAGGTCAGTCTACATCCCCAAAAGCAGCACACGAAAGCAAGGGATGAGACTTCCTGAATCTCTGCTGACGGAAAAGATTAAGAAATCAAAAGCTTACAGAGATTATGATAGTGCATTCAATCAGGGTCATGTCGGCTTTTGTAAATATGATGATGAGTCTGCATCAGCTAGGACTCGATCGAAGGATAGCAGCAAGTCAGAAAGCACTTCTAGTGTATATAAGAAAATCAAACCATCAGCTCCCAAAATCGTTAAAAGAAGAGTTCTGGTTACGATAGCTAAGCCAGAACCTGAAGAAGGAAAGATTGTTGAGGAAGAGGAATCCGAGTCAGAAACGGAAACCGATGAAGAACCGATAATTTACAAAGAAGAAATAGCTACTCAGATTGCACTAGAAGAGAGTCAAGTGTCTTTTAAAGCTAAACAGAAAAGGCGACAACAGATGATGGAGGAACAACAAAAGAGATTGGATGAAGAATTGGCCAGAGATTTTGGTGAAACCCAGACCGATGACGATTCGGTTAATCGACCCGGTGGGTCTGGGGTAGTGAAAGAAGTAACTCTACCTCACCCTGATCCGGTTAATCAACCCGGTGGGTCTGGGGTTGTTAAAGACGTCACTCCACCTCAGCTTGTTCCGGTTAATCAATCCGGTAGGTCTGAGCTTGAGAAAGAAGTTATCCTACCTCAGTCAGATCCGGTTAATCAACCCGGTAATGATGAGGAAAAGAAGGAAGATGAAAAGGTGAAAGACTTCGTTATGGAAGAAGGGGAAGAAACAGAAAAGGTGTCAACAGATGAGTAATAGAATGAAGACGAACAGATAAAAGACTTTGATGAAGGGGAAGAAATAGATAAAGTGTTAACTGATGAGGAAGAGATAACTAAAGCTGCAGAAGAACTAGAATTGGAAATGAAGAGGCAAGAAAAAGAAAATTTGGCTGAAAAGGAAGCTGACAAATACATTCAAACGCCACCAATCACTCCTCCACATTCAACACTAGTTACTCAGGACACACCCCCATTCTTAGCAATCACTCCACCCAAGGTTACAACCACCTCCAGAATCATCCAGACACCCCTCATCACCACCACCATCACCATCTAATGAAGCAACAACAAAAGAAACTAAAGGCAAAACAATCAAAACAAGCAAGAAAATCAAGTAGATCACTAGGCTAAAACGGGATGATATAATCAACCAGGTTTCTAAAAGGGTGAAAAAGGCCGCAAAGCTGGCATGAGCTAAGAAAGATAACCAGCTAAGTGATCAAGTCAAATCCTACAAATATGGTCAACGGCCTTGTTAGACAAGTAAACGAGATGCAAGAGACCAAGGCTCGTATGGATGAGTTCCTTGCCGACGATGTTGAAGACCGGATGCTCACAACAGTCAAGGGTAATACTAAAGCGTAAGTGAAGAAGTATTTGCCCAAGGTTATATCCCAGAAGGTAGAAGAGTATATCGATCCAAACATCGAAGACATTGTCAAGAACGTTGTAGCCTCGGTTCCACTTGTCTTTACAACCCAACTGTCACAGCCTAAAGAACAAACTCTTGATGAACTCCAACTCAAACTCCTGGATAGAATTGTAAGCATCGTCTCACCAACTCCAGAAGAAATAGCCCTCACTGAGGCTATAAAAGCCAATCTTGAGAAGGAGTCGTGCAAAGTTGAGGCCGACAAGGCTAAGCGTCCAAGAGAGGACGAAGACCAAGATCCAAACACCCAAGCCAAGAAACAAAAGGGTGTCGGTGGATCAGGTTCACAACTCAAAGAACAAGTCGGTCCCTCAGCACCAACAGCCTCTCAACTACCCAAGGCTTCGCGATCAGGACCTACAGCAATGGAACATCAGTTTGAGCACACTGCAACTGAAGAAATGGAATTTCAACAACACTATGATCAACCAGATTCACCTCCCAAGACCAAAGCCATATCGTCTAAATCTGGCAAGAAGACTTCCAAACGACCAACTGTTGTCTCCTGGCTAGATGATAATATGACACAGGGAAATGAATGGTTTGATCAGCTTGCATGTGCTTAACCTCAGATGGATGAAGATTCAGTAATCGAAGGTAGCACATTTGAGTTCACACAAAGACTCAAACGTGACCAACATATCAAGAAAATGACTAAAGGGGAACTTCGTCGCATCAAGAACGATGCATTCAATTTACTCAAGGATAAGTCATCCAGTGCAGCTGAACTCGAATATCATCTAGAGAACATTGCCCGAGCAATGTCCAGTGAGTTCAGCTGGACCAATCCAGATGTGGTAATGGTTGGAAGTACTTCTAGAACCAACCAACCATATATCACGGATTGGACGAATTCGTTGCCAGTGATAAGAGTCTCCGATCAGCCTGCTATTCCATATCAATTCTTCTTCAACAACGATCTCGAATTACTTGTAAACGGTATCAAATGTCAACCGAAATACGCAACCTCAATAACTTTGATCCCTGCAGCAAGTTACACACAACCAGCCATCGAGGAAACTGCTACTAGACTCTTCATTTCACAGAAAGTGCAGTATGACCAAGATGCGCAGCTAGGCAATTATCATTGGTTTGAGAAGAGGAAGACATGGTACAAGAGTAAACTCACAAAGAAGTCTTCTAATCCAGTGAAAAATGACCTTAGGATTCTTGCTGTGGTCAGTCTAGAGGGTGAAAAGAGATATGACTACACCTTCTTGACAGAAATCAAATTTAGAAGACACGATCAGCAGATCTACACGTTCTTAGAAGCAGATCTCCCAAATTTAAACATTAATTACATTGAACACATGTATCTTATCAAGGTTTAAGGGAAGCTGCAGCATTTCTCAACTTATCTACAATACGCATTCAGCACTTCCATACTACACTTTATTAGAAGAAAGATCACCCAAGAACGTGTAGAAGATCTGCAGCTTGGGGTCGAGAGCTACCAAAGGAAGTTGAATCTAACCGCACCAGATCTAATACTTCCTGAAATCAACAATGAGCCCCAATACACCATGAAGAATGAACCAACCTTCGGGTTCATTTACAAGAGCGATCTTACGATCAACTGCTTCATGGCATACAAGGAAGTTCATAAGTTCTGCGATCACACGCTGAAGAAAGTTCGTGATGGGTTGGTAATCCGAGTACGAGATCGAGAGTTGAACAAGATAAGCAGGTGGACATCTTCTCAGTTAAGAGAAGTTCGTCAGTTCATTCTAAAGATCGAGAGAAGGCTGTTTCACAGAGATCAGATGAGGTGGCTATAGAGTTATGTTGGTGGGAGGCCATCATTCCCGATCAGGAACTTCCAAAGATCTGATCCAGTCTTCACTGCATTCAGAAGTTTAGAATGATGTAAGAGTTGAATATATTCTTTGATTGATTATTATTGCTTGTGTGATTGTTCAGAATGGCTTGTGCACAGATCACAGTGCACAACCCGTTCTTATAAAGAAAGGACCCTGAGGTACGCTTCAGTCCCTCAATCCTAAACTAAGGAGCGAAAGTTCTTATTTTTTAGTAGAATTAACCAGAACTTTCAAAGTTTTTTAAAATTCTACTGTCACACCCCCAAATTTGGATTGCAGCGGAATGGAGTTCCGAGGACGTGATGTTCTTGGATAACAAAGTACAAGGAAATAAAGAATGACCTCTAAGTGAGTCATTTTAAAACAAGCGTTTGATTTAAACATAAACTTTTAACAAAAGCATTAATATTAGAGTTCACCATCAAATGTAATATTTTAATACATAACCAAATGCTAAGTAATGCAAGGAAATCTTCATCATGATGTGCATTCCAAAACGTGACTCTAGTATGCTCCATACATAAGTGATTATTATCGTCTAGTTACCTGAGAATACATGCTAAAAAGTCAACATAATTGTTGGTGAGTTCATAGGTTTAAGTAAACAAGTAAAGTGCGGACCACAAGATTTCAGAAGCATGACAATCACAACAAATATAACGTCATAGCAAAAAAAAATATACAGTGCCCTAAGCTCATGACCCCGATGTAACAATTTTAATACTTGTGTCCGAAAAATAAGCAATGTATTCCCACCCCGAGGGTTTTAAAATAAGATACAAACAATGTAAAAACCGGGGCTATGAAACTCACCTTAGTTATCAAATCTCGATTAGTAATTTGGTAAACTGTGAATAGTGGTCCGGTAACTCTAACCGCAACCTAAATAAGTACCATGTCTTAGGTTTGAAAACAAGGCCGTGCATGCAAGTTCATATGCTATTATATCACTTGTACATGTTTGTTGCAACATTTAACGTCAAAAATATAGTTACGACAACTCGTTAGATTATTAAGTATAAAATACCTCGGATATAACACGTAATTAGTTTGTCTCGTACTTTAGGTAGGGTTATCTTACTAATAAGTATTTTAGAAAAATCACCGTTACGCTTTAACAACATTCTACGATAGTCTTCTAAGTGATTTTTGAGAAAAATAGAGTTTTACATCAATAATTAACACTTTGTTGGATTCCTAAAAATGACTAAGTGGCCCAGTAAAGCTGGTCATAAAACAGTGTTTACTAAGCGTTATTGACCTAACTCAGTGGATTCAGGAAGTATGTAGCAAGGTCTACAAAAGCTAACACTGAATTTTATCCCATTCGGATCCCGATCCCACATTTATATGGCCATAAAGTTAGGTGGTCAGACTGTTTTTATAGTTTCTGGACAATTTTCGGGGAAGTTTGAGAGGTCATAAGTTACTCGCTATAAATCTATTTGACGAACGGTTGGAATTTTTGGAATCTAGGCCATGTGAACTTTATTTTACTTACTAGTGTTATTTTTCCATAACGGACTCTATCTATGAGAAAAACAGGGTTAAACATGGTCACATGGGAAAACAGTTTTGACACCAAGAAATTCCTCAGTTTGAGCTGCTGGTTTTGGTCAGATTTCGTCATATTTCAAATCAATGTATCTTGGTCGTTTTAGCTCCGTTTCTTAAGTTCTTTATATCCCCGGGTTCGTATTTAGGGGTACTAACATATTTTTCGTATCTCAGAATATTTAGTTAGCTTTAAATGCCCGTTTTTACACTTTGAAAAACCCTCAACAGCATGCTTTTCTTCAGAAAATTTTTTCGTCACCTATCTTAAAATTAGTGTATCTCCTTTGTTATAAGCCCTTTTTAATCCATTCAAGCGGCCATGTTTTCGTTTTTGAGTCTATTTTCTGAATCTCTAGCCTTAACTTACTCCTATCCTATTGATTCTTCCAAATTTTGCAAAATGGGACAGCTTCATTTAAGAATGTCTCAAAGTGTATTTTTCTAGTGTTCAACTATTCCAAATCACTTCCAATCATCTCACAACTACTCTAACTCTACCACATTATTATCAAGTGTGTTAGGAAACTTAAGAACTCATAGAAATGAAAGTTTATGACATTGTAACTTGTTTTCAACTAGATATGTTCATGAAAATTTTCCAAACATGTACAAGAGTGATACTAATACATATGCAACCATGCAAGTTCTAGGAAACATAATAGCTCATCTTTAACTAGAGTAAGGTTATAAAAATTAGTTTGATAGCTTACTTGGAGTGATTAGTGAGATGAGAAGATGAACTACTTGCTTAACCCAAAACCAATACTCCTAAACCCTTACAAATGTGCCCTAGTGTGATACTTAAACTAGCTAAACAACCTCTTCTTCCTTCCTTGCTCCTTGGTGGCTCGAACTGTATATGAGTTAGTAGGTGATATGTATTTTTTTTCTTTCCTTCTTTTGCTAGTGTAAGTAAAGGGTGCTAGGTTCATCTATATATATAGCAAGAGAAGTCCAACCTTCAATAGTTAGTCAAGACATATGGTGGCTTGGTTTCATGATGTTGGCCGAAATTTTTGGGGCTAGGAAGGGGGACAAGGCTTTAGTCAAGCCTCCAATTTTTGGTTTTACAACTCCATATTTTGTGCTTTTTGTCCAACCATTATGTAAGTAGGTAAATTTGACTAGGAATTGTTATGGTTTAAGGGGAGCGGGGGGCAATATGTCTAGATAGGAGTAATATGTTTTTCTTTGGTACAAAAATATATATATTGAATGTATTGGGTATTAAAAATAGGTATTGGTTAATAGTTTTTGCGGTTAACGTTAAATACGTATAACTAAGTGGGCTTAGTAAAAGGATTATAAAAATGAAAGAAAATAAATTTTGGCACTTTTGTATTAATTTAGTAAGTGTGAGAGTGTATTAAAAATAATTGTTAGGAGTGTCGGGTGCATTGTTCATTTAAATTGCGAAAAGCATTTGTTAACTTAATAAACGTAAATAAATAAAAAGGGAATTGTCTTAGGGATTAAAATTTCGAACCGGAGTAGGAGCAAGATATTGGATTGTTGTAGACTATATATAGCCTAAAGTCCTAGTGCACTTGAAAGGTATTCTAAATTTACGTTGATTCAACTAAAAAGTTATACGTAAATTGTTCTTAAGTAAATGTTGAAATAATTAGTTTGAGTTTGTTGAATAGTATTGACCTGTAAAATAGCAGGTTGTCATATCTACTCAAAAGAACAAGTATGCCCTTGTTAAGGGGGAGTACTTGAAACAATAAAATCTTTGTTCAAATAATAAAAGTTCTTGAAATTCTTCCCGTAAACCTTAAAAAATATATTTTAATCAAAAGTTCGACAAAAACAACATGAATATGCTATTTTTGAGGGGGAGAATGAATAAGTGATTAAAATATGGTAATAAAAAGTTGAAATCTCGCATAAGCTCGACTCAGAATGAACCCTCGAATTGAAGATATCAAAAGTCAGTAATCGAAAAGACATGTCCTGGATGGGTAATAATTTCAAGCCGGTTTATCCGGTGATGTAAACGTGTCTCGCAAAGGACTTGTCTGAGTAGAATGTACCGATTTCGAGAGATTATTCTTTGAATATGGCCGGGACGAGTAATAATTTCAAGCTAGTTTAACTAGTGATGTAAACGTGTCTCGCAAAGGTCATATTCGTTGAAAATCAATCCATTCTAAAAGTGCTGACTCTACCCGACATGTGCAAATTTACTTTAAACACTTATGAGCACATGTAAAGGGGAGTATTTATGAAAAATGCAAAACTCTCAAAGTGTAAACAATATAAGTTTTACACTCATAAACACTTTGAGAGATTTTCAAAAGAATTGGTTTTAATGGCAAACATAGGATAGTGATGGAGATATAAGGTAACTAAGGTTAGGAAACCGTCCTATGATCCGCCAGAGCCGGAGGGATCTACCCAAGGACAATACCAATAGTTTAGAACTAGAAAGTCCTAGGTATGATGAAAAAAGGAGTAAAGAAATGAAAGGAGAAAGAAGGGGTTGAAGAATGAAAAAGAAAAGTAAAGAAAATGGTGAAAAGAAATAGCCCTTCATTTGTTCAACCTTAGGGCAGAAACTGGGTTCAATACATATGCTACTGGTTGTTACTAAGGTGACACCGGTATTGAAGATTAAGTCGTCATGGACCCAGTGACGCACTGCACTAAACCTTCTAAACCACTCAGGTGTCTCTCAAAAAACACTTGTTTCATTTCTCACAGAGAACCCTTCATTATCTATCGACCTCTCATTCCGAGATGTGTTGATATTGAAAAGGAGGCACTCTGCTCCATGCCTCCGACGACTAAAATCAATAAGCACTTAATCGAGTCTAGAGCCGCGAGATACATAAAAAGATCTCATAGGAACACTTAGTATTTCTACACTGGTTGTTCAACAAAAGGAACACCAGTTGTAAATTATAAGAGTCCATGCAGATTTTAGTAATCTGTCGAGAACATTCATCAGGGAATTCATAAATTGTGATTCTCAGTGATTGAATGGAAATCCTGCCAGGGTCAACATCAAACAGCCCTGAAAGCAGGTCACTTCGGTAACCCCTTGTGGGTTACGCTTAGTGTTCATGGTGGTTCCAAAATGGTCTACAGTCGTGGAGTGATACTTTAGTATACTTCAGCAGCTCACCTGAATCTTTGATACACTTCGGTGTATCTGTGTAAGCTCTCTTAGGGGCATCCGGTTCAGGAACGGCCTTGGCAAGGATTAGAGAAAGTCTTCACACTATGCTATTGACGATCTCGAAGTCCGAACCTATAAGTGCCAGATGATTTATTGCTAACTGTTTACGTTGCAGGAAATCATGGAGACCAGGAGTTCCACCACCACCATTTCCATCATGCTCATATCCCAAAGAAAAGTTCTCACGAAGACTAAGAGATAACAAAAATTCAAAGAAGTCAAAGAAAATTCAAAGATCAAGCATAACAAACTTTCACAAGTCAAAGATTGAGGCTTATGAAGTGAGAACATCTTGATATATGAAGAACAAAAGTCAAAAGACATATGAGCATGATGGAAAAGATGTAAAGACATCGAGACTCAAGAACGTCGGTGGAAGGCAGATCAAGACATTACCATATCACATCACAACAAGAACAAAGAACAAAGATTCTAAAGACGTCGAAGCCGAAGAAGCAAAGATGACGTCAAGCAACTTAGATGACCAATCCTTGGGGGAGATTGTTGGGAACACGTTTCACTATTATTCAAGTATTGGTCATGTTTTTTGTAATAAGGTTGCTCGTATAAAAGGGCTTTAGGTTTGCTTGATCCACGCGGCTTATAAGAAGCTCATGGGCCGTGTGGTTATGTAATAAGATTCTAGAAGATGCATGGAAAAGTGTTGCCCTAACAATTTGCCTATAAATACTAGGCTTAGGTAGTCATTTCTCTTGTTGGTTTTATTCACATGTAAGCCGAACTTTTGTCAATTCTATGCGTGAATAATATCATCCTTCTCTTCATCTTTTATCTCTCATTATCTCTTATTATACACATTAGTTATTAGTTGTATGTGGTAATATATCTTTTGTTAAGCTAAATCTAGGACCTAACACCAAGTGACCTGATCTATTATATGGATGGATCCCATAGTTCTAAAAGTATCGAAGTTTGTGCAAATTGGTTTTCACTTGCCATTAAAGACGATGACAGGCAACGATGCTTAAGTAACCAGAAACTTCATGATTCTAGACCTTCAATGATTACAGGAAGGACTAATGACAGGTGAGAAACAGAAAATATTCCCTCGGTTCCATCTAATGTGACATATATATATTGAACATTTACATCTAGAACTACTTTTAATCTTTTGACGAAACGAGTTAGTAGGTTGTATTCATTATATATATGCTTTCATCGACTATTTCAGTATTAACCAATATGACTGCTTTTGCATTTTAACTTTTTTCTATACCTTATCAGCTTGACATGTTAAATCTAGAAACATAACCTGTATCGACCCCTTCTTTAGTAGATTGGTCGAAATTGCTAATATATTTTTCCTTGTTTGATACTTTTGACTCAACTAAAAATGCAGATATTGTTGTTCAATTGCTTGCCTGTGAGAGAAACACAATTACTCTTCCCGCGGCTGCTCGACACATGTGCTGGTCATGGTAATTATCTGAGTCACAGATATCACTTGTGTTGACAGACACATAGCTTTTATTAAGTAAATTGATCTTTTAGGTGCCAGCTTCAAAAAGGCATTGTTTGTACCAAACATGTCGATCTACACTGAAGTTGGATCGAGCTCATCCTTTCCACCAACTGATTCTCAAGTTCATTTATCATGGCAACCTGGCACTTCAAAGAGTATGGGAGAACATCACTTGCGGTGAAAAAGGTTTGGTTCACATTTCCAGAACTATCATATTTTTTAAATAAAGTTACACTTACTTTGTTTACTTGCACAAAATACAATAATTTAAGTTTGGTTCCACAAGTTTATGAATTATAAGGTTTCATTATATCTTCTTATTTACAGGAATGCCATTTTTAATATATGTCTGAATCATCAATTGTGAAATGTGACTGATGGCATAGTTTTTGTATAGACAGGAGTTTAATAAAATGACTTGCATCACAATTTAGGAAACGGTATGCATCACAATTTATAAAATGACTTGCGACGACTTTCAATCATTTGACCCGATAGTCCCTTTTGACCTGTTGTGTTGAAAGACCACCCAAACTGAACAAATTATCAGTAAACGGGTCAAATATTTTCACATCTACTCTTTTTACAATCTAGAGGAATTGCTCACTTAGAAGTGTTGAATCTCTCTTCTTTTTGCTTATGAGTGTATTGGTTTGTATTTGTAGCGAAATCGAGTTCTATTCCAATGCCAATAGCTAACAGGTGTCCAAGGTGGTGAGTTAAAAAGATCCGAACTTTATAGTTATAACGAGTTGGCGAAAATGTATTAATCATGTGGGAATTTGCAGGTATGTAACATCGTTGCGAGCAGTTATATATATGGATGGAAACACCATGCCTCAAGCACTAATGTGGTGAGTTAAAACACCTAAATGCTCTTCCAAAGGCCCAACACTGTCATAACCTTTGTTCATAATAGCTAATAAGACTTTGGTTATTATTACATTAAGTAGGCTTTGCTGAACTCAAGGGTGTTTGTGATTGTTTTTTTTAAATATTTATTTACTTTTTAAAGGGCATTTGGGACTATCTTTATAGAGACAACTCAAATACGGCTTCTAATGTTTCAATTTTAATCATAAAGGGTTTCAGCGTATTGATTATACCATTGAAGAAACTTTATTTTCGAAATAAACGACAATGAATTGGTCGAAAGAACAATTTAGTGTTTTATACTTGTCCGTGCATCGTTTGTAGGTATTAGTTAACGAATAAAGAGATATTAAAGAGGTTTATTTTTTTTATTATTTTTTTTAAACGTTAACAATGGAAATTAGTTGCTCCCCGTTCTAAAAAAATAATTTCCGTTAACTAACACCATCAAAAGAATAATTATAAGTCATGCCCGCCCATCGGGCGGGCTTCGACATCTAGTGTATATATATATATAGAGGGTAAAGTTAAAATAAAAAGACAAATATCCGTACACTACGTAAAAATTCAACAAAATTCCACAAGATCGGGTATATTGGTTCATGAAAAAGTTGTGAAGGAAGTTTTTCTAAAAGTGGATATTTTTTCTCAAGAAAATGGAAAAATACATTTGTGCATTAAATCGCTTTTTTGTACATCAAAAATTCTTTTTTGCACCCAAGTTCTTTTGGCTTTTTTAATCAAAATAACATTCCGCGTCTAACTTAAACAAGTTAAAAATTTTGTGCATCAAAATTCGTTTTTTGTGCATTAAAAAAAACGTATAAAAACTCAAAATCAGAAAAGCTTCTTTCACAAAAGTTTTATGCACCAACATACCCGATCTTGTGGAATTTTTTTTTATTTTTTTGCGAACTAAAAAAAAAAAATCGTTTTACGTAGTGTACGGATATTTGTCTTTTTATTTGATCTTTATCATATTATATATATATATATATATATATATATATATATATATATATATATATATATATATATATATAGGTATGGGTTAAAATAAAAAGTCCCTTATAATAAAAAGTGTAGGAAGGATTGTGAGAGTGACATGTGTCACCCCACCCCACCCCCCCCCCCCCCCCCCCCCCCCGCGAAAAAAAATTTTTTCCCGCCAAAAAAAAAATTTTTTTTTGGGCAAAAAAATTTTTTTTTCCCGCCAAATTTTGTTACTACATCACAGTTATAAAGTTACTGCCTCACAATTATGATCAAGTGCATTAAGGTTATAAGTTACTGCATCATAGTTGATGCACTTAACTGTTAACTATGATGCAGTAACTTATAACTGTGATGCGTCACAGTTATAAAGTTACTGCATCACAATTATGATATAGTGCATTAAGGTTATAAGTTACTGCATCATAGTTGATGCACTTAACTGTTAACTATGATGCAGTAACTTATAACTGTGATGCAGTAAAACTTATTAGTCTGATGCACCAAAACTTATAACTGTGATTCACCAAAATTTTTGGCGGGGAATTTTTTGGCGGGAATTTTTTTTTTTTTTGCCGGAAAAAAATTTTTTTTAGGGGGGGTTGGGTGACACATGTCATATGATGTGGCATGATGATGTGGCAAGGTGACACATGTCGCTCCCACAATCCTTCCTACACTTTTTATTATAAGAGACTTTTTAGAATAACCCCACCCTATATATATATATATATATATATATATATATATATATATATATAGTGAGACTTTCTTGCGAGAACCATCTTATCTGCGAGAACTGACAGAACCACAAAAAACATACATGCACACCTTCAATAATTGTATTTTTGCACATATGTTCTAAAAACAGCATATATGTTTTAAAAAAAATATGGTTGTTCTAAAGAATTTGATAAGAAATTGGATATACAAAATTTTTCCTTGAAGGTGTACATGTATGTTCTTGTAAGGCGTGCAATGACAATATTGTGGCCGTGTGTAAGGTTTTTGTGGAAAAAGATGATGAGTTCATGAGGATATTGAAGAACATAGGTGGATAATTACGATTATTGATGATTTGCATATATTTTTATTTTATTTTAAAGGGCGTGCATATATGTTTTTGGTGGTTCTATCAGTTCTTGCAGATAAGATGGTTCTCGCAAGAAAGTCTCCCTATATATATAGAGAGAGAGAGGTTAGTTCATAGGAAAAGTTGATTTTGGTAGAAAAGTGAGAAAAATGTACAAATCACCCCCTCCTTCACCTCCATTTTTCACATCAAACTATAGGGGCCTTATTGTATTTTCTTTCATCCTTGGAAAAAAAAATTCCCGCCAAAAAAAAAAAAAAAAAATTGCCAAAATTTTTTTTCGAGCCAAAAAAAAATTTTGGCCAAAATTGTTTTTTCCAGCCACAGTTATAAAAATTAGTTATAACTATGATGCACCAAATTTTATTACTTTGATGTACAAAAAAAAAAGGTGCATCATAGTTATAAAATTTTGGCGGGAAAATTTTTGGCTGTAAAAAAAAAAAAAATTGTTCTCCAAATTTTTTTTTGGGGGGGGGGGGGGGGGGTGGGTTTCAAAACTTACCATGTAGTTTGAGATGTTTGCAAATTCTACCCTATAACTTTTTTTCTCACTTTTCTATCTAATTACATTTTTCTCTAGAACCGGACCCTATATATATATATATATATATATATATATATATATATATATATTATGAAAACTTTTGTTACTTTTAAAATCTTAGATTCAAGTTTATGTTAAAACTAATACTTGAACAATATTGTTGATTGTATGTGTACCCTTTTAGATTTGTTACAAAAGTTTTACTTTTATGAATGGAGTTTTAAATTGATCTTTATGTGAAATCAACTTCTAACTAATGCTAACAATTATATGTGCCTATATGTATGAAAGTAATGACAATATAAATAAAGATGTAAGTAAGAGATGGAAAGATCTAACCGAGACACGAGGGATTTATAGTGGTTCGGCTACAAGGACACCTTCCTTGCCCTACTCCACTCCCCGAGCACCAAGCTCGAGAGTTTTCTTCACAACTTCAACAAGCTCCCTTGTGGCGGAGAAAACCTTACACAACTTTTGCTTACACCGGCTTAACGACATAAAGCTAAATGTCGAGTTCTAATCGTAGCTAGAACCAATCTCACAACTTCACAACACAACTTCTTCACAACTTATTTACTAAGGCTTCACGACTTCAACACTAGGACTTCACGACTTCTACACGACCGCTTCACAACTTCTATGCTACGGCTTCACGACTTCTACCTTACGGCTTCACGACTTCTACCCTACGGCTTCACGACTTCTACCTTACGGCTTCACAACTTCTATTATGCTTCTACACTACTTCTTTACACCACAACTACTTACACAATTTCTTCACCACTTACACACTATACTAACCTAATCACTTATGTTCTCACTTAATATACACACCTTATATACACACTTTACACAAATGAATGAATGATTTACAAAGTATACTTCTTTTGCACTTGGATGGTGGAAGCTTGGATCACTTGGAAACCAATGCTTAAGAATATATGATCAAAGGATTTACAAAGATAGAAGAAGAGATTTAGAACAGAAAGTTTTAGGTGCAAAAGGTGAGGAAAAAGTCCAGAGAAAGTCCAGTATTTATAGGCAAATCTGGACAGCTGGAGGAGCGGGGCGGTCCCCTTAAATAGGGGGCCGGTCCCCTTAATTTTAAGGGGGCCGCCTAGTATAATTAAGGGGGCCGCCCCACTGAACCGTTGCCCAGATTTGTCTTTTTGTGGGGAAGGTTTTTCTGGAACATTTTTACCAATTTTGGTTGAAAATTTGAATTCATAAATTTATAATGAATTAAACCTTTTTATTTATTACCAAAAATGTTTTTCTAAAAGATATAAAATGTTTTGGACATTTTATAAAAAATCTAGTGTTTAAGAAAATGTTCCTTTGATCATATAATGCATTAAGAATTTGTTTATACATACCTTAAGTGATTGAGTTGTTAAAATAGATATTTACAACTAAATACTTGTTTACGTCATAACTTTTCGTTTAATGATTTTGCATTTTGTGATTATCAAAACGTAGAGATATCGAAAAATATTAATAACGTGTTTAGGCATTATTTATATCAACAATCTCCCCCTTTTTGATGATTACAAAATCTAAACTCATTAAATTGAAAAATTAGTTTTTAATCAAGTATTTAGTGAGTTTATATCTACTTCTCCCCCTTTTTGTAGAATCAAAAAGGTTATGCCGACAAATATGAAATATTGTCGGAACTAGAACTCCCCCTTGATGTCACATATAAAATCAACAAGCATAGTAAACACATATTAAAACATAAAACAAGACTTTCATTAATAAAAGAAAATGATTATGTAAAAGACATAATCATTGTTACAACATATGTTATGCTTAGAGCATACATTCGGTAGAGAATTCTATTTTGCCTAAAAATCCATTTGACTTGCTTGAGACATGAAAACTTGGATGAATGGAGAGTGAGGATGTTGGATTAATGGAGGTGTATTATTGGGTTCATGGAGGTTGGAGAGAGTGGTGGTGGAGAAATTGGAGGTGGAGAGTTTGGAGTGGACCATGTAGGATGAGAGTTTTGATGTTGTTCAAGTGGGGATGCTGGATTGGATCTAGTGAGAAGATACTCAATCCATGTGAAGTACTCATTCAAAGCAATGGTTTGTTGTTGAAGAAAGATGCAACAAGGACAATTGTTAACATATCTCTCAACTTGGTTTGTGTTGTGGGGTGATGAGGGAGAGCTAGATCAAGGTTGATCTAGGTTTCTTTGGGCTAGGTGTAGGGCAAGAAGAGCACTAAGCTCATGGGCTTCCTTGAGTTCCTCAATGAACTTCAAGTGTTCGGATGAAGGTGATGATGGTAAGGTGTTGTTGTTATGTGGGATGGATGTTTGCACATGCAACATAGGAGTAGCATGTGAGTTGGTAGGGGGTGGTGGTGACACTCTTGGTGGTGGAGATGTTTGTGAGCTTGGGTAATCATGAGTGGATGAAGATGGTGATATGGATGAAGTGGGTGTTCCAAGAGTGGTGAGTGTTTTGAATGATGCATTGGTGGGTTGAGTGTGAATGAGGTTAGGATTGTTGTTTTGAGATTGATCATTGGGAGATGAAGGTTTAGAATGAGCATGAGGCTTGGGTGTTGGTTGACTTTGAACAACATCATTGGTTGAGTTGAAATTATGACAAGTGTCAAGCTTTCTTCTCCAAATGGGTCTCACCGAAATCTTAGCAACTCTTGAAGGCTTGGATCTTGGTTGTTAAAGGATGACATGTTTGAATGGACGATATGGATGAGCATTTATGATGGAGAAGGGTATTTATAGTGTATGGATTATGTGATTGAGGAAGGTAAATTTTTGGTGGGTGGTTTAGGACAAAATGTGTTGGTGAATTTTGGGAAGTATAGAATAAAATGGGTTGGAAATTGAAAAAGAAAACAGTAATCCGTCACTCCATATGGCCGGTCCCCTTAAATAGGGGCCGGTCCCCTTAATTTTAAGGGGGCCGCCCGGGTATTTAAGGGGGCCGCCCATCTGCTGATTTCCAGATTACTGAAAATGGGTTTTTGGCAGAGATTTGTAAAAAAGGTTGTGTTTTTGGGTTTAGTTTCAAGCAAGTCCAACTTCTTTTGAGGCAATTTAGGATTTAATAACTCATGTATGCTAAGCATATTAAGCAATTTTATCTAGCATTCAATCTACTCATTAACCAAGTGACACATATATTTATATATATAGATGTATATATATGTGTACATATATGGACAAGAAAGCTATGTCAAGTAATTCACAATATCATTTTTAGGAAGATTAATACGCTAGTTAATTAATCCTAATAAGTGTCTATGTGCAAAGAAATGGGGAGTTGTGATAGCATGAGCTTCTAGACTTGTACCAATAGAGATCAAAATGAGCAAACTATGATTTTTCATTTTTGATTTAGTTCACTTATAAATGTCATATACACAAATATAGATGACATATATGAGATCACCATGCATGATTTTAAATAGGTGTTTTTAGCATTATTCAACAATGTTTGAAAGTGGGTTTTTATGTAGATGTGAAAGTTATTTGAATAAAATAGATTGAGTTTTATTTCAAAATGTTTTTATGAGGAAAGAAAACAAAATTTTCAATCTTTGGCTTTGATAAAAACATCATCATGGACAAATGTTGGAAAGAAAAGTGGGAGGGTAAAAGATGTTAGAAAGGTGATAAATTCTTTTGAAAAATCATTTTTCCAAGATGTTAAGTTTTAGCAAAAAAAATAAAATAAATGTCATTAAAACAATGGTTGTAAAAGATTTCATGCTCAAGGAAATTGGTTAAGGCTATTGTCACATGCTACCCTTTTCTACATATTTTATGGCATTTAAGCATGTAAATACAAGAGAAATTATCATATCAGAATAGTTTATAGAAAAACAAAAACTATTATAATGAATATGCATTTAATAACTAAGCGAATAATTACGAAGGCATGCAATTAAAACATATATGAGCAAGTAACCCTCCAGAAATTTTATATATGTAAGATGACATAAATCTAGGAATGAAAAACTCTAATGAAAGACAAAGTTCATAAAAGCAAACTAGCGTTAGGTATATTTAGGAAGAGTAATGTAATCAAGTTGGAGAATGAATATGAGATTATTACTAGTGGTGCTCAATTCAGGCTAAACACGACCATTTTTACGGGTTACACACACCCAACTTCTCACACAGAAGCAATTCAACCGTTAGGTCAAATTGAGTTTCTAGTCAATAGATTCTCCAGTAGTCATTCTCCTTTTAGAAGAAATTAAGTTCCTAAATTTACCTATCGAAGAGTACCAAATATGAAGTTTGCTTGGTATACTAATATTTGACTTAATGTGATTCAGACATTATCCTTTTATGAGGGTAATCTAGATGATATATTTTACTTACGATCCTAATAGAGACATGTTGAATGGGGTATAACCTAACATCTATAGCTCCTTTGTTGCAGCACATTTATCTATCCTAATGCCATATTCTACAAGAGGTTGTTACATACATATTTATCTAACGCGAAGAGTCTAATCTTACTTCTATGTTAATGATTTATCCGCTTAACTTAACTTACTTTATTACCAAGAGTTTTCTAATAGTGGACATAGAAGATTTCCATTTTAAATTTGAAAAGGCTAAATGAGTTCGACAGTGAATACTTCATTTAATACTTAGGAGGCTAACTAAAGGGTTTCTAATTAAATCGTAAATAGGATATAACTAAAAATGTAAAGGCAAGGCAACCTATCAGACTAAGCATATCCTAAGGCAATTTTTAACACAACTATATGTATGAAGTAACTATTCATGAGATTTAAAAAGAGAACGTACCTTATGTCCAGCTTTTCTTCATAATATCCAGGATGGTAAATGAGGTAGTGAATGGTAGATGAGTCTTCAATATAACCATGGCATGAAAGTATATCACAGCATGCTTCTAACGCCTTATAAGACCAAAGCGGCTTGACCCGAACATGTCTTGTACTTGATAACTTGACATATTAGATGTCTTAGCCTTGATGTATGTGACGTCTTTTTGTTGATACATTCACGTCTCAAATGCAACCTCATCATGCTCTTTCAACAAATACCATTAATATTTCACTACGCCATTGGGATGTGATTAGGTTGACGTAGGATTAAGTATCATTCCTTTGTGCGTTCATCACCTAATCAAATAAAACAGCTTGGTACCCAGATTCTCATGGGTCCGAGATGGTTAGTTGAAGACATCCATTGCATTTGTATGCACATGGAGAGGATGTCGCCAAGAAGTACAAGAATTCCTTAATAGTTTGTTTTGATGTACAAACAATGGATTTCTTGACTTATATTAATTATAATCACAGTAAATAGCCTTATATCTAAATTTTTCTACTAGGTTTTTCAATTTTGATTTGTTTTGATTTACTTGTTGAAGAATTATCCGAGCTAAATCCTAAACCGGTTTTATCATTGAATGGCTTTTGACAACTTAGTAAGTATTTAAGAGATTTGGAGCTTTCTTCAAATTTAGCTAATATTTTTGCTCTTTCATTTAATCTTTTAATTTCAAGTTTATAATCTTGACATGTTTTGCATTCTAGATCAATTTCAATATTACTTTCAAGTCTAGACATTTTATCTTCCAAAATTATTTCTTTTTCAAGATTACTTTCAAAAGTTTTTGATGATTCATATTTAGAAATAGTTTTTAGATCTATGTTGCAAAAATGTTTAAACTCATTTTCTAGTTTTGAAAATTCAAATTAGATCCATGTTTGGTTTCGGATTGTACCTTATTTGGAGTTTTATCTAGTTTGCATTCGTCACATACCGGATGATGATCTTCTCCTTCGTCTGTGTCACTCCATGATTTTGGATTGAGTTCACTTTGGAGTTGATTCATGTAGTCTTCGTCGTTAATACCTTCATTAACAACATTTGAACTAGTAGCACATGTATCTATTTTATCTAAATGTTTATCTATTAAATTTTCTAAGATAACTAATTCATGTACAAGATCAAAATCCTCATCTTTGGCTTGACATTTTTCTTGATGAAAGTTTAAGAGATTTTTCCAAATATCATTTGCCGTTTTACAGAAGAATATTCTTTCATATTCAACTTTCGGCAAGGTTTTATAAATGATTATTTTAGCTCTATTATTTATGTCATTTTTTGTTTTAAAATAATTATTTTGACTTTTAAAATCTGTTTTAGTTTGATTTTTAAAATCCGTTTTTGTTCGTTGAAAATCACCAATCAAAATGACATGCCAAAAATCTAGATCAATTGATTTCACATAATTTTCAAATTTATTTTTCCATTCAAGAAAAGTATATTTTTCAAAAATCGGTGATTTTTGTATAGATTCCCCTTCTAAATATCTTTTGGATTCCATAGATCGATTCAAGTTTTAAAATACAGTATATTTTAAAGATCATGATTAACCTGGCTCTGATACCAATTGAGGAAAACTAGAAGGGGAGGGGGGGTTGAATAGTTTTACGTCTTTTTAATTTTATTATGAAAACTTTTGTTACTTTTAAAATCTTAGATTCAAGTTTATGTTAAAACTAATACTTGAACAATATTGTTGATTGTATGTGTACCCTTTTAGATTTGTTACAAAAGTTTTACTTTTATGAATGGAGTTTTAAATAGATCTTTATGTGAAATCAACTTCTAACTAATGCAAACAATTATATGTGCCTATATGTATGAAAGTAATGACGATATAAATAAAGATGTAAGTAAGAGATGGAAAGATCTAACCGAGACACGAGGGATTTATAGTGGTTCGGCTACAAGGACACCTTCCTTGCCCTACTCCACTCTCCGAGCACCAAGCTCGAGAGTTTTCTTAACAACTTCAACTAGCTCCCTTATGGCGGAGAAAACCTTACACAACTTTTGCTTACACCGGCTTAACGACACAAAGCTAAATGTTGAATTCTAATCGTAGCTAGAACCAATCTCACAACTTCACAACGCAACTTCTTCACAACTTATTTACTAAGGCTTCACGACTTCAACACTAGGACTTCACGACTTCTACATGACCGCTTCACAACTTCTATGCTACGGCTTCACGACTTCTACCTTACGGCTTCACGACTTCTACCCTATGGCTTCACGACTTCTACCTTACGGCTTCACAACTTCTATTATGCTTCTACACTACTTCTTTACACCACAACTACTTACACAATTTCTTCACCACTTACACACTATACTAACCTAATCACTTATGTTCTCACTTAATATACACACCTTATATACACACTTTACACAAATGAATGAATGATTTACAAAGTATACTTGACAAACAACTTAAGTAACAAGATGTTACTAAGTTGTAATACTTCTAGTCTTGATTGATAAAAGTATTCTTCTTTTGCACTTGGATGGTGGAAGCTTAGATCACTTGGAAACCAATGCTTAAGAATATATGATCAAAGGATTTACAAAGATAGAAGAAGAGATTTAGAACAGAAAGTTTTAGGTGCAAAAGGTGAGGAAAAAGTCCAGAGAAAGTCCAGTATTTATAGGCAAATCTGGACAGCTGGAGGAGCGGGGCGGTCCCCTTAAAAAGAGGGCCGGTCCCCTTAATTTTAAGGGGGCCGCCCCACTGAACCGTTGCCCAGATTTGTCTTTTTGTGGGGAAGGTTTTTCTGGAACATTTTTACCAATTTTGGTTGAAAATTTGAATTCATAAATTTATAATGAATTAAACCTTTTTATTTATTACCAAAAATGTTTTTCTAAAAGATATAAAATGTTTTGGACATTTTATAAAAAATCTAGTGTTTAAGAAAATGTTCCTTTGATCATATAATGCATTAAGAATTTGTTTATACATACCTTAAGTGATTGAGTTGTTAAAATAGATATTTACAACTAAATACTTGTTTACGTCATAACTTTTCGCTTAATGATTTTGCATTTTGTGATTATCAAAACATAGAGATGTCGAAAAATATTAATAACGTGTTTAGGCATTATTTATATCAACACATTCTTAACCAAATTCTATACACTATGGATCCTATTAACTTTTTTGATGTCGATGATGAAACCGACATTTTTTCATGACACAAGCGTATCAGTATATGAAAACGTTAGAACAACAAGCTCAAACTTCTGTCGTACGTCTTACGGATAATCTGATTTATCAGGAGCGTGAGGTTGTTGAATATCCGGAGTGCTATTTCAGACGCCGATATCGTATGAGCTAAAAACTATTTTTAGAAATAGTTAAAGGTATTGAAACTTAAATTGAAACTAGCAATCCAATTCCCAATCATTTTGAGTTCTTTAGAGTCAAACTCGATTGAACAGGTCAAATGGGTCTTAGTGTGATTATGAAATGCACTTTCATCATATTCCAAATGGCATAAGGCTGAACACCCGATGCATTTGATGAATATTTTTCAAATGGGTGAACATTGTGCACGCGATTGTCTAGATCACTAACTGTTGACGACCAACCAACTTCAAACACCCACTTCAGCCACCCATATCCCACCATACCTGAAAACTACTAGCACTAGCCTCTGTTATAACCATAAATTCTACACCACCGAATGGATCACCACCACCCACCACGACCATCGATATCCCACCACTGCCATAACTTCAGTTTTGTCCAAGACTGCTCTCGCCACCATCTAAAAAAGCTGCTGCCGCTACCATCTTTGTTCCTTATAGGGTTTCTAAGTGGTTTTCAGATCTGGGGAAAATAATGATTTTAAAGATGGGAATCAAGGGTTTTGTCTTAAAGATGGTTTCCAGATCTGGTAAAAATAATGGGATTGGGAAAAATAAGTGGTTTTCAGAAGCCGTCGCCTTCTCCACATTCTGCCGCCGCCACCATTTGTATTAAAGATGTGAATCAAGGGTTTTGTTTAGATCTAAATCCGTCTTAGCATAGGTTCGTGTTAGTGGTGGTGGCTTCATTATTGTGTGTGGAAGAAACAAAATTGAAGACAGAGGTGGTTTAGCTGTGGGTGGAGATGGTGATGGGTTCGTTGACGGAGGGGGCACTTTTCTTAAGAGAGATGGAGATGGATATGGTGGTGGTTTAATTAGCTGTGCTGGTGGTATACTTTTGTGGTTTATGGCGGTGTTCAACAGTACAAGTGTAAATATGAACTCATGATGTAAATATGAAATAGATGGTTGATGAATGATGTCCTTGTATAATTGCAAAAAATGTACTTTAGGGTTAGCAAAATTGATTTAGGGTTTTTATTGTGTTTGTGTTTCATTGTACATGTGTTAAAATAATGATAGATTTGGGGTCTCATGAAAAAGATGTGCGTATTTTTTTACTTTTTTTTTCAACAAAATCAAAGATGGTGTGAAATAAGTGAAGAAAAATTGGACCTAAAATGAAATACCAAGCAAACCACAAGGACCAAAAATGTAGTTAACTCAATTATTTTAAAAGACTTACAAAAAGAAAAAAACAAGTCGCCCCGGGTATAGTGGGCCCTAGTCGCCCAAGAAAGTACATAGGGTACTAGCTTACTCACTAGTACTAGTGTATGTACTTTTTTTGATAAATAGAGAAGGAGGGAAAATGGTATAAAATGAAACGAATTTTACTATTACCAAATGAGAGTCATTACAATGGTATTTATACAAGTAGGAAATGCTAACTGCTATTAACTAACTTTGACCATAGTTGAGTTTTACACTTAGCTACATACTGTTACATTTATACAGACACTTTGAGTGATGAATGTAATTAGTAGATAACACAATATTGATGACTTTGGTCTTGTCAGTCTTTCTTGTATCTCCATTACCCCCTGCAAGTTGGCAGTGTGTATGGATCACAAATGCCATACTTGGAAATACAATTGTGAAATGGAGACCTGCTTAAGCCTTTTGTAAGAGCATCAGCCACTTGATGATGTGAGGGAATAAAGGTTGGTAGAATTGTTCCATTCTTGATCTTTTCTCTGACAAAGTGGCAATCTATCTCTATATGTTTAGTCCTTGCATGTTGAATGGGATTGGAGGCCAAAGCAATAGAGGACTGATTATCACATTAAATAGGAACTGGTGTGGTACATGGTATTTGCAGGTCTTGTAAGAGGTTGAGAAGCCAAGTTATTTCACATGTACAATCTGCTAAAGCCCTATATTCCTCTTCAGTTGATGATCTAGATACATCAGACTGTTTCTTTGATTGCCAAAAGATAAGACTTATGCCAAGGAAAATGAAGAATCCAGTGATTGATCTCCTTGTTGCAGAACAATGTGGAGTTCTTGGGTTATGACTGGATTGGCTCAGTGCATGGGCTGCATAGGACAAATCTAGCCATGTGATGGTAAGGTAAAGGAGCTTACCTACAATGGCTCTATAAAGGGATGGATCTGTGAGTGGCGCCCCATCAGTATCATTATGTTTAACAATTAGGTCAACTGGAATGTTTGAGGGTTTGAGGACCAAAACATTGGCATTGTGTAAGAGTTCCAGGGCATATTTCCTCTGAGACATGGTGATCCCTTACTTGTTTCTCAAAAATTCAATCCCTGAATAGTAGTTGAGGTGACCCAAGTCCTTAATGCTGAATTTGGTGTCCAATTGGTGTTTGAAATGCTGGATGAGAGAGGAGTTGTTTCTAGTTAAAAGTATGTCATCAACATAAATGACTAAGGCTAGAAAGTCTGATCCTTTCTTGTAAGTGAGCAAAGAGGTGTCAGCATAACTTTGTGTAAAGCCTTGATCAATGAGGAAGGTAGTGAGTTTGGTAAACCACTGTCTATTTTCCTGTTTAAGCCCATAGAGTTATTTCTTCAATTTACATACTGGGTTAGGGATGGATGAGTTGTGTTTGTAGCCTTGGGGAAGCTGCATATAGACCTCCTCATGAAGATCCCCATGCAAGAATGCACTGTTGATGTCCAGCTGATCCACATGCAAGTTATGATAAGTAGCAGTTACCAATAAAGTTCTCAATGTGACCATCTTTGCTACAGGGGCAAAGGTCTCTGTGTAGTCAGTTCCATCTTGTTGTGTGTAGCCTTTGGCCACCAGCCTAGCTTTGAACCTTTCTATGGTGCCATCTGAATGGAGTTTGATCTTGAAAACCCACTTGCAGCCTATGGCTTTCTTGTCTGCTGGTAGGGTAGTGATGATCTAGGTGTGATTGGTTTCTAATGCTAGGAGTTCCTTGTTCATTGCATCTGTCCATCTTTGGTCCTTAGAAGCCTGGGCAAATGTATGAGGTCCTACTGTTCTATTGATTGTGTTGATGAAATGTCTGTTTTTGGTTGAAAGAATGTTGAGGTAATTGATGTACTTTGAATGGTGAAATTTGATGAGTGAGTTATTGGTATGTTTGGTTTTAGGTAAATGAACTTGAAAGTCTTGAATTTTGGTGGGAAGATTTTATTGTCTACTTGATTTCCTAAGTGGAGGTGGTGGTGGTGGCATTGGTGTGGAAGTTGTAGTAGAAGGTTGAGTTGATGGTGAAATGAGTGGTGATGATGTGGAAGTATTGGATTGAGAAGTGTCAGTAGGAGTGTTTGGGATAGGATCAGTACATTGGGTGGTTGGTATGGATGGACTGGTTGTTGGTTCTGGTGTAGGTAGGGGATTTTGAATAGGTGTGGTGTGTGATGGTTCTGATGTAGGAGATGAGTTTGGAGTAGGTGTAGTGTGTGATGGTGTTGGTATGGGTTCAAGGGAAGGTGTGAATGGGTGAGATGATGTGAAGTCAGAAGGTGTAGAATTGAAAATTGGTTGTGGTGACGGTGAGATTGTGGAAGGTTTTTCCACAAAAGGGAAAATAGATTCATGAAACCTAACATGTCTGCTAACAAAAGTTTTGTGAGTGGTTGTGTCATAAATAATGTAACCTTTTTTTGTGGTTGGGTAGCCTATAAACACACAGGGTATTGCTCTTGGCTCAAATTTGTCTGAAGGGTGTTGGTGTGCAAGTGCTTGGCATCCTATAACTCTCAGATGGGTGAGGTTGGGGGTGTTTGGTATAGCAACTCATATGGACTTTTATGTTTTAAAGGTTTTCATGGTAATCTGTTGTGTTAATACAAATATCGCCTAAAAACGTTATTTATATTTTACGATCTTTGCTATATTTTGTTTACGACAATTATAAACTTTATTTTAGCAAAACATAAATATAGTTAAGTCTTTTACATATATTAGTCACAAGTCTTTTGTAAACACAAAGTTAAAACATCACCTAACTAGTATATACATTTTACAAGTTCACTTTCATATACATTTTAATCTAAAATGGAAATGTATTTTTACATCATGGCATGCATCATCTTTGAGATCTTTGGAAGATATGATGAATATCTTGCTTAGATTGTTACTCAAAGAATCATGGAAAGATATGAAAATCATGTAGGATACTTATAATAACCTAAGAACGTAAATTCTAAAATACGTGCTAATTTGAATTTGAACCCGAAGAGAACCTAAGTAAGTATGAACTACCACATGAGAATTTCAAAACGTAAAAGCCATACTATAAGCTATATAAAATCGACACATCTATGTTAATATAAGTACTATATCACATGTTCCATACTAATCCAAAATAAATAAAATGTGTACACAACATTTGCATAGAAAGGTCTAGAAATAATTTTGAATTTAAAAGATAAAGTCCTGGTCTTTGATCCTCCCACAAAGCTCGGCTGATTATCTCCTATATTTCCCCCCATCCTCTTGATTTTCCAACCGAATATCACAACACAAATACACCCAGAAACCCCAGAATAAATATTAGTAGCAGCATTGTCTTTTTTTTTCTCTTTCTGTCATGAACAAAAGGGTACAAAGGAGGCGTATAAAAGTGTGATCAGGAAGGTACTTTGAGGGTGAGTTGATCGTGGTAAAGTCCTGTTCGAATAGGGAATTATTGTGGATCGTATAAGGTGTGCTTGTGGTTCGATTTCCAGTCCTTTATGTCCTCATTTATTCTATTTTCATTCGACACCAAGGTATCCTTTTGATCTCATTCTTCCTCTCGATTTGATAACATGAAACATAAATCTTTATAACCTAAAAACTGGTTCTTGATGGATCTAAAATATGAACAAATAAAAGGGTGTTATGAACACATAAAATAATAGATTCTGGTCATTGTAATATGAGAAATATATAGGTCGATGTTCATTGTTCCAGTCTGCTTTTGAAATCATTTTTGAGGCCATTTAATCTGTTATAAAAGCATACCTTTTGGTCATGTATAAACTATCAGAAATAGGATCTTAAATATACGATATGCTAGAGCTTATGTATATGTTGAATAGAAGATCTCATGGATTGGTAGAATCAGTTTGGGTTGCATGAATATTAGGTCATTATCGCACATAAAATATGAACAGAATACTGGTAATAAGAAGGCTTGTTGGGTTTTAAGATGCTGCTGCTTAGAATGGATTCTACTTCTTATTGTGCTAAATGAAAAATATACTAAGTATGATTCTGCTGCTAGGCTAAATCATTCTACCGCTGGTATATTTTATTCTACTGCTGGAGTATTCGATAAGATCAAGAAAATAAGTTAAGTGGATACTACTGCTAGGCTTCGAAGATTCTACTGCTAGAGATAGTATACTACTGCATATTGGATAATTATGTATAGTATGTTAGATAATTATGGAATAGATACGAATAGATACTATTCTTGTATAGAAAGTCATTGTAACCTTCTAGGACTCCTTAGTCTATAAATGGAGGATCTAGGGTTTAGTTTAGCATACGTATTATTGTTAAGTCGAATCACTTCAATGTTTTTGTAACCCTGTTACTTTTGAGTAACCGTATTAATATATTGAATCATTTATTGAGAATTCGTTTGTGTTCATTAATAATTCTTCTTAAGATTAAGTATTAGATTCCGCATAGTACTTAATAGTTTGTTCAAGAACTGTTTCTATACCTATTGTTTTAGATCTATATCTAAGATAATTAACAAGATTGTTAGCTCAATTGGGTCAACAAGGCTCATAACCTGGATTGGAACATGCATTTAATGTCGATATAAGGTTCATGTAAAATAAGAACCAACACAACTATATGATCTAATGGTACGTTTGATTTTGATCATTTAAATACCTCCCATAAACTGAATAAATGTTGCATGAAATGGGTCTATAAGCATGTCGAGGTATAAGTTAAATATATGGCCATTCGAAATCAGTGTTATTGTGTGGAATTGGATATATGTTGTGTATAAAATAACAATCAGAATACATGTGTACATGGCTTGAAATCTGGAAGTGGGATCATATAATATCATGAGGTAAGTGTCGAATATAAAAAGAATATTTGTGTGTCATATAGGGCATTAGATCTGAATATTATAAGTGCAAATAATGAGAAGAAAACGTGGGTCGATTTAGGCATAATGTTGTCAAATAACACATGTCGTTATATAATGAATGGTGGTTATTTCAAATCTGATAATATGATTGTTAAGATAGGTTTATTTTGTGCATTAAATCTAGACTCTATAATTATAAAATATGAGAGGGTTCATGCATGTTTGTGTCTTGTTAAGTGGGTCAATCAAAGGGTTAAAACTAGGATTTATATGTTATTATTTCATGTGTGTTTTGTTGTATGTCGTGGGCTGGAAACAAGGGAGGTTTAGGCATGTAAACATGGGGTGTTATGGTAGTTCAAATGTGTGATTTTATGTAAGTTTATGTGTCGTTAATATGGGTAGACACTAGGTCGATTTGGTGAGGGATTGAAAGGGAGAAAATAAGTCGTGTACGTGTGCATAAGAATGTGTTGTGAGTGTGTCGAATGAGCTTGTCCTGGGGTGTGTGTGTCACCTTTTATAGGTTCGAACTAGGTAGGATATAGGACGTGTTGGTTTGGGTCATTTGCATGTGAGTCGTGTGTGGGAACAAGGAGGTATTGGGTGTGAAAATATGGTCGAGTCCAGGTTTCATACAAGGGTCAATATGGGTTGAGTGTAAGTCGAAAGGGTGTAAGTTTGTCTTGGTTTAGTCGCTTTAAAAATGGGTAAAAAGGAGAGTGTGTTGTGTCGAATGGTTGGCTATGTGGAAATGTAAATGAATCGAGTTAGGGTTTCTAAAATATGAATTAGGGTTTAAATTATAGATTCTGGTCGTTGTAATATGGGAAATATATAGGTCGATGTTCATTGTTCCAGTCTTCTTTTGAAATCAGATTTGAGGCCATTTAATCTGTTATAAAAGCATACCTTTTGGTCATGTATAAACTATGAGAAATAGGATCTTAAATATATGATATGTTAGAGCTTATGTATATGTCGAATAGAAGATTTCATGGAGTGATAGAATCAGTTTGGGTTGCATGAATATTAGGCCATTATGGCACGTAAAATATGAACAGAATACTGGTAATAAGAAGGCTCATAACCTGGATTGGAACATGCAATTTAATGTCGATATAAGGGTCTTGTAAAATCAGAACCAACACAAACATATGATCTAATGGTACGTTTGATTTTCATCATTTAAATACCTCCCATAACCTAAATAAATGTTGCATGAAATGGGTCTATAAGCATGTTGAGGTATAAGTTAAATATATGGCCATTCGAAATCAGTGTTATTGCGTGGAATTGGATATATGTTGTGTATAAAATAACAATTAGAATACATGTGTACATGGCTTGAAATCTGGATGTGGGATCATATAATATCATGAGGTAAGTGTCGAATATAAAAAGAGTATTTGTGTGTCATATAGGGCATTAGATCTGAATATTATAAGTGCAAATAATGAGAAGAAAACATGGGTCGATCTAGGCATAATGTTGTCAAATAACACATGTTGTTATATAATGAATGGTGGTTATTTCAAATCTGATAATATGATTATTAAGATAGGTTTATTTTGTTCATTAAATCTAGACTTTATAAGTATAAAATATGAGAGGGTTCATGCATGTTTGTGTCTTGTTAAGTGGGTCGATCAAAGGGTTAAAACTAGGATTTATATGTTATTATTTCATGTGTGTGTTGTTCTGTGTCGTGGGCTAGAAACAAGGGAGGGTTAGGCGTGTAAACATGGGGTGTTATGGTAGTTCAAATGTGTGATTTTATGTGAGTGTATGTGTGTGTGCCATGCACCCCATTTCACTTCTGGTACATTGGAGTCTGCAGCTCCTTGTAAAACTTAGAATTGACGGATATGTATATGTGATTAGGTGGTCTATTCGAGTGGCTCATTTAGACAGGCTCGTAGCTATCTGTTAGGTATCTTTGGTCCATTCGAGTGGCTCGTTTGGATACGTTCGTTGCCGTATCATTATTATTATTTGACTCTTAGAGCTATTCTGACTCGTGATATTTGTGCATTTTGTCCATTTGATTCATATTCATTTTTGTATGCTTATTATCTTTCTGCTTTGTATATATATGTGCTCACTAGGCATTTTAAGCTCAGCCGCGTTTTCTTTTCCATGCGGCAGGTAATAAGCGGGATGCGGGGCAAGAGAGTTGAGAGTAGGAGTAGAAGACCTACCTTATTAGATTCCCCATTGTCTTGGATATGTTTCGGACTTATGTTGGATATTTTATTTCTTTTTCACTTAATTAGAGTTTGTTTATATTTTTGGGAGCTTGTATTTTGTAAGTCATGATGTTCTTGACTTAGCTTTATTTATGAAGTCTTCCGCTTGCGTTATTTTGTATGTTCTGATTAGACACCATAATGTGGCATCTTAACCAAGGGCGGGTTGGGGTGTTACAATACTAGAAGATATCTTGGAAAGATTTTTGGTAGATCTCCTGATAGGTCGCGCGGAACCAAAATGGTACACGGACGGAACCATGTTTTTGGTTCCGCCCCATCCGTGATTTGCGGAGGCTTCATGCCTATAAATAGCAAGCCACACATTGTTGTTTTCTCATCACTTACAAGAATAGCAACAACATACATTCTTTCATTCATCATTGTTTATATCTAACTCAATCATATTTCATTTAAGTGAGCTTCTCCTGTAGCAAGAAGATCACAGATTCATTTAAAGGCTTACAAGCTTCAACAAAGCGTTGCAAGACTTGTTAGTTCATCACTGTGTGAATTATAGTTATTCATACATCATTGTTTGTACCAAACTCTCATAAATCTCTGTAGTGATCGGTTAGTATTTTAGTCCTCAAAATACGTAGTGTGACGGGAGTGGTTGTGCCCTTGTAAAAGAACTGTACATTTTGCTTTGTGTCGAAATCTTGTGTAAGCGACGTGTAAGGTTTTCTCCGCCGGATAAAGGAGTGATGTGTTACGTGTGTGTACAAGTTTTAAATTTATAAGGGTTGAATTACCGAATCTAGAAATAACACATACGAGCAAGTGAACTCGTCCATTATAGAAAGATTATGATGGTAAGTCGGGATCGTTCGCAGGGATTTGATAACGCTCAAATTGAACATGTTTTTAGTCACGTTATCGTTAGTTTTGTGCATCATATTTGGTTATATTTGTGTGTATTTGTTACTAAATCGCGAAAAAGTGTATATCCAAGTAAATATAGCCAAGTCCCGGAAAAGATGATAAAAAGATGAAGAAATGAAGTAACTATGCACATTGGAAGATTCACAAGAGGAAAACGAGAGAGAAACCACACGGGAACTCAAAGATTCAATAATGTCAAGATCTCTTTGTTGAAATATCAAGAAAAGATCGAGTTATATGAAATAAATCAGTGGTACAACAAAGGATCAAGCACGTAACGAGAAAAGAAAGAAAAAAACAAAAGTTATGTGTGGCAGAATTGTTGATATAAATAATGCCTAAACACGTTATTAATATTTTTCGATATCTCTACGTTTTGATAATCACAAAATGTAAAATCATTAACCGGAAAATTATGACGTAAACAAGTATTTAGTTGTAAATATCTATTTCTACAACTCAAATCACTTAAGGTATGAATGAACTAATGCTTAATGCATTATATGATCAAAGGAACATTTTCTAAATAACTAGATTTTTTATAAAACATCAAAAACATTTTATATATTTTTGAAAAACATTTTTGGTATTAAATAAAAATGTTTAATCTTTTATAAAAATATGAATTCAAATTTTTAACCAAAATCAGTTAAAATGTTCCAGAAAAATCTTCCCCACAAAAGGACAAATCTGGGCAACGGACACCTAGGGCGGCCCCCTTAATTTTACTAGGCGGCCCCCTTAAAATACCAGCCTTCTCCTGGATTTTTACTCACCTTTTGCACACTAAAACTTTCTGTTCTAAATCCTTTCTAAACATTGTAAATCCTTTGATCATATTTTCTTAAGCATTGGTTTCTAAGTGATCCAAGCTTCCACCACCAAAAGTGCAAAAGAAGAACTCTACTTCAACTAGTGAAGAAGTGTTATTACTTACCTCATTCAATTGTGTTGTTGTGTAAAGTGTTGTATAGTTGTGATAAGTAGATTCTAGTGTAAGTAACTAGTTGTGTTGTAAAGAAGTTGTGTAGAAGTAGTTGTGATATAGTTGTGAAGTAGTCGTGGAAAAGAAGTTGTGAAGAAGTCGTGAAGCCGTTGTGAAGCTGTCATGAAGAAGTCGTGATTAAGTCGTGTAAAAGTTGTGTATAAGTTGTGAGATTGGTTCTAGCTACGATTAGGACTCGACGTCTAGCTTTGTGTCATTAAGCCAGTGTAAGCTAAAGTTGTGTAAGGTTTCTCCGCCATAAGGGAGTTTGTTGACATAGTGAAGAAAACTCTCGAGTAGGTGACTCGAGGAGTGGATTAGGGCAAGGAAGGTGTCCTTGTAGCCGAACCACTATAAATCTCCGTGTTGTGGTTTGATCTTTCCATCTCTCTCTCTTATTTCATTATATTTACCTTACTTGCATTACTTATCTATATTTGTTTATATATGTTCATATTGATCTAGAGTTGAATTCACATAAGATAGAATCGAAGTTTTAAAAAGTAAACAAAAGTTTTCATAAATTAAAAAGACGTAAAACTATTCAACCCCCCTTCTAGTTTTCCACAATTGGTATCAGAGCCATGTTAAACAAGATTTTTAAAATAAACTGTATTTTAAAACTTGAAACGATCTACGGAATCTGAAAAATATTTAGAAGGGCAATCTATGCAAAGACCACCACTATTTGAAAGTGATGGATTTTTATATTGGAAAAATCAATTCGAAACTTATGTGAAGTCAAAAGATCTAGATCTTTGGCATGTTATTACTAATGGTGATTTTTTACCTATTCAACATAATCTTGAAACTAAAAAGGATGAAGTTGTACCTTTTGAAAAACAAAGTGATGATTTAGAAAGAAAACTTTCTAAAAATAATGAGGCTAAAATGGTTATTTATAATGCGTTACCACGTAAAGAATACGAAAGAATCTTTATGTGCGAAACCGCAAAAGAAATTTGGAATTCTTTACTAATAACTCACCAAGGTAATAGTCAAGTCAAAGATAATAAAATAGATCTTCTTGTTCAACAATATGAACAATTCACGATTCCGGAAGAGGAATCAATTGATAATGCATTTGCAAGGTTAAACACAATCATCACAAGTTTAAAGGCACTTGATGAGAGTTTTTCTAGTAAGAATTTTGTCAGGAAATTTCTTAGGGCTCTTCATCCAAAATGGCGAGCTAAAGTTACGGCGATTGAAGAATCGAAGAACTTGTCAACTCTTCAACTTGACGAGTTGATATGCAACTTGAAAGTCTATGAAGCAATAATCAAGAAAGACTTCGAGATGGTCAAAGGAAAGAAAGAGCAAAGCAAGTCAATCGCGTTGAAAGCTAGGAAAGCATCAAGTGACGAGGATAGCTCAACCACCGAAAGTGATGATGAAGAATATGCCATGGCCGTAAGAGACTTCAAGAAGTTTTTCAAAAGACGTGGAAGATTCGTTAGACAACCACATGACGAAAGGAAAACACTCCAAAGAAACAAAGACGACAAAGGTAGCAAGAGAGAGAGGAAGTGCATCAAATGCGGTGATCCAAATCATTTCATTGGAAGATGTCCTATGATGTCAAAGGAGCAAAACCAAAAGGCGTTCATTGGAGGAGCATGGAGTGACAGTGAAGAAGACGAGAAAGAAACCACAAAAGAGGAGAAATGTCTTATGGCTAAGACATCAAGTGAGGTACGTTCTGAAACCGAATACTTTAGTGATGAAAATTTAACATTAGATGAAAAAGACCTAGATAACGAATATAATAGGTTATGTATATTAGGTCAAAAAGTAATGACTAAAAATAAATCACTAAAACACATAAATAACCAATTAGAAAAAGAAATACTATAATTAAAAATTAAACTACATAACTTAGAAAAAGGTAAAGAAGTCCTTGAATGTAAAACATGTCAAGAAACTAAAAATGAAAACGAAATACTTAAGGAAGAAATTTGTAGACTTAACAAATTTGAAAATAGTAGTAATTCACTTAGAGATATAATAAGCATTCAAAGAATATCAGGAGATAAAACTGGATTAGGATTTAACTCAACTAAGGCTACAACTAGTGAAACTAAAAATGTAAAGTTTGAAACTGAAACTAGTAATCAAAAATTAGTAGAGTCAAAGCCTAAATATATACTTATAAAAGATAGAAAAATACCCATAGCCAATAATGAGGAAATAAAAGCTTTCTACAAACCATCTTTAAAAACCGAAGTAGAAAACTCTAAACCAAAGCTTAGGTAAAAAACACCTCCTCCTAGAAGACCACCTAGTCCTCACCCTCGGCCTAAAACACCTCAACCTAAAAGAAACCAAAATAGACCAAACCGTCATAATAATAGTTACCCAATGTGGAATTACCCGAATCCACCAAGCTTCAATCCTTGGGGAATACTTCCACCATACATGCATCCTAGTCAACTACAACCCATTTTTGGTTCAAACAACTTTGGATCAATGAGACAATGGGGACCAAGTGGCTAAATTGCTATCTCATTGGATTATTGGCATCTCTTCCTTGATTGACTTCTACAAGTCAAACATAAACGCTTTGAAGCGCTTGAAGACCACATGTTGAAGACTAAAAGGTACGCCCCTCTTTCATGCTCATCATTATGTGCGTAGATTAATGAACTAGCCAATTGCATACCCCCATAAGTTTTTAATGCCTAGTTTAGTTAGTACTTGTATGGTAGTTAGTAGATAATCTCTTATACATATACATAATATAAATATATACATATATCCATATTATTATATATACTATATACATATATAAATATATCCGCACATAACCTAGATACGTCATTTGCTGACTATCTAGAACTAAAAGAAATTGTTCGTCCTCGAACCTTTTCTTCCCCCTTTGCCTCTTTTGAACTTTAACGTTCAACACGAAAATCTTCCGTGTCCACTATCACATAACTCATGGTGATGAAGAGAAGTGAGTTAAGTGGATTAACGTAGAAGTAGCACTTCGACCGTCGTGTCAAGAAAACTATGGATGAAACAAACTCCCGTCGCCATCAGCACCTATCTCCGTCATTACCTCATCATTTCTCGACTCCATTCAACATCCCACGTTTACACACAATATAAATATATAAATATGCACATTTACTCTCACTCCCTAAAACCTTTGTCGACTTGACATCTTGATCATTTTATCCAAAATTTTCAAGAAATGTTTTCTTAACGAAATGTTAATAAAATGTCAAGTATTCCTTCCTCGTGCCATTAAATCCCAACGTATTTTTGATATATAATAAATCTATATATATACATAAAATTATTTTGCTATCAGAAACTAAACCCGAACTAATTCCAAGTTTGGTAGGCGGCCCCCTTAATGTTTAAGGGGACCGGCTAGTAAACGGGGGCGGCCCCCTTAATAATTAAGGGGACCGGCCTACTGTAGCTCCCAAAAATATTTTTCTTCCAATTTCATTTGCCAAACACCCCACTTTTCAAACATACCCATACTTGCTGCTGCTGTGAACGAACCAAAACCCAAAACCATTCACCAAATCATCATTCCCGACTAATTTCGCAAGGGGCAAACACCTATATTTAGATTAGCAACACATTTTGTACGTTTTCTAATTCACATTTCATCTAATTCCATTCAATTTTGAGTCTAATCTTAATTAGGTCTTTTACTTAATTTTCTTTTAATCCAAATTTTGTTAAAATTAAGTCAAGAAATCTTATAACCAAATGCTCCCCATAGGATTAGAATGCTTAATCAACCTAGAAACTAAGTAATTAAAAAAACCATTATGTCAAACTAATCACTCCTTTTCAAAACTAATCACATTGTTGAATTATGCCATAAACACTTGTTAAAACTAATCACATTGGTTTATTACAACTCACAAATCCTAAAAATATATTTTTCAAATCATAAAAAATGTTTTTGTTAAATATAAGAGTGTTTGGATTAGGAGCTAGAATCATCGAAATTTGATCAAAATTAAGTTCATAACTACTTGTCAAGTTTATAAACACGCAATTAATTGTTTTAAGTCATCAAGATACATAATTCATATGTATATTGAAATTTTACTAGTTATTTTCATATTTAAAGGAGCGTTTGGCACAACATTTTGAAAGAAATTTTTTTTTTGGTCAAAATCTAAGTTACTTAACATAAACACTCGTAAGAAATAGCTAGATATACAATCCAATGTTTGTCTAGCCACATTTCAAAGTAGCTTATGACGTATAAAAGAACGTTCGGATATTTTTGATTTCTTATCATAATGTCCCTATAACTATTCTTTAACATCATAAAATACATTTTAAGCGAGTTAAAAATTAAAACAAACGAACATTGTAAAATACTTCTTAGGATTTAAGTTTTAGAGTCGAAGTATGTTTACGTTCCACATAAGTAGCATATATAATATATGCATGTCATTTTCTTATTTTTCTTTGTTGCTTTCTTGTATAGGTGCAAATGCCCAAAACTACAGTCGGTGATGTCTCAAAAACAAAAGAATACATTCCAAAAGTCTCTGCCACTCCAGGCATTTCTCCCGCCATTGCTTGTTTCTATCGTCCCATTGAAGATAGAAACATTCATGAAGGGAGAGTTGTCTATCCATCGTTCTATGAATCCGACTATATCGAACGAATGTTCTCCAACGTTAGTCTTGATTGTCTCTACAAAATCAATGAGCTTATCATTCCCCGCTTTGTTCTTGACTTCTATAGCCAAGTGACGGTGCAAACCGATCCCAATGGCTGTATCCTCATATCCTTTATGATTCAACACGAATTCATTACTCTTACTCTCGCTCAATTCGGTCAAATTCTAGGAATCCCCTACTCCGGTCAAGCCGTCTTCTCTAATGAGTGGGATCTCTCATCTCTTGAGCAATATCGACCTCAATAGGGTCCGTACTACTCTAAGATTCCATCCTCTGAAGAAATTCGTCAATATCTTGGGCTAGATCGTGGTAGGACTAGCCGGAGGATCAAGTCAAAAGATGTTGACATCCATGCTAACCAAATCCTCCTCAAGGAGTTACGCCCCGACATGAAGCGTTGGGAAGAACTCATTCGTGAGAATGCGTTCGGTACCGGTGGTCACCGTGATCATGTCACGGTGAGCATACCTCATATGTTGTATTGTATTGTCGCTGAACAACCGTACAATTTGGCATATCTCTTTGTCTTCCGCATCATGTCCGCCAAAAACACTCATAATGCAAATCTTCCGTATGGCATGTTTCTCACTCGCCTCTAGAATCATGTCATGATGCATTATCCACATCTTCAGAGTCCAATTTATGAGTCTGTTCAACCGGTCCTTAATCCACTTGTTCGTGTCCGTGAACGTCGCCCCCGAAGCGACAAGGGAAAATCTCGTAAATCTGTCTCACTTCCACCTCGTGGTTCCACGTCACATCAAGGAGACGATGATGATGATGAGGAGGAGGAGGGCACAACACGTGCTAGTACCCCATCACCTAGGACCTTCGTTGAAAATCTTCCGGATCTTGATTACACCGAGTATCAAGTTCCTTCTCGTTCCGAACGAACAGACGAACTACTGTTTGAAAGACAAACCGAACTACTCAACACCACACAGCAGATGCACCAAGAAGTACGAGGCGGTTTCAAGTCTATTGGAAAGACACTTGGAAGGATGTTTGGAAAGAAGAAGAAATAGACATGTTTGATGAGCGTTTAGTTGATTATTATTGATGTTATGATTAGACATTTATATGTAGTATTATTATCTTAACATTTCTTTGCTATGACTTTTATTATGTTAGATGATAAACTTATTAGAACTAAGCTACTAGTTTATTTGATATAATATGCCTATGCTTCTAAAATGATTTTTTTTTCTAGTCTTAAATATGTATATTATTTGTTTAATATGCTATTGATAATATTTAATCATTCTTGATGTACATGATCCAAATGGAACTTGCTGCAAATACACCCTAAAAATGACCTTTTTCTGGAAATTTTTCAAATTTGGTCGCCTGGGAAAACACCAGATGGGCGGCCCCCTTAATTTCCTAGGCGGTCCCCTTAATTTTAAGGGGGCCGCCCAACAATTAAGGGGACCGGCCATCTGGACAGTAAAATTTACTGTTTTCTTTTGCATCTTGTGACCACTTTTACCTAGCCCCAGCTACCATTTCTCCTTATGGACGAACTGGTATTGGAATCTTCCTACAAAATCTCAAAAATCAACCTAAACCAACCACATTTTCATACTATAAATTCCCTCCATACAATCACCTCTCATTCCATCATCCTTCATCATCCAAAACCACCATGTTGTAACCAAAATTCTCCATCTCTAAGACTCCAAGGAACCAAAGACTTATTATCATACCACCAAAATAACCTTTCATAGACCTAACCCAAGATGACATCAAAACTCCATCACCACCACCTCAAAATTCATCCCCAAGTGCACCTAATGCACCATCAAAAACACCCTCTACCCATGGAGCTTCATCTTCCTCCATTCCATCCACTTCATCCATCAATGACTACATCCACACTCACCTAACATCATCACCAAGAGCATCATCACCACCATCCACTCAAGAACCTTCATACACCCAACTTGCCATTTCCTTATCACCCATCACACCTCTTGATGCTCACTTCTCACCATCACCAACCCCACAACCATTCTTTCCTATACCTTGGGCATTGCTTGAAGCCCATGGTGACAATTGTCTTTGTTGCATCCATAACCGGACCTTAATCTTTGGTCTTAGAGATGAGATACACTACATGTTTTCATCCCTTGAAAACATGATTGCCAACCCACCACCACCACCTCCTTCACCCACTACACCACCACCACCTCCATTTTCACCCAATTAAGCATATGCAATGCTTAAGAATAATTTTTCAAAACCTTCTTGTAAGCAAGCTCCATGGAAGACCATGTACTTCTAGGACGATTATGTAGTTTCATTAGTGGTTTTTTAGTTTGTATGCTTGCATGCTTCATGTTGTAATCTTCTTGGTTGTGTATTTATACACAACACTTTTATTAAATGAATGATCTTATTCTATATGCTTGCTTATTGTTGTTACATACACTTGTGCTTCTAACATTTTTTTTGCAAGCGTTCCATAGCTCGTTTCCTTGGTTCCCCCAAACGAGGGGGAGTACACATCAAGGGGGAGTTCTCATCCCGACAATTTAGATTCTAAAACTTGTCGGCTTAACCTTTTTGATTCTACAAAAAAGGGGAGAAATAGATGTAAACTCACTAAATACTTATCTAAAAACTAATTTTTAAACTTAATGAGTTTAGATTTTGTAATCATCAAAAAGGGGGAGATTGTTGATATAAAAAAATGCCTAAACACGTTATTAATATTTTTCGATATCTCTACGTTTTGATAATCACAAAATGTAAAATCATTAATCGGAAAATTATGACGTAAACAAGTATTTAGTTGTAAATATCTATTTCTACAACTCAAATCACTTAAGGTATGAATGAACTAATGCTTAATGCATTATATGATCAAAGGAACATTTTCTTAATAACTAGATTTTTTATAAAACATCAAAAACATTTTATATATTTTTGAAAAACATTTTTGGTATTAAATAAAAATGTTTAATCTTTTATAAAAATATGAATTCAAATTTTTAACCAAAATCAGTTAAAATGTTCCAGAAAAACCTTCCCCACAAAAGGACAAATCTGGCCAACGGACACCTAGGGCGGCCCCCTTAAAATTAAGGGGACCGCCCCCCTATTTAAGGGGGCCGGCCACGCTCCAGTAGGTCTCCAGCTGTCCAGTTTTTCTCCTATAAATACCAGCCTTCTCCTGGATTTTTACTCACCTTTTGCACACTAAAACTTTCTGTTCTAAATCCTTTCTAAACATTGTAAATCCTTTGATCATATTTTCTTAAGCATTGGTTTCTAAGTGATCCAAGCTTCCACCACCAAAAGTGCAAAAGAAGAACTCTACTTCAACTAGTGAAGAAGTGTTATTACTTACCTCATTCAATTGTGTTGTTGTGTAAAGTGTTGTATAGTTGTGATAAGTAGATTCTAGTGTAAGTAACTAGTTGTGTTGTAAAGAAGTTGTGTAGAAGTAGTTGTGATATAGTTGTGAAGTATTCGTGGAAAAGAAGTTGTGAAGAAGTCGTGAAGAAGTCGTGAAGCCGTTGTGAAGCTGTCGTGAAGAAGTCGTGGTTAAGTCGTGTAAAAGTTGTGTATAAGTTGTGAGATTGGTTCTAGCTACGATTAGGACTCGACATCTAGCTTTGTGTCGTTAAGCCGGTGTAAGCTAAAGTTGTGTAAGGTTTCTCCGCCATAAGGGAGTTTGTTGACATAGTGAAGAAAACTCTCGAGTAGGTGACTCGAGGAGTGGAGTAGGGCAAGGAAGGTGTTCTTGTAGCCGAACCACTATAAATCTCCGTGTTGTGGATTGATCTTTCCATCTCTCTCTCTTATTTCATTATATTTACCTTACTTGCATTACTTATCTATATTTGTTTATATATGTTCATATTGATCAAGAGTTGAATTCACATAAGATAGAATCGAAGTTTTAAAAAGTAAACAAAAGTTTTCATAAATTAAAATGACGTAAAACTATTCAACCCCCCTTCTAGTTTTCCACAAGAATGGCCCATCCGATCGGATGGTGCCCGCATCCGATTCGGATGGGAGAAGAATAATTTACCGAGAGATCCAACTGATCGGTTGGACCTCAATACCGATCGATTGGAGGAAACTGAAGTTACAAAATCGCATTTAATGGCGAATTTAAGCCTCATAATCATGATGGCTTATCATTTCCTGGTTACTAACTGATTGTGGACGTTTTTACTTGGAGAGGAGGAGTTCTTTCACTTATTTATAGAACCCTTGGTTAGTTTACAAAGAGAGACACCCAAAACTTAGTGAAGGCTTACACCAAGTCCTTGCTAAACTTATTATCATTGCCCGAAAGCTTGTAATTGCTGTGAAAACGTCCAGGGAACCTTGAGTTCGAGTCTCAAGAGTTGTGTTCGAGTGTGGAGTTGTTTACGTGTGATCATAGGAGATTGGAGGAGTGTGGTTGCTATAGTTCCACAATTCTAGTTCTTGTAATTCCAAAACTAGGTATTTCTTGTTTGAGTTATTATGAACTACTTTTACTTTAAGATGAATGAAAGTATGGTTTGTTACTTATGTTTGATTATAATTGCTATGGAGTGATTTTGTTTATACTTGTGTGTATGATGTGACAATTGTTGGAGTATTCTTATTTCATAGTGATACATGAAAACATGTCTTGTTTTATGAGTTTGTTGAAATACAATCTAATCTTGCTTAATTAGTTGGTAAAAACAGTTCTAAAGATTAACAAAGGCCGAAAGGATTTTCTTTATGTTTTTATTCCAAAAAGTTAGTGCACGAATTAGTATGGACTATGGTGTGTGACAAGCACCATATTAACTCATTAAAATGGATTTGGAAACGATTTCATCACGAGGAAAGGCCGAAAGGATTCATAGGAAATCTTAAGATAAGAAATGCTTTTTAAACAACAAAGAGTTTAATAGAATTATCGTACTAGTTAACAAAGGCCGAAAGGAATTAACTAGGAGATTGAATTCTTAGAAGATGATTTCTCATGATAAAAACCATTGATTGTGAATCACTCATTTTACGTTGTGCATCATTACAAGTTACACCCAACTTGGTAGATTACTCTATACAATTAGTCATGGAATTACACACAAGTATATTTGTTTTTGATTGATTGGATTTTACTTACCTTAGAATTTGCATCAAATTGGATTGACAACCCTCTTTGTTAAAACTTATACTACCAAACCCAAACGACAATTCCCTTGGGACGATCTCAATTTACCCACCTTTACTACCACGGACGAGTATACTTGCTCGTATGTGTTGATTAGAGAATTGGATAAATTGTGTTTATAAATTTTTAAAACTTGCACGACACACGACACATCAGGATTTGTGAGTGAATCGAGTTGTAAGTATAAAAGCTACTAAAAGTAAATCACAAAAACAAGCAATAATGATAATATGATAATTCAAATGATTAAAACTACACTTGCTTAGACTAGTTTACTACTCTTGATAAGCATGATTGTGATAACTTTTGTTAACATTGTTGTTGTGATAATTAGTTGGTGAACTAATCCATTATTCTTACAAGTTAAAACTTCGTCAAGATTTTAGTTTATAAAAAAAAAAGCATTAAATTTAACCAATCTATTCAAGATCAATTCAAGTTTCATAAGTTTGGATTAACAAACTTAAACACAAAAATAATCTTTTGTTTTATCAAATAAGCTTAAGAAATGGTCAATACAAAAGGTAACCGATCATAGACAAAAGGGTTACAATTAATTGTAAACTACTAATCTTTCGACCTATGAGGTAGTTTTCAATCAATCCAATTTGATACACAAAAGCATTCTTATTACAACCACAATTAAGTTTCTTTTTTTAACCAAGAATAATGGGTAAAAACAATCATTCATAGACAAATGATTATAACTAGTTGAATAACAATAAACCTTTCGACCTTTAGAATTACTAACAGCTAGTCAAACTTGATTAACAAATGTCACTATGAAACTTAAGCACAACTGGATCTTAGAATTAATTTGAAATTGAATTAAAACATATTATCACAATCATACGCAAATCATTAAGTAATATACATCATCTAAGCAAGTGCACAAAGGCACTAGCCACTCATAGCAAACATGAACATAAACTCAGAATTTTGAACATTAGAAGTCATGATTAAAAGTCTTACAATGATTGGAATGAGATTACAAATAATAAGGTAATGATACCCAAAGTATTGGTGTTGACTTCTTGAGAGTTTGACTTCCAAATGTTGACTTCTTGGACTTTCAAAATTTCCTGAACTTCTAAGGACGAATTTGAGAGCTTTTGAGAGTGGTTTATGATTAGAGAGAGTTGTGTAATAGTTGTGTCTTAGTTGTTTCTTTGTTTTTTTTTCTCAAATGATTTCCAAAGGCTCTATTTAAACTCATCTCAAAGCCTAGGGTGTTAAATGCTGCAACTTGGCCTCCAAGTAGCTTAGAAGGATCTAGAATACCAAATAGAAGAGCCTAGAATTGAACCAAAGTGCAGATTTGAGAAAAGTACGAGGGCTCCATCTGATCGGATACAGGTTGTGTCCGATCGGATGGTCTTGATCATCATCTCCATCCGAATCAGTTATGGGTTGCATCCGATCAGATGGAGTTGTCCTGTAGACACAAACCTGGTCTTTTGATGTTTGACTTGTATCTTTTTCATAGCTCTTGGTTCTTTGTTCAAACTTGATCTTTCCTTTGTCTTGGAACTTGGAATCATGAATACTTGGATCTTCATTCTATGAAATGCCTTTTTAGAGTGGATCTTGGCATGGGAATCTTCGTACAATCGTAAGTCCTTGTTTTCTTCATTAATCTTTCACTTTTTCTTCCTTTTTCCTGTACTTGGCTACATATACTTTGCAAATATACTTTGGTGCGATTAAGTAACAAAAGCATATAAATATAACCAAATAATATATAAAAAAGCACGAATAACGCTACTAAAAACATGCACAATTTGAGTGTTATCAAATTCCCCCACACTTAAACTTTGCTTGCCCTCAAACAAATCTAGAAGTAAAAATAATTATCCACATGGTACTCAGGTATGTTTAGGAAAAATGTGATGCAAATCTATCAAGTACAAGTACAAGTTAAATCCATCATTTTTAGCTTTTCTAAGTGAAGCATCAAGATGTTTGACAATACCCAATTGATTTTCTTGCTTGATGAACATTACTAATCACCTCATGAAAAAAAAAAGAAATATAATTCACTCAAATCACTCATTTATATGGTTGGTGGAGTATATAAGAGAAATCACACTCATTGCTCAGTCATGATCTAAATATTACCATAGGCTTGTACAAGAAACAAAACTACACCGACATGGCGTGAGCACCAAGTATACATATCAAAAAGGTCTTTTATTCGGGTTTATGGCTTCAAGGGTTATATCAGACTTACATGCAAAAATCTTATGCAAAACATAATAGATCGCTGGCATGAATTCTTGCATTACCAAACAACGGATGGTCACTAAGGATAAACTTAGATCGCTAGCGCGTTATCTAATTCCTCAAGAACTCGGATGGTCACTATATGTTAATACACTTGATAATTTCACAAAGCCAAAAGGTAGAAAGGTGATAACGCTCAAATCTAACATGTTTTAGAAGCGTTATCATGGTTTTTGTGCATGTTATTTGGCTAAAATCATATGCTTTTGTTGCTTAATCGTATAAAAGTGTGTATGCTAGTTCATTTGTAGCCAAGTATAGGAAAAAGAAGAAAAAGACGAAAAAATGATCAATAAACGAAGATTTATGCATGTACGAAGAATTCCCGACAAATGAAAGTCTCTTGGAGTATATTCGAGAAGATAAAGTCATGAAGTTGTCACTCCAAAGACTCAAGAATAAAGCACAAGAGGGAAAATGAGAAAAGAAATGAAGAAAAAAAGCTTAAACGAAGAAATAATGGAAGACTCGTTGTTCCCGACACACCTCCTCCATTTTGGCCATAACTTGAGCATACGAACTCGGATTTAGTTGATTCAAGCGGCCACGGAAAGCTAAGAGAAAGATCTACAACATTGGTCTGGCCAAAAAGGTCCATCCGATGGGTATTGGTCTGCAACTGATCGGATGGTCAGCTAATTATTTTCATCACCAATATTCCACTTGTGTACAAACCAATTCTAGGTCCTTCCAATGTGTTTCTAGGCCATTCTAGGCTACTTGTTGGCCAAGTTGGAGCATTGATGACCCCTAGGCTTGAGAGTAGTATAAATAGAGCTCTTGTAATCATTTGAAGACACACAACTTAATCCCAACTTGAGAGAAAACCTCTTCTCTCACCACTACTCTCTCTCAATCGCAAAATTCGTCCATAGAATCCTTGGAAACTTTGGAGGTCAAAACATCAAGAAATCATCACCAATGCTTGAGGCATCAATACTTCATCATTTGTAATCTTATTTACATCATTGTAAGACCTTTTAATTATGTTTTCTAATGCTAAAGTTTATGAGTTTATGTCTTTGATTGACATGAGTCGTTAGTTTTATTTATACTTGTTTGGAATCATGTGAATATTGATATGGAGTGTTTGGTATTTTGCAATATAGAATTATGGCTTTGCTTATGAGTTTGTTTGAATTGTAACATGTCTAAATAACTTGTTGATAAATCATAACCGGATTTATAAGGTCGAAAGAACTTCTTGTTATGATTTGTTTCAAATGTTAATGCGCATATATGTTTGGTATTTCATAATTGACAACTATGAATAAACATGTTAAATAGACTTGTTTAGGTCGAAAGGGTTCTTATGAACAAATTGGTAAAACTAATATTTCTAACAAATGGTTTATAATGAATTGGTTTATAATAACTGATCGGCCCCAAACGGTCAACTAATATTGACCAAGTAAATGGTCAACCAGAGTCAAACAGCTTAAGGGCACAATACAATTTACCAAATGAGTACAGAGTATCCCCGGGTCGTTAAGTCCCAACGAGGTGTGTAAACTGTAATAAAACGAATTTGTGATCGGGTGAAATTGAACAGGAAAAGGTTGTGAGTGATTAAACTAAGGAAATATAAAAGGAAATAGCTTAAACAAGCTATAAAAACAAGTACGTGAAAGCAAAATACATAGAAACGTTTTAAAACTTAAAAACGTACGTTTAAATAAAAATTACGTAAACGTACAAAATAAAACGCGAATTCTGACCAATATAAATCCCACGGATGTGAAAATTATATTTTTAGAATCCAAATGATAAAAGAAAATTATTGGAAAAAGAAAATTATTAATTTGACTATTTATTTAATTATTATTAATTTATTACTATTTAATAATTATTTAAAACTAATTTAAATTATAATAAATACTAAATGAACTCTAATAAATATGAAACTTTTTCTAAAAATATTATGTAAGTACAGGAACCTAGGAAAATTATAAAAATGAAAAGTGCTTAATGAAAAAGCAGAAAAATAAGCCAAATGGCTTAAATAGAAGCTATCACTTTTTTATATTTTGATTTTCTTGATTTTTCTATTCTTAAAAGTGCAAATTTATTTTTCTTAAATCCTAAAAAATAAGAGAAAATTTTAGAAATTAAAATTATATTTTTCTGATTATTATTTTATTTATTATGATTTAAAAACTATAAGAAACTAATTAAAAAGATTAAAAATGGCAAATGACTTAGGAAAAATCTGAAAAATTCAAGTTAAGTCTAAATTATAATTTAAAAGCTAGGAAAAATAAAATCAGAGCTTATCTGAACCTAATCAGCAGTTTTGGCCAATAAGCAGTTTGCAAAATAAGCTAAAATAAGCTAAACTTGACCAAAAATTACCAAAAGCTAAAATATGATAAAACAGACTAACTGAAGCTTAAACCAACTGAAAAAGATCCAATAAGCAGAAGCAAATTGGACAGAGAAGCCAATTTGCAGCTTAATTATAAGCTAGGAAAAAGCTTGTTTGGGGAAACAAAAAGCAGAACCAAAAACCTTATACTACAAGCTATCTAAAAACTGAAAACGCCCAAAAGTTATAGCCAATTGCTACTCCAATTGGACCCTAGATTAGATGGGGAAAAACTGAAGAAGCAGTGCAGGCTTAGGACAGGGGAAATAAGCAAATTTGCAGAGTGAAAATAAGCTAGTAAATAAGCTGAACATGCAGTATAAAGCCAAAACAGATTAAGACCATACTATAAACTACTGATAAAAACAAAAATCTTGCAAAGTTATTAACTAAATAAGCAGATAAATGACATGGAAAAAGCTGAGTACAGCAGATATAAGCTACTGATGCAGCAGTGAACTATTTTGGCACTAAATGCTTTCAAAACCTGACCAATGATCACCAAATCCTGAAAACCTACTCTAACAATTATTTGGGACTCAAAAATACCAAAAGTTGACCTCTAATAAGCTCAGCTTATACTGAGCTTATTATGGCAGCCAACTTTCTAATTTTTAACTCACCAAACAAAAATCCTCAAATGATCTTAAATCAACCTATCACTTATAACTAACAACTTATCTATCCAAGAATAAGCTAAATCAAACTTATGCCAAAGGTAAATGAACAGTAGAATCAAATTTGACCTATGAAATAAGCTTAACCCAAACACCCTTTAACAAGGCTGTTTTGCTTTTTAAAACTAGAACACACTAATTTAACTAAGGATTCTGATTATATGGAACTTAACTAACTTAATTAAGACAAAATAAGCAAACTTCAAATAAAGATAAGCACTGAATAAGCTAACAACACATCAAGCCATTTTTTTGGTTTTTAAGAGATTTTAAAGCAACATTAAGTGAAAGCTATTTATAACTGATTAAACATATGAAATACAATAACAAACTATTAATAAGCTGAAAAATACTCAAATAAGTTATAAATAAGTATTAGCACAGTACTGTGGAAATTATACAAAATGATGAAAAATAAGCTTACAAGTGATATGACTATGAAACAAAGAAACAAGGACAGAACCACTCCTAGCTTGTTCACACAAGCTAGAAAACCCAAGAAAAGCCTTCCTGAAACAGCTTATTCACCCAGAAGTGCTTATTAGCCACTCAGTTGACTTTTGTTGACTTTAATGATAAAACCTGATAAAATCTAATAGGAGCTCACAAAAAACTTCTGAGAGCTTTATGTAGCTTATATGAATGATTTTAGAGCTTATTAATGATTCTTAATAACTTATTAAACTTAATACGATTTAAAGTAATACTTGAAATTTAATGCAACTGAAATTTAATGCAAGATTGTTTGAAATTTAACTGAATGTGACTTGTATTAACAACTGAAACTTGAAATTACAACTTGAACTGAAATTTAAACTGAAACAGACATTAAATAAATTTTACACTACAAAATGGTCTAAAACTGGTGACAATTATCTCTGTGAGTCTTCTATTCTTTAAATAGCCATCCACTTAGCTTCTTCTCTCTCTTCTGATCAAATCCCACCTATTGGTTAAGTGTGAAATCATCTCAGCCATTGAAATTGCTTTTGGCGCCAAAAGTCCTAAAGTTAACGTGAAGCAGTTTTAGAGCAATTAAAGAACTTTGGAGGGATGTGTTGGTGGAGGAGACAAGTAGGAGAGTAGGTGAGTGAGGTGGAAGGGTGGAGGTGGCAAAACCAGGGATGTGGAGGGTGGTTTTGGTTTGGCGGGGTGGTTTAAGAAGAAGAGAAGTTTGACTTCTCTAGTTTTGTTTGACCCCGATATTAGTTAAAGGAAAAGTGGGCCGGGTCAAGGGTTTAGGTTTGGGCTTGGGTTATTTGTTGTGGGCTTGGGTTTTACTGTGTTGGGTTTTTAGGGGAAATGGGTTAGGCAGTTTAGGATAATGGGTAATGGTTAGGGGTTATTTTGGATTTTGTTTTTGTTTTTGGTTTAAGGGTTTAGACTTTAGGGACCATTTGTGTAATTCCCTGAAAATCAAAGGACCAATGCTGCCAAAATCCAAAACTATTTCCAAGGGTCATTCTTGCCATAGATGAATAGTACAAGGACCATAAAAGATAATTTTCCATTTTTGAAAACCGGGGGACTTGTTTTGCCATTTTTGAAACTTCAGGGACCTAAGTTGCCATTTTGCAAACTTGAACTTTAAAGGACTAATTTTGACAACTTGTGAAAGTTCAGGGACTGAAACTGCCAATTATGCAAACTTAGTTCGTTTTTCAATTGATTTCAATCCTTTTGCACTTGCAACACATAAAAACACAATCAAATGATATTTCCTGTATTTTGAAGCATATCTGCATGTTTTTAAATGTTTTTGCAGTCTAAATGTGACAGAAATGATGAGTATTTAGACACTCATCAATCCCCCACACTAAACTATTGCTAGTCCCTAGCAATCCTTTTTTGAAAGTTTAATGGATTTTACTCTTTACCAGATAGCCATTACTTCTGGAGTAGCCAATGTTTTAGTATGTGATACTTTGGTACAATGATAACCAAATGATTTTGAGCAAATCATCAGCTGTCCACGGATTTGATTTCTCTTTACCAAAATCCGTTTGCTTTTGGACTAGCCAACTCTTAGATAAAATACAGTTATTATCTTGGTGAGCTGATTACCAATTATGGTTTTCCAATGCCTTTACCACAAGCCATAACCTTGCGGGCTAGCCAACTCTTCACTATCAAAGATATGGTGAGTTGAATACCATACAATTTTTGGCAAATTGTAAGCCATAAACGGATTTGAGACATCTTTACCAAGAGCCGTTTGCTCTTGGATTAGCCAATCCTTATGTGGGTTAGACATGGTGGACTGATAACCATTTATTGCGTTCTAAGTGAGAAAAAATTTTAAAATTTTAGCCAAAATGGGGGTACTAGATGGTACATATGATCAAATTCGCTAGAATTCCCCCCCCCCCCACACTTAGAACCGAATATTGCCCTCAATATTCAAAGTACCGGTTGTTAAACCAACACTTAGAACGTGAAAAGGTAATACTAATAGCCATTATTTTATATATACACATTTTTTTTAAGACTTGAAATGTACATATATACAACATGTGGGGCATCTCCCCCACACTTGGGTGTTAGAAAAGAGAAAGAAGTCAGAAATATGGGTGAAAACCCATATGGTGTTCTAATGTTTTTGTTCACCGAGTCACTTAGCTTGACTCGACCCCGCATTCATTGGTTCTTGGGGAAGCATGTGGAAGCGACAAATTTCCATCGAACTTTCGTTCAAGATGTTTGGATAAACACTAAAGTACTTGAAAGTTCCACTCCGATGAGATATACACAGACCCGGCTCACAAATGATAAATGAAAATGCCGGGGTCAAAGATAGTGTCTTCATTCCCGAAGGAGTGAAGAACAGGAGAAGTCACCGTATAGGTGAAGAAAAGAAAGAAAGTCATGATAAAAATCATGACTAACTCATCATCATTAGAAGGAGAATTCATGATTTCAGTATCATGAATCTCAACATTTAAGCTTGGCTGATCAAGACATATTCTGGGTGGGAGGGATGGAATTTTGATATTAATCAATTTCTCAGTGTTGAGAACATCTTCCTCCGAAACACAAAGATCATTTTTGTTTAGATCAAAGTGGAAGTTATCATACTTTGGTGGAGATATGATATGAGTGAGTTCAAAGGAGAACTCCTCGTAAAGAGAATCATTCACGTGATGTAAATCTGTGAACCCTTGTTCTATTATGGAATCATCACCTACCTCGTTCAGAATATCAAAGAGTGGATTATCAGAAATTAAAGTGAATTCAGATTCGAATTTAAACAGAGGATTGGTGAAAGACGTTTTGAATGCTTCAGGAACAAGATGATCAATATTCTCTTTTGGATTGACGAGCTCAGAAGGTAGTTCCTCCACATGATTGATGTCTCCACAAGATAAAGAATTTTTATCAGTATGTGAATCACTAAGCTCGGGGTTGGGATAAGAATTAAGTGATGGATCATGATATAAGAGACTTTCGATTTCTTCCAGATTGGATTCGAAATCAAAGAGATCATCATCACTTCCTGATGGAAGTGGATCAATGTGAGTAAGTTCATCAGTAAACTCCTCAAGAAGAGGGTCAACATCAGAATGGGGCAGTGATGCCTCAACATACTCAACTTCTCCATAAGATGTATATTCATCGTTAGAATCGGAGAAAGTCTCAAAATGATCTTTTGAACACTCAAGAGGGGAAGGGATATCACACACATGATCAAGAATTCCCTGTGAATCACTTGGGATTGGGACAAGGTTCTCAACACTAGACATTATGAATTCGTCCGATTCCTTTTCAGGAATAGTGTCAAGATGCTCATCCCCCATGCTTAGAGAGTGAGTGGGATCTTTGGGTGTGATAACAGCAGACTGAGGGAGTTGAGAAGGACTAGCATATATGGATTTTACAATTTCCATTTGCCCTTCTGCTAGTAATTCCATCATGCTCTTTTCTCCCTGAAAATTCATGGAAGGAGTCTCAACTGATGAACTTGATGACTCATCATCAAAGATATCTTCATCATCACTGTCATCAGGAATGAAATAGAATCGAGAGCTATATTTGGCTGCTTTTTCTTTTGCAATTGTTTCCCTAATAGATTTTTCAAAGGCATCTTGGGAATTTATTTTAGCAGCCTGCTCTTCAGCTAACAATTCTTCCATGGATTTCTCATGAGGATTTTCTTGGGCATTTTTAACAGCCAAATCATTAAGTGTATCCATCACATTTTGAAGTTTTTGGAATACATTTTCAAAAGATTCTTCAAGAGGAGATGGCTGAGGTTGAATCATTTGATACTGTGGAGGTTGGTCATGATAAGAATAGTCGTGATTGTTACAAGGGACATGCTCATAGACAAGCGGGGTCCTCGTTTGACAATCGGATTCATAATGTGGACCACCACAGTACTCACAACAATACATTTGCTGTGACTGATTCGGTGAATCATATGGATATTAGTCATACCCGAAGTTTTGATTACATGGATCTTGTTCATAGACAGACGTATTTCCTGCTTGACAATCAAAACTTGGGTATGGACCTCCACAATGTTCACAAGAATATGTTTCCATGTTATGGTTTGGGGGATGGTTGAAAAAGTCGGGTGTTTCATGATAAGAATAAGGATTTTGGTCATAAACAAACCCGTTTCCTGATTCCACCATGCTACAGCCGGGACAATTCCCACCATTATGAGGACCTCCACACCATTGACAACCATAGTGGTAAGATGAAGACATAAAGAAAAAGAATTAAACGGATAGAGGGTAAAGATGAATATTTTTGGATTTTTTTTTGTGTTCGTTGAAAACTTGAATAAAAATGTTTTTGGTAATCGTTTAGTCAAACGAATTAACTTCACGATTATTTTGGTTTTATATGAAAATAAGGAAATATGAACAAAGATGGTAAATATACAATGGGTGTATATTCAACAATCACTGATACTTCAAATTCGTTCATACGCAGCACACCTCCCCGGCAGCGGCGCCAAATTTTGATCGGCCCCAAACCGTCAACTAATATTGACCAAGTAAATGGTCAACAAGAGTCAAACAGCTTAAGGGCACAATACAATTTACCAAAGGAGTACAGAGTATCCCCGGGTCATTAAGTCCCAACGAGGTGTGTAAACTGTAATAAAACGAATTTGTGATCGGGTAAAATTGAACAGGAAAAGGTTGTGAGTGATTAAACTAAGGAGATATAAAAGGAAATAGCTTAAACAAGCTATAAAAACAAGTACGTGAAAGCAAAATACTCAAAAACGTACGTTTAAATAAAAATTACGTAAACGTACAAAATAAAACGCGAATTCTGACCAATATAAATCCCACGAATGTGAAAATTATATTTTTAGAATCCAAATGTTAAAAGAAAATTATTGGAAAAAGAAAATTATTAATTTGACTATTTATTTAATTATTATTAATTTATTACTATTTAATAATTATTTAAAACTAATTTAAATTATAATAAATACTAAATGAACTCTAATAAATATGAAACTTTTTCTAAAAATATTATGTAAGTACAGGAACCTAGGAAAATTATAAAAATGAAAAGTGCTTAATGAAAAAGCAGAAAAATAAGCCAAATGGCTTAAATAGAAGCTATCACTTTTTTATATTTTGATTTTCTTGATTTTTCTAATCTTAAAAGTGCTAATTTATTTTTCTTAAATCCTAAATAATAAGAGAAAATTTTAGAAATTAAAATTATATTTTTCTGATTATTATTTTATTTATTATGATTTAAAAACTATAAGAAACTAATTAAAAAGATTAAAAATGGCAAATGACTTAGGAAAAATCTGAAAAATTCAGGTTAAGTCTAAATTATAATTTAAAAGCTAGGAAAAATAAAATCAGAGCTTATCTGAACCTAATCAGCAGTTTTGGCCACTAAGCAGTTTGCAAAATAAGCTAAAATAAGCTAAACTTGACCAAAAATTACCAAAAGCTAAAATATGATAAAACAGACTAACTGAAGCTTAAACCAACTGAAAAAGATCCAATAAGCAGAAGCAATAAGCAGATTAATCTGCTGATCAGTACATACTAAGACAGAAACAAATTGGACAGAGAAGCCAATTTGCAGCTTAATTATAAGCTAGGAAAAAGCTTGTTTGGGGAAACAAAAAGCAGAACCAAAAACCTTATACTACAAGCTATCTAAAAACTGAAAACGCCCAAAAGTTATAGCCAATTTCTACTCCAATTGGACCCTAGATTAGATGGGGAAAAACTGAAGAAGCAGTGCAGGCTTAGGACAGGGGAAATAAGCAAATTTGCAGAGTGAAAATAAGCTAGTAAATAAGCTGAACATGCAGTATAAAGCCAAAACAGATTAAGACCATACTATAAACTACTGATAAAAACAAAAATCTTGCAAAGTTATTAACTAAATAAGCAGATAAATGACATGGAAAAAGCTGAGAACAGCAGATATAACCTACTGATGCAGCAGTGAACTATTTTGGCACTAAATGCTTTCAAAACCTGACCAATGATCACCAAATCCTGAAAACCTACTCTAACAATTATTTGGGACTCAAAAATACCAAAAGTTGACCTCTAATAAGCTCAGCTTATACTGAGCTTATTATGGCAGCCAACTTTCTAATTTTTAACTCACCAAACAAAAATCCTCAAATGATCTTAAATCAACCTATCACTTATAACTAACAACTTATCTATCCAAGAATAAGCTAAATCAAACTTATGCCAAAGGTAAATGAACAGTAGAATCAAATTTGACCTATGAAATAAGCTTAACCCAAACACCCTTTAACAAGGCTGTTTTGCTTTTTAAAACTAGAACACACTAATTTAACTAAGCACTGAATAAGCTAACAACACATCAAGCCATTTTTTTTTTGTTTTTAAGAGATTTTAAAGCAACATTAAGTGAAAGCTATTTAAAACTGATTAAACATATGAAATACAATAACAAACTATTAATAAGCAGAAAAATACTCAAATAAGCTATAAATAAGCATTAGCACAGTACTGTGGAAATTATACAAAATGATGAAAAATAAGCTTACAAGTGATATGACTATGAAACAAAGAAACAAGGACAGAACCACTCCTAGCTTGTTTACACAAGCTAGAAAACCCAAGAAAAGCCTTCCTGAAACAGCTTATTCACCCAGAAGTGCTTATTAGCCACTCAGTTGACTTTTGTTGACTTTAATGATAAAACCTGATAAAATCTAATAGGAGCTCACAAAAAACTTCTGAGAGCTTTATGTAGCTTATATGAATGATTTTAGAGCTTATTAATGATTCTTAATAACTTATTAAACTTAATACGATTTAAAGTAATACTTGAAATTTAATGCAACTGAAATTTAATGCAAGATTGTTTGAAATTTAACTGAATTTGACTTGTATTAACAGCTGAAACTTGAAATTACAACTTGAACTGAAATTTAAACTGAAATAGACATTAAATAAATTTTACACTCCAAAATGGTCTAAAACTGGTGACAATTATCTCTGTGAGTCTTCTATTCTTTAAATAGCCATCCACTTAGCTTCTTCTCTCTCTTCTGATCAAATCCCACCTATTGGTTAAGTGTGAAATCATCTCAGCCATTGAAATTGCTTTTGGCGCCAAAAGTCCTAAAGTTAACGTGAAGCAGTTTTAGAGCAATTAAAGAACTTTGGAGGGATGTTTTGGTGGAGGAGACAAGTAGGAGAGTAGGTGAGTGAGGTAGAAGGGTGGAGGTGGCAAAACCAGGGATGTGGAGGGTGGTTTTGGTTTGGTGGGGTGGTTTAAGAAGAAGAGAAGTTTGACTTCTCTGGTTTTGTTTGACCCCGATATTAGTTAAGGGAAAAGTGGGCCGGGTCAAGGGTTTAGGTTTGGGCTTGGGTTATTTGTTGTGGGCTTGGGTTTTACTGTGTTGGGTTTTTAGGGGAAATGGGTTAGGCAGTTTCGGATAATGGGTAATGGTTAGGGGTTATTTTGGATTTGGTTTTTGTTTTTGGTTTAAGCGTTTAGACTTTAGGGACCATTTGTGTAATTCCTTGAAAATCAAAGGACCAATGCTGCCAAAATCCAAAACTATTTCCAAGGGTCATTCTTGCCATAGATGAATAATACAAGGACCATAAAAGATAATTTTCCATTTTTGAAAACCGGGGGACTTGTTTTGCCATTTTTGAAACTTCAGGGACCTAAGTTGCCATTTTGCAAACTTGAACTTTAAAGGACTAATTTTGACAACTTGTGAAAGTTCAGGGACTGAAACTGCCAATTATGCAAACTTAGTTCGTTTCTCAATTGATTTCAATCCTTTTGCACTTGCAACACATAAAAACACAATCAAATGATATTTCCTGTATTTTGAAGCATATCTGCATGTTTTTAAATGTTTTTGCAGTCTAAATGTGACAGAAATGATGAGTATTTAAACACTCATCAATAACATTAGAAAGGCCGAAAGGAAGTGTTAGTCTATACCATGGTGTATGCAATTTCATGATATCACCCATTGAATTGGAATTGTATGAACTTTGATTTTGTTTGCTATTGCTTGATTGCGTGGTTTTGTAACCTTACAACAGGTTTTACCTCTCGAGGGATCTCAAGAGGCTTACAACCCCACCAGGCAGTGTACCTGACCGATGTAGTATAGTGTAGTGGTAAGTACGGGGGATTGATCGTTCTCCACAGGGAATAGTGTTCGTTAGGTGTGAAAGGCTACTCTAATTAGGTCTAAGGGTCGAGGAAGATTCTTTTTATGTTTTTATAGTTTTTATAAAAGCAAGTAAAATCTCGGGTTTGAAGGAGTGGGCGGAATTAGTTGCTAGTCAACTAACCCAAATTACTACAAATGCAATAAAATAAAATAACAAAAATGAAAAGTGGTGAGAAACTTATGTGTAGAGAAATGTGTTTACTTAGATTTCCTTACTCCCTAACTATCTTTTACCGGTTAATTAGTGTGTATTAGTTGCGTGGATGACGGGTGTATTCCTTAATACCATTCGTGGGGTGGCGTACTTACTTCCCCAAACTCTACAAGCTCCTACTTCACTCCTATGTCGAGCCGGCTAGGAAGCTCCTAACATGGGATCACTAGAATTCGCTTGTGCATTAAATACAACCATAAAAACCTTTAGTACGCGTTTGGTTCATGTTTCTTAAGACGTTCAAGCAAGTTACCGAATAGGAAGTTAGCCAGTTTTCTTAAGCCTAACATAGATAAACAATCATCCAATACAACTAACAACACACTAACAACCAATAATCAATAGCTAGGTTTCATTAGATCTAAGCAAACACAAGATAAAATTAGCCTAACATGTTAAACAAAAGACAAGCATAAGATAGAATCAAACAACACATAGACATATTGAATGATTAATTGATAACTTATCTTTCAATGAAACATGGAAGATCTCAAGGAAAAAAGCCCTGAAAAAGTAGCTAAAATCGTCTTAGGGTTTTATCCCAAAATTCCACACACTAAGCTCTCTCCTGATGACAAAAAATTAGAAAACTATATATAGACTTTTTCATCTGACGGCGTCACCTTATGGATTGTGACGCCGTCACCTCGCCGCTTTTAGGGTTCTCGGATGACCATCTTGACGCCGTCCCTCTTTAATTCTCCAAAATCCGTTCTGGCCTATCAAGGCTTGACGCCCTCACCTCTTGAACGTGACGCCGTCCCCTTATGAATTAAGCCGTGACGCCCTTGATTTAGTTAAAGCGTGACGCCGTCAGAATTCACATGCTAACTCACTGGCCCGTCATGAGTAAATTTCACATCCCACTTTTCTTGCCAAGGCATGACGCCGTCCAGAGTTAAGTCTGACGCCGTCAAGAGTAACTTTTAGCCGATTCTTGAGACTTTGCCGTTTTCTTCACTTTGATGCTCCAAAAACGTCCAAAATGCCTCCTTTTCCAGATTTCTCCTCAAAAGTACCTAAAATGACAAAAGGAACGATTTAGGGCAATATTTGATCAAATAAATACGATTTCGGGCTTAAATGACCCCTTAAAAGCGGTACACTTTTCGCCTCATCAAATACCCTTACACTTGAGATTTGCTTGTCCTCAAGCAAATGCGCTTTTATTCTAATCAAAATACAAGATAGGGGTCATTTAATGCAAACATAAAAGTAATTACAACAAATAATCGTTCCACTTCAATCATAATAAGCACGGAGATTATAAACTAGCACCTCACAAGTAGTGTTTAGATACTCACATCTCTCAAGTGTCATCAAATTAAATCTCATAAATGAAAACGGATAATATCTCTCACTACCTGTCATAGCAAATAGATTACCATAGGCTTGGGAAAGGATCGAAAACCTCCTCCACTAGGCGTAAGCACCAAAGATAAACTATCAAAGAGGGCTTTTAAATGGGTTATAACGTTAGGTGTAGGGATATGATAAACACGGTTTTGTTGGATAAGGGATATTTTACTGGTGGCGAGTTAAAGATCTTGATCAATTACATGTACTATACAATGTTGCTAAGCCAAGACTAGACTCGATCTTATGCTAGAAACGAAATAACAAAATAACTAAAATATAAAACAAACATAAAATGAAACGGGATGGTAGTCCGTATGTTTTTTCTATTTTTCATTTTCTCATTTTTTTTGTGTTTTTCTTGATTTTTCGATTTTTTTTTTTTTTTTTTTTTTTTTTTTTTTTTTTTTTGCATACACTTTTGCCCTACCATCCAAAATAATACATCATAGGGGCATTGCATTCCCCTTACACTTGAATTTTTACATAACTTTACAAATACTAATCTAATGACTCGAATTAAGATAATTGAAAAACTTGGAGTACTTTTAAAACATTTAGCACATATGGGGGTAATAAATGATGTTCTTCCCCATTACTCCATTACACTAGTACTTTACCCATGAGTCCCAATCGTCCCAAAACAATATGTACAAGGATATGACTCGACTTAGCAACCATGTAATCAATTAGATAATTAACTTGGGTTTAAACAAATGTTGTCACAATAATGCACTAAAAATGAGTGCATACAAGGTAGGCTAAGGCGATTTGGGTGTACATTTAAGTGGGGTGTAACAAATTCTTCCTTTAAGTAAAATGCTTAAAGGTCGAAACGAAAAGATAGGCTCTGAGGGGTGTACTAGGGGTATCGTGTACTAAAAATGAGTACAACGCAAAGGGTGTGGGAGAATTACTTGACCAATGTAGCCAAAGTAATTATAACAAAAACACAGGTGTAAAACAATGGGTTAATCCTAATGCCTCTTATCATGTAGTAAATCTAACTACACGAATGTAGTCTCACTTGTGGCCTTGGAATGGTCCTAACGCAAGTTCTAGAATCTAAGTGCTACCGGTACACACATCATAGCATAAATGCTTTTCCTACCAATTCTAGGGGCGAACCTCACATATTTGGGGGTGGAAAATTTTTTAGTGGTACGGTTTTTGTGCTAGTCATATAACTCCTATCCGTGAGACGCTCATTAAGATCAAAGTTTCACTCCTATATGTTGTAAAAAATTTTAAATTTGGCACTAAAATTGCCCTAACAAGTATTTCTCTCAGTTTTATTACACATCTACTATTAAACAAACAAAAATCAAGTGCAATTGTATTCTCTAAAGTATCGTAATTTTACCCCCCCCCCCTTACACTTAAGATGAACATTGTCCCCAATGTTCAAATAACAAATGTAAAAGTAAATAAGGTAAAAGAATGAAATCAAATACTCCCCTGATTCGCTCGGTGGATAAAGAAATAACATGGTTAGATCTTCTTCCAAAGTAATGTTGAAGCTCCATGACTAATGCATCGCCATAAGCTTGATCCAACAAACATTTCCTTGTCCAAAATAACCTGTTAAACCTGAGAAAACAAACAAGAAAAACCAAAGCATCAAACCGAACAAAGACAACTCACAACTAGGTGTAATTCCAGACTTAGAAATAAAACAATTAAAGATATAATGCTTGTGGAATGAATGTTTTGCAGATTCCTGGAGATTATAAGTTGGAGATTTTAATAAAAACTTTTCTAAAAACAAAACTTTCAAAAATTTCTGAAAATTAAATCTGACGCCGTCAGGTTATAAACCCTGACGCCGTCAGAAATGACCTGACAAAAATTTTCATTTTAAGTTTCCGGAAAATTTCTGGAAAAAACCTTTACCTTACTTCCTGGAAATCCTGCAAAACATCATTATGACTCGATACAAGCATTTGACTCAAACAAATACTAATATGTATGCTAATTTATTATTATTATGATTCATGTTCATTTGTGTTCTAATAAACCGATTTGACTTTCCCTTACACTTATCTTTTGCAAAATTCCTTTATATGTAGTTAAGACGAAGTTAAAAACAAAATAAAGCATTTTCACAATTTACTTTGAAACATGAGCACAAACAATAACAATTAAACTTGCATACGGAAACAAATAAAATCAAACAAACAAACAAACAAACAAACAAACAAATAAACACACAAAGCAAATAAAGCATGGGCTGCCTCCCAAGAGCGCTTGTTTTTGTTCGAGTCACGAGCCTGACTCTACCCTTATTTAACGGAAATAGGGGAGGTTTTCCCTACACTTAGGATTAAGTGTGGGTGAAAGTAGCGATACACACCATCTTGGTGGAAGTATGCCACGTGAGGAAAGAGTGGTGGATGAATTATATGCTCAAAGATGTGGGATCCAATCATCATAACCTTACTTAGTTTAATTGGGTCAATGGGTGAATTGAAGTTTTCTCCTAGAAAGGGATCATCTTCTATCAACTTCGAGAGACTCCAAGTTAAGAATCCACTTTGACCTAATAAACCCGGTTTAAACCCATAATGTTTCTTGTGATCAATCATAAATGGGTGATGTATGTATGTAAGGTCACGGTTCACTCCTATATTAGCTTCCACTCCACATGGCCTAAAGTCTACTACCTTAATCTTAACATTACCCGGACTACATGGTTTGATGGGTGGATCGGGACCTTTTTCAATTCCTAAATTCACATCTAAGGATGGAAGATTAGGTAACGGTTTTGGCTGAGGCTCCGGTTCATCAAAACTAGGAACTTCCATAGAACTAAGAGTAAGGTTGTGATCACAAGTATTCAAACATACTTCTTCTAGTTGTGTTTGGTACAAGGGCTCTACCTCTATTGGGGTTCCTATAGTCTCCTCAACTTCTTTCGGGTAAGTCACGGGCGGTGTGTGTGCCTCAATTGATGCTAAGACTTGTGGGGTACTTGGTGGGCTTATGTTACTTACCTCATCATTCCTTGTGTCAAGATCACCTATATCCTCATCATAGGTTTTGGTAGAATTTAAACCTAACATTTTCCCTAGTATCTCAAGTGCTTCTCTAGGCATCTCAACTTCTATATCCGAATCATAAGGATCATCCTCAATATTCTGACTGCTATATTCAAATTGCCCAAAAGATTCATCATGTGTTTCTTGAGATTCATCGTCATCGATCATAAAACCTAGGTCTTTTTGATCAATGTGATCATGCTCGGCTAAATCCTCCATCACATCAAGGTCACCTATGTGTTCGTTTTGTACTATGGCATTACATGACAACCACTTAGGTATCTCAACACTAACATATTCATCCCCAAACAAACTTGTTTCATGATCCTCGAAATTTGTGGTCAATTGACTTGTACTAACGTTTGTTGGGTTGTCTACTATATAATAATATTGGGCACACTCTTCAATAGCTTCCCATGCTTTCTCAGCACTTAATTCCCTAAGATCCCTGCCGGCAATATGGTAAATGTCCCTTTGGGCATGTCGGTCGACATGATTGTAAAAGATTTGAGTTAGGGACCAAAAATCGAAGTTATGATGAGGGACTTTTTGGAGTAAATATTTAAAACGAGTCCATGCATCATAGAGAGGTTCATCTTTATGTTGTTTAAACATCAAGATGTCATATGGAGTGGGTGAATTACGTGGTTGGTAGTATGGTGGATTCGCGTTCTCCATAATGGTGAACGGAAGAGTCAATGGAAATTACGAACAAACACACAAAGAAAAATAGATAGACTAAAGAAAACCTAAAAAAAAAAAAAAAAATCTCACTAGAAAGGAATCTAGTGAGTAGACCTAATAGAAATAACAATTCAACCTAAACAATAACTATTCCCCGGCAGCGGCGCCAAAAACTTGATTGCGTGGTTTTGTAACCTTACAACAGGTTTTACCTCTCGAGGGATCTCAAGAGGCTTACAACCCCACCAGGCAGTGTACCTGACCGATGTAGTATAGTGTAGTGGTAAGTACGGGGGATTGATCGTTCTCCACAGGGAATAGTGTTCGTTAGGTGTGAAAGGCTACTCTAATTAGGTCTAAGGGTCGAGGAAGATTCTTTTTATGTTTTTATAGTTTTTATAAAAGCAAGTAAAATCTCGGGTTTGAAGGAGTGGGCGGAATTAGTTGCTAGTCAACTAACCCAAATTACTACAAATGCAATAAAATAAAATAACAAAAATGAAAAGTGGTGAGAAACTTATGTGTAGAGAAATGTGTTTACTTAGATTTCCTTACTCCCTAACTATCTTTTACCGGTTAATTAGTGTGTATTAGTTGCGTGGATGACGGGTGTATTCCTTAATACCATTCGTGGGGTGGCGTACTTACTTCCCCAAACTCTACAAGCTCCTACTTCACTCCTATGTCGAGCCGGCTAGGAAGCTCCTAACATGGGATCACTAGAATTCGCTTGTGCATTAAATACAACCATAAAAACCTTTAGTACGCGTTTGGTTCATGTTTCTTAAGACGTTCAAGCAAGTTACCGAATAGGAAGTTAGCCAGTTTTCTTAAGCCTAACATAGATAAACAATCATCCAATACAACTAACAACACACTAACAACCAATAATCAATAGCTAGGTTTCATTAGATCTAAGCAAACACAAGATAAAATTAGCCTAACATGTTAAACAAAAGACAAGCATAAGATAGAATCAAACAACACATAGACATATTGAATGATTAATTGATAACTTATCTTTCAATGAAACATGGAAGATCTCAAGGCAAAAAGCCCTGAAAAAGTAGCTAAAATCGTCTTAGGGTTTTATCCCAAAATTCCACACACTAAGCTCTCTCCTGATGACAAAAAATTAGAAAACTATATATAGACTTTTTCATCTGACGGCGTCACCTTATGGATTGTGACGCCGTCACCTCGCCGCTTTTAGGGTTCTCGGATGACCATCTTGACGCCGTCCCTCTTTAATTCTCCAAAATCCGTTCTGGCCTATCAAGGCTTGACGCCCTCACCTCTTGAACGTGACGCCGTCCCCTTATGAATTAAGCCGTGACGCCCTTGATTTAGTTAAAGCGTGACGCCGTCAGAATTCACATGCTAACTCACTGGCCCGTCATGAGTAAATTTCACATCCCACTTTTCTTGCCAAGGCATGACGCCGTCCAGAGTTAAGTCTGACGCCGTCAAGAGTAACTTTTAGCCGATTCTTGAGACTTTGCCGTTTTCTTCACTTTGATGCTCCAAAAACGTCCAAAATGCCTCCTTTTCCAGATTTCTCCTCAAAAGTACCTAAAATGACAAAAGGAACGATTTAGGGCAATATTTGATCAAATAAATACGATTTCGGGCTTAAATGACCCCTTAAAAGCGGTACACTTTTCGCCTCATCACTATTGCTTGATATCTACCCGATACTCCATACACTCCATTGAAATAGATACTAGTTCCAAACAAGTATTGTTTTTAATCTTATTGAATTCACATAATCATCATTTTTAGTGTTACTTGTTGCTTATATGGTATTTTAGGACGTGACAACCAATTACCACCTTTTTATTGCTTATTGTTACATAGATTTTTCACAATTGAAAACACCCAAATCCTAGTGAACGACCTCAGCTTACCAACCAAAACTAGCTACATACGATAGGGTCATACTTGCCCGTTTGTTCTTAGCTTTATCCGGTAATTCGTGTTATAAATTTAAAACTAGTAGTCGCGAGACACATCAAGTTTTTGGCGCCGCTGCCGGGGATTTATTTGTGTTTTTGTGTGCTTTGAATTTTTTTTTTAATCATTCCCTAGTTGTGCCACCTTTGCTTGCGAAAAAAAAACAAAAAAAAATCTGAGCCCTCTATCCGATCGGTTTCTCATCTAACCGATCGGTTGTCCCCAAATCATTTTTACCGAGGAGACCATCCGATCGGTACAACCTGCTATCCGATCGGAGAACCCAAAATTTCATCTAACCGATCGGTACGAGCTCGTATCCGAATCGGCTAGACCGTTTCGCCCAACTAAATCCTCCAACCGATCGGCTGGAAGCCCAAGCCGATCGGCTGAACCGTTCTGATCAAAAACCAACATTTTTTTTTAAACCTTTTTACATTTTTACTTTAATTCGAGTCTTACCCAAAATCCTTCTTAGTTGTGTTTTGCTCTTATATGAACGTCCGTTCATCGGGAGAGGAACCAATTAGTCAATTTTTGTCTTGTTTTTTTTCCCCACGAAATCGGCTCACCCATTGTTAACAAACTATAAGAGAGGTATAAGGCAGGTCGCTCTGCTTCCCTAAAGAAGTCGGTTTTTAATAAGCTTCGCGCTGACCCGCTTCTCCGCTTCTTTGTGCGTTCAATGGAGCTACCGAGAACTTTTGGGAAGAAAAAGTCATAACTAGTTTATTTTTCAAAGTTTTCTCGTAGTAACTAGTAATAATAAATAATAGTCGCATTTTTCTAAAAGTAGATAGTTTATTTATTTTTATTTTCTTTGTTTACGTCATCTCAAAAAAAATATACAAAAAGATTTTTCTTAATGTTCGTTTTCATTATGTTTTTATTTTTGCTTTTTGTGATATTTTGCGAATCGATCCGGGTTTGGATAAACCCACACTCTTGGGGTAAACAAGTTGTTAGTCCACTTAACGAGCTTAAACGTAAAATCAAAAAGAGGACTAAACACGAACTATATCCGAAACCATCGTTCATCGAGGAACTTTTTGTCGTTATTGACATATTCGAAGAGAAAGTCGAAACTCAACCCGATTCCCCAACCATAATCGTCATTGATCCCGATGACCAACCCATGTGGTCAAGCACTAGGACCGTTGCACCAACACCTAGTTCCGCTATTATTCAACGCCCTTTTCCCAACAATTTCCATATCAAGGATACCCACATACAAATGATTCGGGAGAATCAATTTGATGGGAGAATCCGGTCCGATCCTCACCAACACATCACTGATTTTCTTGAGATTAGTAACCTATTCCAATATGGTGAAAATCTAGAGGAAGCGGCTAAATTGAGAACCTTCCCTTTCTCATTAACCAGAGAAGCTAAGATTTGGTTGAACGAATTAAATGAAGGAACAATTACTACGTGGAAAGAGATGAGAGAAGCTTTTATTAGCCGATACTTTTCTCCCGCAAAGTTTAAACGTCTCCTGAACGAAATTCACAACTTTCGCCAACTCGATCACGAAACTCTCGTTGATGCCTGGCTCCGAATGAAAATTATGCTTCGCACTTGTTATGGACACGGTCTAACCAAAGGAGCGATAATTCAAACATTCTATCATGATTTAGACGATCCAACTCAAGGAATTATCGACGCTGGAGGAATCTTCCTCTACAAAACTCCCAACGAAGCATTCAAACTCCTCGAGGACAAGGTCCAACTCAAGCTCGATTTCTCAGAAAATTCTCTAATCGTGCCCAAACCAAAAACCGTTGTTTCCGCCGATGGAAGCAACATCAATGCCGATTATTCCTTATTGATGGGGAAATTGGAAGCTCTCTCCAGACATATTGACAATGAATTCAAGAACATAAGGGAAGAGCTGAAGGAGATACGAGATGATCGTAGAGACAACAAAGGACACCACGCTTCACAAAACTACATGAAGGATGACACGCCGATGTGTGAACCTCATGAAGACAGTTACATCCAAGTATATCACAAAGGATATCACGACCTAAAACCTAAAAATTCGTACTCCTATCCAAACCACAACCCAAACCGTTACCATCCTCACTTCCGACCCCGAGATGAAATGCCACATCCATCACAATATTCCAAAACCTCACCGGAGGACATGATGAACGAGATGATGGCTAGGCAGATGGAAGCGAATGAAGATATGAAGAATCAGGTGGTTGAATTGGAACATCAAATTGATCAGGGAAAAAGAAACCACCAAGCGATTATCCAGGACTTGGAAGAGAAAGAAACCCAGTGTACCACATTCCTTCCTCACGCCACAAAAACCAAGTCTAGATACGAAATTTCTGGAGGAATATTCAAATCACCACTAATTCGAAATGAACATGATAAGGGTGATGTTGAATTTATTGAGGAAAATCATATCCCAACCATTCCGAACCCAATCATGACTAATTCACCAACCGAACCACCTTTTCTTAAGGATTGCACCATGCATATCCTGGCCACTGAACGTCTAGTGAAAGAGAAGACGTTTACACATGATAGATTTTCAAATCATGTTGGTAATGAGGAACTCAATGCAACTGGAGACGTTGAAAATGAAGTCTTGAAAGAAAAAAAGATTAAGAAGCAAGAGAAGGGAGTGTCAAAGATACCCAACAGGAATGGAGAATTGGAAAGAAAGCTAGACGAGTGGTCTAATCCACAAAATCCAGTTTCTTCAAAACAAAATGGTAGGACTGACCCACCTCCTCCAGCTCATATTGAAAACGTGAATGAAATATTCACTAGGAGTGGAAAGTCTGATGACCCTCTGAAAAATCAAAAAGATTCGCCACCTGTCTTCGTTTTTAATAAAATCGATCAAGCGTTCAAGATAACGACAAGGGATTTTCACATGGTCAAATAAAAAGAATCTCCGTCACTTGTGAAGTACATACCAAAGATCCCATACCCTCAACGTTTAAGAACTGAAATTCCCCATTTGAACCGTATCGTCAAAGAATCCTAATCCGGGGAAGAGTCTAGCTAATGACTCAGTAATAAATTAAGCGCTTCTCGGGAGGCAACCCGAGTTTTTACTTGTTTGTTTGCTTATTTCTGTTTTAAATAAACATGTACACCCTTTTTGCAGAATTTCTTTTCAAAACTTGGAAAATCTTAAGTGTGGGGGTGGTACATGCTAATATATTATTGTGTGCATTTTGTTTGCTTGTTTGTTTTGTTTTTGTTTGAATAATTGCAGCAGATGATGGAGGAAGATGTTTGGATCAGAAATCGATTGATCTCACAAGCTTATGCTAGCATTTGCTTAGCAATTTATCATTTGGAGTTCGATTGTATTTCTTGGCCCGGGAAGTTTCGTTTCTCTCAGACATCGCTTATTTTATTTTTCCCAATTTTACATGCTTTGAAGTTAATTTTCATTACATTTTGGACAATGCTTAACTTAAGTGTGGGGGGAAGTAAATCGAAAAAACGAAACTACTTATCAAATTTATAATTTTTTGGGCCAATTTAAAATTTTGTATACTTGTTTGCCCTTGTGATCTAATTGTTTTCACGCTTTTAGGATAATATATTAGAATAACTGGATCAATCCACTGGTGAAATCTGTAATTTTGAAAAAATTTGAGATGTGTCCCGATTAATATTGCAATCCATTCTGGGATCGATAACATTTGCTAGCACATATTATAGCCCTTTCCACTAAACAGTGAGGATTTGAGCCTATTTCATATATAGCATACATCTATTATGCTTGGATCTTTTGCTATGAATGTGCCGGTGATTTTATTTATTCTAGAACTTTTACTTGTAAATCATTACCAGACCGCAGTAAGATCGCATTCGTGTGATATAAGTGTATTCTTGTGATAAAGAAGCACCTTAGGATTAAACCAAATGGTCTTCCATTTAACATCTAATGATATATTAGCTAGCTACACTGGCTAGTTAACCACCCATATGGACCCATTTGTTAGCGTTTATCTTTAATGCTAGATACCCCTAGTTAAACCCTCTTAGCCATTCCTTTCTTTTGTTACATCCATTAAAAAAGCAAAAAAAATATTTTACACTTTAAACCTTAGCCTTACCCTTTGTCAAAGTCTAAACGGTTGGTTGCTAGTTGCTTGGTTTTTGGATTGTTTTTGATGATTATTAGTTAGCCACACTTTGTCATTCGTGTGTGCCATTCCGACGAAGATAGAGAGGGCCCGCTTCATATTTTGTATTTTTGTGGTGTATGCTTATGCGAAGTGTGGGGGAGATGTGATGTATGAAAAAAAGGTTGAAAAAAAAGGAGAAAAGAAAAAAAAATGAATGAATAAGTTATCGAAAAAAAAGAAAGAAACAAAATATGTGATGACAATTATAGCCAATGTGCTATATTATTATTATGAAGATGAAGGAAGATGAAGTATGTTTGAGATATCGATTAGCCAATGTGCTAAGACGTGATATACATATATATTTGGTGACCGATATGTGAAGAAGAGAAGATTGTAACTATAATCATTTACCGAGGAGACTTGACTTTATTTGGTGACGACTTAGACTTGTGAAAATATGTAGTGCATGGATATTGTAGTGACCATCCGGTTTTTGAATAGTTGAAAAATGTTGCTAGCGATCTAGTGCGTATTTAGGCTACCATCCGTTATGCAAATAACGTTGCCAGCGAACCAAGGTACAATCTAGTGACCATCCGTTGCTTAGCTAGTCAAGAATTCGTTGCTAGCGATCTATTATATTCTTGTATGAAATATTTGCACATTAGCCAGGTACCTTTAACCTTAAACCCGAATAAAAGACCTCTTTAGATGTTTACACTTGGCACTTACGCCATGTCGGTGGAGTTTTGTTTCTTGTACAAGCCTATGGTAATAAACGAATCATGACTGAGCAATGAGTGTGATTTCTCTTATATATACTCCACTACCTAAATAAATGAGTGATTGAGTGAATTATACTTCGTTTCTTTTTCGTGAGGTGTTTAGAAATGTTACTCAAGCAAGAAAATCTTCATACATCTCGGTTTTTCACCTTAAAGCTTAAAAATGATGAATTGTATCTTGTACTTGTACTTGGTAGATTTGCATCATAATGTTTATAATCACTTTCATGCACCATGTGAGATATATTTTTCTTAATATTTGCTTGAGAGCAAGCAAACCCTTAAGTGTGGGGGAGTTTGCGCTCATTTTTCGCTTATTTATAAAAAAACCAAAAAGATTTTTCGTTATTTTCTAATTTTTCATAAAATTTTAATTTTTTTTTTCCTTTCATTTTTTAGATATGAATTTCAATTTTTCTTTTTCTTAGATTTGCTTGAGGGCAAGCAAAGTTTAAGTGTGGGGGTATATGATAACGCTCAAATCTAACATGTTTTTAGATGCGTTATCATGGTTTTTGTGCATGTTATTTGGCTAAAATCATATGCTTTTGTTGCTCAATCGTATAAAAGTATGTATGCTAGTTCATTTGTAGCCAAGTATAGGAAAACGAAGAAAAAGACGAAAAAATTATCAATAAACGAAGATTTATGCATGTACGAAGAATTCCCGACAAATGAAAGTCTCTTGGAGTATATTCGAGAAGATAAAGTCATGAAGTTGTCACTCCAAAGACTCAAGAATAAAGCACAAGAGGGAAAACAAGAAAAGAAATGAAGAAAAAAAGCTTAAACGAAGAAATAATGGAAGACTCATTGTTCCCGACACACCTCCACCATTTTGGCCATAACTTGAGCATACGAGCTCGGATTTAGTTGATTCAAGCGGCCACGGAAAGGTAAGAGAAAGATCTACAATTTTGGTCTGGCCAAAACGGTCCATCCGATCGGTATTGGCCCACAACCGATCGGATGGTCAGCTCGTTATTTTCATCACCAATATTCCACTTGTGTACAAACCAATTCTAGGTCCTTCCAATGTGTTTCTAGGCCATTCTAGGCTACTTGTTGGCCAAGTTGGAGCATTGATGACCCCTAGGCTTGAGAGTAGTATAAATAGAGCTCTTGTAATCATTTAAAGACACACAACTTGAGAGAAAACCTCTTCTCTCACCACTACTCTATCTCAATAGCAAAATTCGTCCATAGAATCCTTGGAAACTTTGGAGGTTAAAGAAATCATCAATTGGAGGTCAAAACATCAAGAAATCATCACCAATGCTTGAGGCATCAATACTTCTTCATTTGTATTCTTATTTACGTCATTGTAAGACCTTTTAATTATGTTTTCTAATGCTAAAGTTTATGAGTTTATGTCTTTCATTGACATGAGTGGTTAGTTTTATTTATACTTGTTTGGAATCATGTGAATATTGATATGGAGTGTTTGGTATTTTGCAATATAGAATTATGGCTTTGCTTATGAGTTTGTTTGAATTGTAACATGTCTAAATAACTTTTTGATAAATCATAACCGGATTTATAAGGTCGAAAGAACTTCTTGTTATGATTTGTTCCAAATGTTAATGCGCATATATGTTTGGTATTTCATAATTGACAACTATGAATAAACATGTTAAATAGACTTGTTCTGGTCGAAAGGGTTCTTATGAACAAATTGGTAAAACTAATATTTCTAACAAATGGTTTATAATGAATTGGTTTATAATAACATTAGAAAGGCCGAAAGGAAGTGTTAGTCTAAACCATGGTGTATGCAATTTCATGATATCACCCATTGAATTGAAATTGTATGAACTTTGATTTTGTTTGCTATTGCTTGATATCTACCCGATACTCCATACACTCCATTGAAGTAGATACTAGTTCCAAACAAGTATTGTTTTTAATCTTATTGAATTAACATAATTATCATTTTTAGTGTTACTTGTTGCTTATATGGTATTTTGGGACGTGACAACCAATTACCACCTTTTTATTGCTTATTGTTACATAGATTCTTCACAATTGAAAACACCTAAATCCTAGTGAACGACCTCAGCTTACCAACCAAAACTAGCTATATACGAAAGGGTCATACTTACCCGTGTGTTCTTAGCTTTATCCGGTAATTCGTGTTATAAATTTAAAACTAGTAGTCGCGAGACACATGAAAAGGGTTGATGATAAAGAATTAACAAAATAGTCAAAGTCTACTAACCAAATGTTGCTAGCTATTTCGAACCACTATCATGCAATCTTAAGAAACTCCATACTTGATCGATCAATACATTATTCCATAGCTCATTGGCTATTCTTGTCAACTTATAGTTGCAATGACTTTTTTTTTTTTTTTTTTTTTTTTGAACATAAACTCATTCACTTGTCATCTTATAGTTGTGATGAATAGTATTTCACTTCACTTTGATAACTGCTCATGGAGTTTGCAACTTTCTTCGAACTTTCATGATTTCCCACATAACATTCATCTTGCCATATAGCTAGCAACCAACAAAGACTTGACTAAGGGTAAGACTAGGCTAAAAAGTGTAAAATCTTTTTGTATTTTTCTGACTTTTATCAAAAGATAAGATAGGCTCAGAAGGTGTAACTAGGGTATCTAGCATTAAAGATAAACGCTAACAATATGGTTTATATTGGTGGTTAACTAGTCAGTGTAACTAGCTAAATATCAACACGGAAGGCTATTTGGGTTAAATCCTAAGGTTGCCTCTTATCACGCATATACACTTATATCACACACAAGATGTGATCTCACAACGGTCTCGTATTGATTTACAAGCACAAGTTCTAGAATAAATAAAATCACCGGCACACTTATAGCAAAAGAATCAAAGCATAAAAGATGTATGTGATGCGTAGCGTGTGTCGTTGCGGTTTAGCAGTTTTAATGCCTATTCAAGTTTTAAATTTATATTTAGCCGACTTATCAATAACACACACACTTAACGAGCAGTGTACCCGGTCAGTATGAATATAATGGTAAGTAGAGTGTCGATCACTAAGAGTGGAACGTATTATCTAGTTATTCTAATCAGTATTTTAATAAATTAAGTTAGCTATACAACCTATTCTAACGCAAGGGGGTTCAGCCTAAGAGACTGGCACGATTTGGTTGCAATTAAATAATAAACTAAACCAATAGGCACGAATCAGCAAGTAGCACACACGTACACAGATAAATACTTGAGACAATAAGAGGGCTGTCCTGATGATAAGTAGTGTGTCACTTGTTTTATTGCTAGTGTTATATGAAGTGTATAGTTCGATGCAACGCACCGAGATTAAGTCCTTTCTCGTTGGTTCTAATCTTATCGGCGAGTAAACCTTTAATGATTACTTATGACTATCCTATTTATCTTTCTCCTACTTTTCTACAGACCATAGAATGCATAGGCGATCTAATAAATAGGCGAGGGCAGAGGCATGGCGACCCGATCAATGCTCAGCTAGACACAGAGGTTATCAATGCACTAATAAAAGTCACCAATGACATCAACATATAAACTTTAATTAATGAGAAAGCAGTTTTAAGGGAGTGCAATCTTTCCGTTGTCACATTACACAAGCCACCAATCTTGATGAATTAAAGTTTACTAACACAATAAAACAAAACTACTTAATGAATTAAACACATGCAGCACCTTCTTACAGCTCTTGTATCTTTGATTTGGGTGTGTCTTGTGCTGCTGCCTTGACTGAATTCGTCCTAGGTTTTTGGTCTTCGGTCTTCTGTTTAAAAGCTTCGGAACTCTTAATTCGTCTGGTCTTCGGGGTATTTATAGTTTCTGTCTGAGGGTAGGATGCGGCGCATCTAGTAAGTAGATGCGGCGCATTGACTTAACTTCGCGTGGGGTCCAAGATTATAATATTCAGGAATATTCGTACACCGCCAGAAGATGCGGCGTAACTCCATTTATAGATGCGGCGCATGTCCTCTTGTATCTTGGATCGTATCTGGTGAAATATTGATAGTGATGCGGCGCATGTCCTAAGTGAGATGCGGCGCATCTGGAGCAGAATAGTCTTGATCTTGTGCATTTCGGTAGACTCTTAACTTCTTGCATGTTTTGCTCCATAATTAGTCCAAAATCGCCAAGTTTCACCAAATGCTTGTTTTCAACTGAGAATTACAAAAGTAAACGATTAAGTATCAATCCTCATACATAATATAATAAAACTAGTCAAATTAATAGGATAAATGATAGTAATAAAATGTACTTATTTGAGTTCATCAAATATCCCCCCACTTGAGCTTTACTTGTCCCCAAGTAAACCTTAGAATTAATCTTATGAAAATGTATCCTAAAAGATATTAGGATTTATTTTTATATTTAAGCATGTATTCGTTTTTTTTTCATAATCACACAACTAAACACTTAACGAATTAGAAGTAGAATAAAATATTTCGATAAAAGCAAATCTAATCATTTAACTGTCCAGTCGCGACGAATATTCTATCATAAGCTTGGCAAGTATACACATCTCCCCCACTAAAGCAAAGGAATAACAAGTCTAAAGCGGTAAAAAGGGTTTTTAGGCTTAAGGGTTAATTATTCTTAATCACTATCGATCTCAGATTCCAGAAAAGGCGACAAAATCACAAATACATGATCGAATCCACGAACACGATACTTGCAATTGCTCAAATCCTTAACTCGAATAGGCTAAAGATAGGTCCAAACTTCACCAATAATAATATATCAAAAAGGGCGACAAAATCATAAATACATAGTCGAATCCACGACTACGATACTTAAGATTGCTCAAATCCCTAATCTCAATAAATCAAAGGTTTGGTTGGATAAAGAATAATAAAGGGTATGGATAACATTTGGGATATAAATTGGTGTAAAATGAAAAATAAACAAAACAAATAAATTAAAATCCTAAGTGTGGTTAATCACTATCCCAACCATCCCATGAATAAGACTCATATCATAGAATAACTCACGCTTTAACACTTGAAACACACGCTTTAGGTAGACACGAATTATACTCAACAAGATCTTAATCAAAGAATAAACCTTAGTTGACGTTCCCATAACTGCCAACTCCCATTCAATCCATAGATATAATATACAACAATTAGTGGTGATATCGACCACTTACATAACTTTACATCGTTGGTTAAAAACAAACATCCAACTTTTTCTCTTTTTTCTTTTTCTTTTCTCATTTTTTTTTCAATTTTTTTTTTTTTTTTTTACTTTAAGAAACATAAACATAGAGGTGTAAAATTTCACCACATCACCAAAACAATAATTCTGGATAATTTTTCCATACTTTTCATGACTTCAGAATATAACGGTAATAGTGAAAGTAGTAAACACACGAAAAATAAACTCAAAGATATACAATATTTACTTTCACTCCAATTGCATTGTGCAATTTCCCGACCTAACCATAGATATTGAATTACGCACGCGAACACAGGTAATGTAAGGAAACACACTTTGCCTATAGCAATTAACCAACCACGGATTCTAATCTACAGGGTAGGCTAAGGTGTAAGGGTGTAACGAAACATTTTAAACATTGGTGTAAGAAACGAAAGGAATGGCTCTGAGTGTTTTTCTAGGGGTATCTTACTCTAAAAGTGAGAGTAACAAAGGGGTTTATACGGGGGTTAACTAACCAGTGTAGTTAGTTAATAACACATAACATATAAGGCTTTTTGGGTGTAATCCTATAAATTTACCAATTTAGACAAGTCATTCCAATTATATAAATAATACTTATTATGGTGGTCTCGAATAGTATACAAGCCAAGTTCTAAAGTTTACAAGTCACCGGCACACTCATAGATTTGTGAGTTTTGAAAAATCACAATTTTTGAAAATAACGTCATGTGTGCAGCTATGCAACTTAGATCTTAAACAAAAACATGCTAAAATTTTTAAATTTTGATATATTAAGCACATTTTAACAATATTTTGAAAAGTTTAGGACAAGTAAGTGTTAAGTGTTCTAATTCTCCAATCCCCCCACTTAAGTTAAACAACGTCCTCGTTGTTTGTATGAAAGGTTAAAAACTGGAAAATAAAAGAATTAGAACAGAAAAACTCCCCTGAGATTTGCTCGGTATGATCCTCCATTAGTATTAGAGCAAAAATCATCTTTCTTGTGGATTAGAACGATTAAGCTTCATAAACAATGTATCCACAGGAAATGCAGGAATCTATAATACCACCAAGGCTTCAAAACACACCTAAGATAAGAAAGGTTCAAACTTGCATAATACATTAGTAGTTAGGTAAAAATAAAACATTAAAATTAAAAATGAAAATCATCAGGTCAGTCGATGCGCCGTATCTTATTGAAGAAGATACGCCGTATCGAGCCTGGAATAAATACGGATCAGAATAAAAGTTGCGCCGCATCCTTAACCAGGGATGCGCCGCATTAAAATAAACTGATAAAAAAGTTTTAAAGTCTAAAATAAAAAATGCAGAAAAATAAAGATATGACCATTGCAGGAGATGCGTCGCATCTCAGGATTGAGATGCGCCGTATCCTCTGCGGCCTGACTGACTCGACACAAAACAGAATAATAAAAATTTTCTCCGGGTTGTCTCCCGGTCAGCACTTGTCTTTATTCCAGAGTCTTCAAGTTAGACTCACGTTCAGCTCTTTATTCCAATACTTCAGGTTCAAACTCGACAACTTCGTTATCAGCGTTGTCGATGTAATTATCAAGGTATTTCCCTTTAGGTCGTGCCTTTGGAACAAAACTCCTTTAATCACCCTCGACAATTGGTGCACTTCAATCGTCACTTCTCTAATCATATTGTTTTGTTCTTTCAGCAATAGTTCCTTTCCGCTTTCTTGGGAAAACTTTGATATAATCTCGTCGATTGTAAGTTTGATCCTTGATCCTCCGAACCAGCTTGGGAAAATATCAATCATGATTCCTGAAACACAAAACAAATATGCTTCGAAGTAAAAAATTTCTAAAAGACAGGAAAGATGATTAGAATTTTCTCCGTTCAGGATAAATAAAAGTTACTCTTCTTCATTGTAGCCTTGATCTCTTCTTCAATCTCTGTCTTTTCTTTTAGTAGTCTTCTTAAACTGATTGAAGAATTAAAGAAAAATTCGGGTCTTGCACCATCATTACCATTCATCGATCTTCTAGGTATGTTAGGAGTGACTTTTTCAGTGGTGCTTATGGCCTTGACATGATCCCTTGGGTTGGTTTCAGTTGAGCTCGGTAAACTTCCGTATCCCCTTTCTTGAAGAACTTTGCTCATTTGACCAATTTGTTGTTCCAATGCTTTGATCGAAGCTCCTTGATTTCTTGTAGTAGTGTCCGTTGAAGCTCGTATTTCTTTGATCATAGCAGTATTCTCTTCATGTCTTTTAGTAGCATCGGCCATAATTTGCTTTAGAGTGTCATCTAAAGTCTGCCTCCTTTCTTGATAAGCGGGATTAAAGTTGTTCTTTTGATAGAATCCCGGGGTAGCTTCCCTAAATCTTCCTGAAGGTCGGAATGGTTGTCCAAATTGGGTGTAATATGCTTCTTCAAACGTCTCACTTTCATTCTTATTCGGGCAATCTTTAGTGTAGTGAGGTCCTTCGCACTTTTCACATCCAACTTGGGCAGCATATACTCTTTCATCACGCTTCTTCATCTCTCTACTAATTTTATCCAATTGAGCTTGAATAGCAGCAATCCCGTCAAAATTAGTGCTGCTCTTAGATCTAGTAGAGGTCCCATCGTGCCATTTTTGAGAATGATCAGCAGCATCTTGGATTGCTTTCCTAGCATTGGTTGCACTCATTTGAGGTACAGCTCCCTTAGCATCCAAGATTTGTCTAGTAGGCACGTCCAATCCTTGATAAAACAATATTATCTCCTGCATAGGGGTTAGATAGTGTTGAGGACATTTTACCAATAAATCTTTAAATCTTTCCCAAGCTTGATAAAGAGTTTCATCAGGCTCTTGCTTGAAACTGTTGATAGCCTCCATCTTTTTAGCAGTCCTAGCAGGTGGACAATATCTCTTCAGGAATTTGCTTTTCAAACCTTCCCATGTAGTGATTGAACTAGCAGGTTCATTCCTTAGCCACTTGTTAGCAGCTCCTTTTAGCGAGATTGGAAAGATTCTTAGCATGAGTTGATCGTCAGTGACTCCTTCTGAAGTAAACAAATCCGCAATCTCGAGGACCTTTTCAACATGTTCATTAGCATCCTCATGTTCTGATCCACTGAAAGCATTTTCCCTTAGCTCCTTGAGAAACTGACCCTTCAATTCAAACTTTGACTTATCATCAAACTTTGGTCTAGCAACTCCTGAAGTGTGATCAGCACGGGTTTTGTTCATGTATTCCTCCATAGTTGTGTTTTCGCCCATTGTTTCTGTTTCTTCTTCCTCTTTCTCTTCAGAAAAATAGTCAAGCTCGAATGAACTTGAAGTATCAAAGCTTTTTGTGTTGAAAAGCCTTTTAAGCGAATGAAAGACTCGTTCAGGATCTTCGAAAGGTTGAATCAAGTTCTTCGTAGAACTCCTGGTCATGCACTTCCTGAAATCAACACAAAAATATCAGTAGTGTATGCTCAAGGAAGTAATATATCAGAAAATTAACAACGAAAACGGAATACGAAAATTTAAAGTTACTGATATCTGCAGACGATGCGCCGTATCCAAAAAGTTGGATACGCCGTATCTTATAATCGTTAAAATTAAATCAGACTTTATTCAGAAAATAGATACGCTGCTTAGAAATCTGAATGCGCCGTATCAATTTTAATAATCAAAAATCGATATTTATTTAAAATTAAATGCGTCGTATTAACAAAAGTTAATGCGCCGTATTTTCGTTATGTTCCAAAATACGAGATTTTTGATTCAGAAGATACGCCGTATCGACAGAGATCGATGCGCCGTATCTGTTTAATTAATCGAAAACTGTTTTTAATTAAAATAATAGATACGCCATATCTGCTAAAGCAAATGCGTCGTATGGCGTTAACGTTTTAGAAAAAAATTTTATCAAAAACAGATACGCCGTATCTGCAAAAGCAGATGCGTCGTATTACTTTATCGCTTAGAAAAAAAATTTCTTATTAAAAACAGATACGCCGTATCTTGGGGAAAGATGCGTCGTATCGAATTAATTAAACGCGTTGTATTTTATAAAAAATTGAACGCAATACGCCGTATCTGAGAAATCAGATGCGCCGTAAAGTTCGATTTAGCTCAGTACAACGATAGCAGAAAACAAAAAATACGAAAAATTAAAACAAATAAAACACACGAAAATAAACAAAATAAAAGCAAACAAATAACACACAAAAACAGAAAATATGCAAAATAGTACAATGAATGCAAATTAAGCTAATACACAACAGAATTAGCGGTTAGTTAAAAAAAATTAAAAACCTAATTAAAATACTAATCAAATTAATAGATAATAACAATTCACTCCCCGGCAACGGCGCCAAAAACATGGTGCGTAGCGTGTGTCGTTGCGGTTTAGCAGTTTTAATGCCTATTCAAGTTTTAAATTTATATTTAGCCGACTTATCAATAACACACACACTTAACGAGCAGTGTACCCGGTCAGTATGAATATAATGGTAAGTAGAGTGTCGATCACTAAGAGTGGAACGTATTATCTAGTTATTCTAATCAGTATTTTAATAAATTAAGTTAGCTATACAACCTATTCTAACGCAAGGGGGTTCAGCCTGAGAGACTGGCACGATTTGGTTGCAATTAAATAATAAACTAAACCAATAGGCACGAATCAGCAAGTAGCACACACGTACACAGATAAATACTTGAGACAATAAGAAGGTTGTCCTGATGATAAGTAGTTTGTCACTTGTTTTATTGCTAGTGTTATATGAAGTGTATAGTTCGATGCAACGTACCAAGATTAAGTCCTTTCTCGTTGGTTCTAATCTTATCGGCGAGTAAACCCTTAATGATTACTTATGACTATCCTATTTATCTTTCTCCTACTTTTCTACAGACCATAGAATGCATAGGCGATCTAATAAATAGGCGAGGGCAGAGGCATGGCGACCCGATCAACGCTCAGCTAGACACAGAGGTTATCAATGCACTAATAAAAGTCACCAATGACATCAACATATAAACTTTAATTAATGAGAAAGCAGTTTTAAGGGAGTGCAATCTTTCCGTTGTCACATTACACAAGCCACCAATCTTGATGAATTAAAGTTTACTAACACAATAAAACAAAACTACTTAATGAATTAAACACATGCAGCACCTTCTTACAGCTCTTGTATCTTTGATTTGGGTGTGTCTTGTGCTGCTGCCTTGACTGAATTCGTCCTAGGTTTTTGGTCTTCGGTCTTCTGTTTAAAAACTTCGGAACTCTTAATTCGTCTGGTCTTTGGGGTATTTATAGTTTCTGTCTGAGGGTAGGATGCGGCGCATTGACTTAACTTCGCGTGGGGTCCAAGATTATAATATTCAGGAATATTCGTACACCGCCAGAAGATGCGGCGTAACTCCATTTATAGATGCGGCGCATGTCCTCTTGTATCTTGGATCGTATCTGGTGAAATATTGATAGTGATGCGGCGCATGTCCTAAGTGAGATGCGGCGCATCTGGAGCAGAATAGTCTTGATCTTGTGCATTTCGGTAGACTCTTAACTTCTTGCATGTTTTGCTCCATAATTAGTCCAAAATCGCCAAGTTTCACCAAATGCTTGTTTTCAACTGAGAATTACAAAAGTAAACGATTAAGTATCAATCCTCATACATAATATAATAAAACAAGTCAAATTAATAGGATAAATGATAGTAATAAAATGTACTTATTTGAGTTCATCAGTATGCTAAATATAGAACAGGCTCAAATCCTCACAATTTAGTGGAAAGGCTATAATATGTGCTAGCTAATGTTATCGATCCCAGAATGGATTGCAATATCAATCGGGACACATCTCCATTTTTCAAAAATTACAGGTTTCACCAGTGGATAGATCCAGTTAATCTAATATATTATCCTAAAAATGAAAAATAACCAGATCACCAGGGCAAACAAAATTTAAAATCTAGCTCGAAATTTACAAGTTATCCATATTTTCCTATTCACCCCCCCCCCCCACACTTAAGTTAAGCATTGTACTCAATGTGATAAACGAACTTCAAAGTATGAAAATAGGGAAATAAAAGAATAAACCATATATTTCGGGCGTCATATGATTCTTTGATCCAAGTGTCCAAGCTTAGTAATCATTACCTGCAGTAATCTTAAAAAAAACAAAACAAACACACGAAAATATTTCTACGTTTTATTAAAAAGTTAGTGATACACCCCCACACTTAAGTTCAACTAAGGGATTAGAGAAACTTTGGGGTGTAATCACTTTGAAAATAAAAAGAAGAAGTAAAAATAGCAAACACACGGGTTTCCTCCCGAGAAGCGCTTGTTTTATTAACGAGTCATCAGCCTGACTCAAACTTCCTTCTGTCTACGTTGGTGCAATCTTTTGGTTCTTCTTCAAAGATTTGGGAACATACACCACATTTCCTGTCACTATTCCTTCTCTAGTTTCATCTATGTCTTCCAATTTCAATCTTTCCCAAGCTCTAGGAAGAACATCATAGATAAAACCAGTTTCTTCGACCCAAGGAGTGTTTTTCTTATAATCGGCCGGAAAGGGTGCCATGAATGTTATAGCTTCATATTCTGATTCAGGCGGAATTTCTTCAATAGAAATCTCGTTCATTTGCTCCTTATCATAGTACAATTTAATTCGGTGACCATTAACAATGAAACTTCCACCCTGTTTGTCATATAATTCAATATATCGAGATGGAAATCCATGTTTCACTCTATATGGTCCAAACCATTTCGGTTTTAGCTTAGGAGCTTTAAACTTGTATTTTATATTGAAAAGCAAAACTTTTTCTCCAGCTTTGAATTCTTTCCGTATTCTTAGCTTTTTGTCATGATATACTTTGGTTCTAGCTTTGTAAAGCTTGGAGTTCTCATAAGCTTGGAGTCTTAGTTCATCCAGTTAATGCAATTGCAAAAATCTCTTCTCTCCAGCTATTTTGAGATCAGGGTTACAGTTTCTGAGTGCCCAGTAGGCGCGATGTTTGATTTCGAACGGCAAATGACAGGTTTTTCCATACAAAAGTCTGTATGGTGTTGTACTAATTGGAGTTTTGTAAGCCGTACGAAATGCCCACAGAGCATCATCAAGTTTTCTCAACCAAACGGCAGGATTGTCTTTGACCATTTTTTCGAGTATCCTCTTTAAGGCTCTATTGGTGTTTTCGACTTGACCACTGGTCTATGGATGATAAGCTGTAGCAAAACGATGATGAACTCCATATCGTTTCATAATTTTCTCAATTTGTCTATTACAGAAATGGGTTCCTCGATCACTTATTAAAGCTTTAGGGATTCCATAACGAGCAAAAAGCTTTTTGAGAAAGTTAACAACAACTCGTGCATCATTTGTGGATAGAGCCTTGGCGTCTGCCCATTTGGAAACATAATCAATAGCAACGAGAATGTATTCGTATTTGTGCGATTTAGGAAATGGTCCTATAAAATCGATTCCCCAAATATCGAATATTTCGCAGACTTGAATGCTTTTTTGAGGCATTTCGTCTCTACGAGAAAGACTACCAGATCTTAGGCAAGCATCACAGTTTTGAACAAGAGTATGAGCTTCTTTGAAAATTGTCGGCCAATAGAATCCAGCATCAAAAACTTTTTTAGCTGTGGTGGAAGGACCATAGTGTCCCCCAGTCGGGCCATGATGGCATTCATCAAGAATTCTTCAAGTTTCAGCACCATAAACACATCTTCTGATCAACCCATCGGGACACATCTTGAAAAGATAGGGCTCTTCCCAATAATAGTGTTTTAGTTCTGAAAAGAATTTACTTCGTTGGGCATGAGTTAATCCTTTTCTGAGAATTTTTCCAACGAGATAATTTGCAAAATCTGCAAACCATGGAATTTCTTTTTCATCAATTGTGTCAACAGTCATGAGAGTTTCATCAGGGAAATAACCGTCAATTTCATCTTCCCTCAACTCTTCAAAATTTGGATTTTCGAGACAAGACAAATGATCAGCAGCTAGATTTTTGCTCCTTTCTTATCTTTGATTTCGATGTTGAATTCTTGGAGTAGCAAAATCCATCGGATAAGACGCGGTTTTGCATCTTGTTTGGTAAACAGATATTTGAGCACTGAGTGATCAGTAAACACAATCGTTTTTGAAAGCACAAGATAAGATCTGAATTTTTCGAAAGCAAAAACAACGGCTAACAATTCCTTCTCCGTAACCGTGTAATTTTGTTGAGCATAGTTAAGTGTTTTGCTAGCGAAGTATATAGGACGGAAATTTTTGCCTTCACGTTGTCCTAACACAGCTCCAACAGCAAAATTACTTGCATTGCACATGAGCTCGAATGGTAGTGACCAATCAGGTGAAACCATAATAGGTGCACTAGTCAATTGATTTTTTAGTGTTTTGAAAGCCTTAATGCAATCCACATTAAAGTAAAAAACAGAATCTTTTTCAAGAAGTTTTGTCATGGGACCAGATATTTTGAAAAAATCTTTAATAAAACGATGGTAGAAATCGGCGTGTCCTAGAAAACTTCTAACGGCTTTAACGTTGGTTGGAGGTGGTAATTTGGTGATAACATCGATTTTCGCTTTGTCAACCTCCATTCCTGCACTCGAAATTTTGTGTCCAAGCACAATTCCTTCAGTCACCATGAAATGACATTTTTCCTAATTAAGAACAAGATGTGCAGCTTCACATCTTTCAAGCATTTTATCGAGATTAGAAAGGCAAGCTTCAAATGAGCTTCCAAAAACTGAAAACTCATCCATGAAAATTTCCATAGATGTTTCAAGCATGTCTTGGAATATTGAAATCATACACCTTTGAAAAGTTGCTAGTGCATTACAAAGACCGAAAGGCATACAAAGGTAGGCGTAAGTTCCAAAAGGACATGTGAATGTAGTCTTTTCTTGATCAGCAGGATCAATAGGAATTTGGAAATATCCTGAAAAACCATCAAGGAAACAAAAGTACTTGTTCCCTGCTAGTCTCTCAAGCATTTGATCCATGAAGGGTAGAGGAAAATGATCTTTTCTGGTGGCTTTGTTTAATTTTCTGTAATCAATACATATTCGCCATCCAGTGACAGTTCTAGTAGGAACTAATTCATTCCGTTCGTTTGTCACTACGGTCATTCCTCCTTTTTTTGGAACACAGTGAACTGGACTCACCCAAGGACTATCCTCGATAGGGTAAATGATACCGGCATCAAGAAGTTTGATAATTTCTTTCTTAACAACTTCTTTCATGTTGGAATTGAGTCGACGTTGTCTTTCTACAATGGGTTTAGCACCTTCTTCAAAATTGATTTTGTGTTTACAGAAATCAGGGCTAATTCCTGGGATATCAGAAGTTTTCCAAGCAAAAGCTCTTTTATGCCTCTTGAGAACAGAGATGAGACATTCTTTTTCATCGTCATTGAGCAACGAAGATATGACTACTGGAAGAAGTGAATTATCCTACAAGTAAGCATATTCAAGATGATCGGGAAGTGGTTTTAGCTCAAGATCAATTGGTGGTTCTTGAAGAGATGCTTTGATCATCAATTGATCATTAAAGGTGATTTCCTCAAAATTCTCTTCCACTATTTCTCCTTCTTCAACTTCTTCAATATCTTCTTCGAATTTTACTTCCATAAAATCAGCGAATTCTTTATCAAGATCTGTTTCACTAATTTTCTCCGAAGTAGTCATGAATGGATCAGAATCATCAAGTAATGCATCCAATTCTTCATCAGTGACTTCATTGATTACGTCAATGTTAAAACAAAGGTCATCACTGGAATATGGATATTGCATTGCTTTGTCGATTAAAAAGGTAATTCTATTCTCTCCAACTCCAAGATTGAGTTCTTTACTTTTTACTTTGATGATAGCATTAGCGGTGTTTAGGAAAGGTCTTCCTAAAATAAGAGGGACTCTACTATCTTCCTCCATTTCTAAGATTACAAAATCCACAGGAAAAACAAATTTACCAACTTGAACAAGCATATTTTCAGCAACCCCAACAGGATATTGGTAAGAATGGTTGGCTAATCGAATACTCATCTTTGTAAGTATCAAGGTATTGATGGAAAGTTTAGAATACAACGAATAGGGCATCAAATTGATACTTGCACCAAGATCAGCTAAAGCATCGCATGTGATGTTGTTTCCTATTGTGCATGGAATCAGAAAACTTTCGGGATCTCTGAGTTTTGGTGGATTTTTTTTTTTTTTGAACAATAGCTGAGTGATGAACTCAAATAAGTACATTTTATTACCATCATTTATCCTATGTATTTGACTTGTTTTATTATATTATATATGAGAATTGATACTTAATTGCTTACTTTTGTAATTCTCAGGTAAAAACAAGCATTTGGTGAAACTAAGCGATTTTGGACTAAAAATGGAGCAAAACAAGCAAGATTGGAAAAGTCTACTGAATTGAAGAGATTAAGGACCATTGCCTGACTTTGAAGAATGCGCCGCATGGATTTATCCCATGCGCTGCATATGAAACCTTGGTCAACGAGAAGAACCAACTTGTTTTACTCCAGATGCGCCGCATGAAGCTCCTGATATGCGGCGTATCAATCTCAAGACTTCACCAGATATCCAAGATATTGAAGAATATTCGCAAATATTATAATCATGGACCCCACGCGAAGTTACCTTGATACGCCGCATCGGACCAATCCGATGCGCCGTATCGGCCATATACAATCCTTACCAAGAATTCAAGAGATCAAGTGAAGATTAGAAGCTTAATGAAGAAGTCAAGATTACAAGTCGACACTTGAAGATGCTTTCGTATTTTGGCCATAAAATCTTCATCCGGACTCCGTTTTAGGTGATTCAAGCGGCCACGGAAAGAGAAAAAGGAGATCTACCTGTATCTGAAGGAGATGCAGCGCATCTGGTCCTTAGATGCGCCGTATTAAGAGATGAGGCGCATCTGGTATTTAGATGCGCCGTATTGGGTCAGTTTCAGACTTGGAGGCTACGTTTACTTATAGATGCGGCGCATCTAACTCTATAGATGCGCCGTATCGACCCAGATTTCAGAATCTATAAATACGGAACTCATTAACAAATTTGGACATCTTTGGGAACCCTTAGGGCCATTCCCAAATGATCAAAGCCTCTCAAAACAGCAGAAGATCACCCTTGAAGACCCAATTATACTTGAAGAACATCTCTTATCATTGTTATATTACTTAATCATTCGGTTAGCGTATCGTATTCACTATGTTTCACACTCTATTCGTCTTGATTATGTTTTTGTATTTTGTTACAGAGATTATGGGCTAACACTCTTATGTATTTGCAAAGTTTATGAGTATTTGATGGTTTAATTAGTTTCTAATTCGATTGGTTGCTTGGTCTTCGTTTTGATTACTTTATTAGTTTATACTTCATTAATATCGTTTGCGTGATTAATGTAAGCCCCTTAAGGGCTAAATAATATATAAACGTGGTAATCATTAAGCAGCTTTATGCAGGTTCTGATTAATTGTGACAGGATTAGTCAGTCAGAAAGACTTAAAATGGAATCTAGAATAGGATAGACATAAGTAATCATTAAGGGTTTACTCGCCGATAAGATTAGAGCCAACGCTTTGGTGACTTTTATTAGTGCATTGATAACCTCTGTGTCTAGCTGAGCATTGCTTGGGTCGCCATGCCCCTTCCTCGCCTATTTAGGATAGACCGCGCCTAGTCGTGAGCACCATCACTACATGTCTTAGAAACTTATCAAAACTTAATCATATATGACTGAACTTGGTTAACACGTTCTTCTTATTTTTGATACCTTCAAGCTTCTAGCGTTTGTTTAGCTTAGTTTAATTAGTTTAGTATAAAACCAAACTCGTGCCAGTCTCTCAGGCTGAACCCCCATTTACGTTAGTTTAGAAGAGTCGAATACCTCTAGAATTAGTATATTAGAAATCTCACTCTTAGTGATCGACACCCTACTTACCAACTAGGCTACATTGATCGGGTACACTGCCCGTTAGTGTTGTTATAGGTTAAGTCGGCAAAATATAAATGTAAAACTTGATAAGGAATAATCACCTATACAACGACACATCAAGTTTTTGGCGCCGTTGCCGTGGAGTGAATTTATCTATTTGCTAGTTTTATTGGTATTTTTCTGTTTTTAGTTTATTTTTGTGTGTTTGGTTTATTTGTTTTATCGTTTGTTTGTTGTCTGTGTGTCTGTCTCAGAAGGGAGATACGGCGTATTCTTGTCTGTGAATACGGCGCATCTATCTGTTTCAATACGGCGTATTCTTGTCTGTGAATACGGCGTATTGACGCTCTGTGGGCAAAAATTTTTTTAGTTTGTGTGATTTTTAATTTTAAAATTTTCTAAAAAAAAAAAAGGATTGCAGGAAGCTAATACGGCGTATCCATTGTCTGTTGGATACGGCGTATTAACTTGTGCCGTATACGGCGTATCCATTGTCTGTTGGATACGGCGTATCCATCTTCTGTGACCTAAAAATATTTTTCGTTTTTTATTTTTTGTGTTTATTTAATTTTTATTAGTTTAGTTTTTATTTTTATTTTTTTGTTTGGTCTACTGTTGTTCTTCTTGGTTGTTTTGTTTTTCAAGAAATCATGGTGATCGAGAAAAAACATTAATGAACTGACCATGGAAGAATATTTCCAATATGCAAAATACGATGAAGAAAAGTGGTACACAAGATTCAGGAGAGAAACCAGGTTTGAATTAAAAGGGCACTTTCTAAAGGAGCTACGCGATAATGCTTTCAGTGGTGCAGAAAATGAGGATGCTAATGAGCATGTTGAAAAAGTGGTCGAGATCGTTGATTTGTTTCATACACCTCATGTAGGGAAAGACCATATAATGTTACAAGTATTCCCGATTTCACTCACTGGACAAGCATATCGATGGATTAAAACTATTCCTGCTAGAAGCGTCACTACATGGGCCGATCTGAAGGCTAAATTTTTGAACAAGTATTGTCCTCCATTAATGACTGCAAAGAAGGTTCAAGAAATCAACAACTTTAAGCAAAGACCGGAAGAAACGCTTTATTTGGCGTGGGACAGGTTTAAAGAATTACTTTTTAGATGTCCTCAACATTATTTAACTGACATGCAGGTTGTGATTGCCTTCTATATGGGTTTGGATGTGGCTACTCGGATGCTTTTAGATTCTCAGAGTTTTATACCTAAAATGAATGCTAAAGACGCCTTAACCGCTATACATGAAAGAGCTGACCACTGTTTAAGGTGGTATGATGGAGCATTCAAAAGACATACAGGTAATGATGATTCTGAAATTTTAGCTACAATTACTGTTCAAATAGATAACCTTGGCAGGGAAATAAATAAGATGTATGAAAGGATATATACCATCGATAATCGCTACAAGGGATGCAATGGACCTCACTCACCTTACCCACCAACTCCACCACCACAAAAAGAGATCTATGACTTCAAAGAAGCAGTTACTAAATTTATAAAAGATGGTGAACTATCAAGAAAAGAGTTGGTAGACACAAGTTATCATGAAGCACTTAAAGAGCACAATAAAAATACTACGGATTCAATACATCGTATTGAAGAACATTGCCGTAATATTATAAGCATACTTAGTGTCACAACAAAAGAAAAGAGTGTGGTGGAAGGATGTAATGAGATTGATGCTATTATACGTGATAATGTACAACCACAACATGATGAGATAAGTAATTCCGGAGTTAAGCATGATGACAAGGAAACAATATATAACCTTCTTGTGGATTCTCAGGAAGAAAATAGGAATTCAAATCTCACGGACTCAGAAAGGCTAAACAGGTTTCGGGCTAACCAACATAAACCTGTCCCTTTTCCTAAGCCAAAACCGGAGGTACAATATCAGTGGGAAAAAAATGGAAGAACTTACTTTAGCAATATTCCACCATCCGTCCCTTTTCCTGAATGCTTTAAGGTAAGTGAACCATATATCCCACCCGGCCCTTTCCCTGGACGAATAAAGAGTGGATGCATACCCATTCCTTTCACTAGACGACCGAAGGTGGAAAACAAAAAGAAGCCATACAAGAAGAAAATAAAGAAGATGAAAGCTAGGAATCAACGGATAAAAGAATCAAAAACACAAGCTCATGTAGAATCTACGACACAAATAGGTAACACCCTTGATTCCCCTTTTATTTTTACTAATGACATTGTTAGTGTTTCTAAACAGGTTGCAAAGCCGAATGACGATGTGGTGGAATCTGTTACCTTACAACCTATCATAGACATCACACCACACGATGACACACAATTAGCGCCTGTTAATGTTATCCACCAAATTTTGGTTGAACCTACAAAAGAAATAGATGATGAGCTCTTGGATAATACCATGGTTGAAGAGCAAGAAACTTTGGACTCTACATGGAAAGAAGAGGAGCTCGAAACGATACTCGCCATAGACTCTTTCACATCTTGTATAGAAGTTGAGGGACGCCTAACTACTGACAAGATAAATGAAGAACAATTCATGCACCCTCAATATATTAGTCTCTCATGTGGAATGTTCAAGACATCTAATTTATCAACCAAATCCGGAAAGGTAATGAGTGGAGATCACTACCCACTAAGGTACCATTTTTACTTGACATATCTTTCTACTATAGCAAATTTACACTCTTATAGTGTTTATTGCTATTTTCACCCGCACGTGATTCCAAGTGGGGGGACGTACACCCTATTACCTAGTAAATGAGGTTGGAGTCAGGCTCGTGACTCGAACAAAAACAAGCACTTCGTGGGAGGCAACCCATGCTTGTCTTTTATTTTCTTTTTAGATTATTTTATTTTCTTGTGTTTGTTTTTATTTGTTTCTTCTGCATGACTGTTGTCCGATACAAACGATACGGCGCATCTGTGTACTAGATGCGGTGTATGGCATTTTAATTTTATACACAGCGCATTTAATAATTCGAGTACGGCGCATCTATCCCCTAGATACGACCTATTCTGTTTTTAATCAGAAAAATTTTAAACCATAACCGACATACGACGCATCTGCCTTAGCAGATACGGCGTATCTAATTATTTATTAAAAACAGTCTTCGAATTAATAAAATAAGAAGCGACGCATTAATTTCTATCGATACGGCGTATTATCCCATTGCATGCAGTTTAATATTTCCTACAGGTTGTTGATGCGGCGTATCCAATATTCCATGGATGCGGCGCATCGACACTCTGACCTGTAATTTGTTTATTTATTTTATTTTTCTAACCAATGATTAACGAGATGTTCTCGAGTCTATTTTTCTGTGATCTCTATATTTTTACAGGTCTGGACGATTGAAGATGTTGATGAACTCCCACATTTTATATGCTCGAATTCTTACATGGAGGATCATACCGAGCAAATCTCAGGGGAGTTTTCCGTTCTAATTCTTTTAATTTCCTGTTTTTAATTTCAAATTAAACAACGAGGACGTTGTTTATCTTAAGTGGGGGGATGGAGAATTAGAACGTTTACTTGTCCTTATTTTTCAAAAATATGCTTAATATGTACTTAATATGCTTAAATTTAAAATATTTTTAGCATGTTTTTGTTTAAAGTCTAAATTACATAGCTGCACACATGACGTTATTTTCAAAAATTGTGATTTTCCAAAATTCACAAATCTATGAGTGTGCCGGTGACTTGTAAACTTTAGAACTTGGCTTGTATACTATTCGAGACCACCATAATAAGTATTATTTATATAATTGGAATGACTTGTCTAAATTGGTAAATTTCTAGGATTACACCCAAAAAGCCTATTATATGTTATGTGTTATTAGCTAACTACACTGGTTAGTTAACCCCCGTATAAACCCTTTTGTTACTCTCATTTTTAGAGTAAGATACCCCTAGAAAAACACTCAGAGCCATTCCTTTCGTTTCTTACACTTTTGTTAAAATGTTTCGTTACACCCTTACACCTTAGCCTACCCTGTAGATTAAAATCCGTGGTTGGTTAATTGCTTTAGGCAAAGTGTGTTTCCTTACATTACCTGTGTTCGCGTGCGTAATTCATTATCTATGGTTAGGTCGGGAAATTGCACAATGCAATTGGAGTGAAAGTAAATATTGTATATCTTTGAGTTTATGTTTCGTGTGTTTACTACTTTCACTATTACCGTTATTTCTGAAGTCATGAAAAGTATGGAAAAATTATCCAGAGTTATCGTTTTAGTGATGTGGTGAAATTTTACACATTTATGTTTATGTTAGTAGTTTAAAAAAAAAAAAAAAAAAAAAAAAAAAAAAAAAAATCGAAAAAATAGAAAAGAAAAAGAAAAAGAGAAAAGTTGGATGTTTGTTTTAACCAACTTATGTAAAGTTTTGTATTAAGTGGTCGATATCACCACTATTTGTTGTATATTATATCTATGGATTGAATGGGAGTTGGCAGTTATGGGAACGCCAACTAAGGTTTATTCTTTGATTAAGATCTTGTTGAGTATAATTTGTGTCTACCTAAAGCGTGTGTTTCAAGTGTTAAAGCGTGAGTTATTCTATGATATGAGTCTTATTCATGGGATGGTTGGGATAGTGATTAACCACACTTAGGATTTTAATTTATTTGTTTTGTTTATTTTTCATTTTACACCAATTTATATCCCAAATATTATCCATACCCTTTATTATTCTTTATCCAACCAAACCTTTGATTTATTGAGATTAGGGATTTGAGCAATCTTAAGTATCGTAGTCGTGGATTCGGCTATGTATTTATGATTTTGTCGCCCTTTTTGATATAATATTATTGGTGAAGTTTGGACCTATCTTTAGCCTATTCGAGTTAAGGATTTGAGCAATTGCAAGTATCGTGTTCGTGGATTCGATCATGTATTTGTGATTTTGTCGCCTTTTCTGGAATTTGAGATCGATAGAGATTAAGGAGAATAATTAACCCTTAAGCCTCAAAACCCTTTTTACCGCTTTAGACTTGTTATTCCTTGGCTTTAGTGGGGGAGATGTGTATACTTGCCGAGCTTATGATAGAATATTCGTCACGACTGGACAGTTAAACGATTAGATTTGCTTTTATCAAATTATTTTATTTTACTTCTAATTCGTTAAGTGTTTGGTTGTGTGATTATGACAAAATGAATACATGCTTAAATATAAAAATAAATCCTAATATCTTTTAGGATACATTTTCATAAGATTAATTCTAAGGTTTACTTGGGGACAAGTAAAGTTCAAGTGGGGGGATATTTGATGAACTCAAATAAGTACATTTTATTACCATCATTTATCCTATGTATTTGACTTGTTTTATTATATTATATATGAGAATTGATACTTAATTGCTTACTTTTGTAATTCTCAGGTAAAAACAAGCATTTGGTGAAACTAAGCGATTTTGGACTAAAAATGGAGCAAAACAAGCAAGATTGGAAAAGTCTACTGAATTGAAGAGATTAAGGACCATTGCCTGACTTTGAAGAATGCGCCGCATGGATTTATCCCATGCGCCGCATATGAAACCTTGGTCAACGAGAAGAACCAACTTGTTTTACTCCAGATGCGCCACATGAAGCTCCTGATATGCGGCGTATCAATCTCAAGACTTCACCAGATATCCAAGATATTGAAGAATATTCGCAAATATTATAATCCTGGACCCCACGCGAAGTTACCTTGATACGCCGCATCGGACCAATCCGATGCGCCGTATCGGCCATATACAATCCTTACCAAGAATTCAAGAGATCAAGTGAAGATTAGAAGCTTAATGAAGAAGTCAAGATTACAAGTCGACACTTAAGATGCTTTCGTATTTTGGCCATAAAATCTTCATCCGGACTCCGTTTTAGGTGATTCAAGCGGCCACGACTCTATAGATGCGCCGTATCGACCCAGATTTTAGAATCTATAAATACCGAACTCATTAACGAATTAGGGCATCTTTGGGAACCCTTAGGGCCATTCCCAGACGATCAAAGCCTCTCAAAACAGCAGAAGATCACCCTTGAAGACCCAATTATACTTGAAGAACATCTCTTATCATTGTTATATTACTTAATCATTCGGTTAGCGTATCGTATTCACTATGTTTCACACTCTATTCGTCTTGATTATGTTTTTGTATTTTGTTACAGAGATTATGGGCTAACACTCTTATGTGTTAGCCAAGTTTATGAGTATTTGATGGTTTAATTAGTTTCTAATTCGATTGGTTGCTTAGTCTTCGTTTTGATTACTTTATTAGTTTATACTTCATTAATATCGTTTGCGTGATTAATGTAAGCCCCTTAAGGGCTAAATAATATATAAACATGGTAATCATTAAGCAGCTTTATGCGGGTTCTGATTAATTGTGACAGGATTAGTCAGTCAGAAAGACTTAAAATGGAATCTAGAATAGGATAGACATAAGTAATCATTAAGGGTTTACTCGCCGATAAGATTAGAGCCAACGCTTTGGTGACTTTTATTAGTGCATTGATAACCTCTGTGTCTAGCTGAGCATTGCTTGGGTCGCCATGCCCCTTCCTCGCCTATTTAGGATAGACCGCGCCTAGTCGTGAGCACCATCACTACATGTCTTAGAAACTTATCAAAACTTAATCATATATGACTGAACTTGGTTAACACGTTCTTCTTATTTTTGATACCTTCAAGCTTCTAGCGTTTGTTTAGCTTAGTTTAATTAGTTTAGTATAAAACCAAACTCGTGCCAGTCTCTCAGGCTGAACCCCCCTTTACGTTAGTTTAGAAGAGTCGAATACCTCTAGAATTAGTATATTAGAAATCTCACTCTTAGTGATCGACACCCTACTTACCAACTAGGCTACATTGATCGGGTACACTGCCCGTTAGTGTTGTTATAGGTTAAGTCGGCAAAATATAAATGTAAAACTTGATAAGGAATAATCACCTATACAACGACACATCACTGAGCATTCTTCATTGAGAAAGGTAGCGGATATTTGTTCCAACTTGTTCTTGTTATTCAGAAGTTCCTTTAAAAATTTCCCATAATTGGGCATTCCAGCTAGAACATCAACGAAGGGTACATTGAGTCTAACCTCTTTGATCATTTCAACAAACTTCTTATAAAGCTCTTCCATCTTTTCTTTCTTAAGGCATTGAGGATATGGAATCTTTGGAGTGTATGCCTTGACTGTTGAAATAGGTTTTTCTTTGGTGTGTGTATTTGGAGTATTTTCCTTTTCTGCTTCTTCAGCTTCATCCTCACTTTCATCATGGATGATCGTGATATCATTTGGATTGGGTGGTGGATCATAAGAGAGACCACTTCTTGTGAATACAACAATGATATGCTCATTTCAAGTCTGTGGTGGACGATAAGTTTTATCGTTTGATCCATATGATGTTGGTTTCGGGTTGGATTGGGTATTACTTGGTAACGAACCTGATGTTCAGAAAGAGAATTGGTCAGAAAGTCTACCGAATTTGTTTTCAAGATCCTGAATAGATGCTTGATGATTTTTCTGACCTTGTTCAACTTTGGTTTTGAGATTGAAAAATTGAGTCTTGACGAACTCATTAGTTGATTTTTGAGAAGTCACGAATTCTCTCATCATTTTTTCGAAATCGGTTTCTTCCGGATTTTTATCAGAGGTTTGTGGAGTTTGATTGTTTGCTCGAGGTTGAGAATCACGGTTGTTATCCCTTTGTTGGCGATCTTGCCAATTTCCAGAATTTCTCCCGTAATAGTTACCACGATAACCGCCTCCATGGTATCCTCCATGGACATAATTAGCTTCTCCTTCTTTAGGTCCGTCCATTGGTTGATTGTCACATTCCGATGATGGGTGATTACCTCCACAGTTGTTACAACCATCTCGCATTTCTTTCATTTCTCCTTTAAGATCTTTGTATTGCGAGTCGATTTTGGAAGTCAAGGCTTCCATTTTTTCCATGAGTTTAGAGGTATCGGAACTTTCGGCAAAAGCAACGGTTTTTCTTAAGGGTTTGGTTTTGGAATCTTTTGACCAATCGAGTTTGAGGAGTACTCGGTCTTCGAGTAATTGATGTGCCTCGTTAGGGGTCTTATAGAGAAAAATTCCTCCAGCATCAAGGATTCCTTGAGATGTTTCATCAAGTCCATGGTAGAAGATTTGGATAATGGTTCCTTATCCTAAACCATGTCCATGACAACTACGAAGCAAATCTTTCATACGAAGCCAAGCTTCGACGAGTGATTCGTTAGGATTTTGTGTGAAAGCAAGAATTTCTCCCATGAGTCGGTCAAACATGCCAGGTGGAAAGAATCGGCTTACAAAAGCTTGCCTCATCTCCTCCCAAGTATTGATAGTTCCTGGGGTTAATTCGTTGTACCACACTTTTGCATCTCCGGAAAGTGATGATGGAAAAAGTTTGAGTTTAATGGCGTTGACATCGGTTTCGACATATCGAAACATGCCACAAATTTTGATGAATTCGGTAATGTGTTTATGCAGATCGGCCCGCGAACGGCCATCGAATTGGCAGTCTTTGTCATAGAAAGATGGTGACCTTTCACGGTGAAATTGTCACCAAGGTTAACAACAACAATAGTAGCTCCAGGAGTGGGTACCACGGCTCGGTTGGTGGCCCACATGGGTTGATCATCAGCCATGGGAAAAGGTTGATCAGTGAATGCGTTATAAACGACTTTGGCTTCAAAAAGTTTATCAGACGGTTGGTTTGGTACTCTTGGTACACGGTTGGTTAATAGAGCAAAAGGCGTTCTTCTTCTTGGTCTTCGGATTAAACGTTCGGGATCTGAAAAATGTGAAATTGGTTCTATTCTAGTAGAGCGAGTGTTCATACAATTCCTAAGAGAATCGAGGCAACGTTTAAACACACGAGCAAAGAATGAAAACAGTTTGAAAAGATCAAATCAGATGATCCAAATCGGATACGGGTTGAATCCGATCGATTGGATCAAAGTCTAAGCGATCCGATCGGATGGCAGGCGTGCCGATCAGATAAACATCTCGGTAAAAATTGATTATTGGCGAACTGATCGGTTGGTAATCTAACCGATCGGATGGTTGGCTCGGATTTTTTTTTTCTTTTTCGAAAACAAACTTGGAAAGAGATGGACTTCTAAAACTTACAGAAACACAATCAAAATCCCTAGCAGCGGTGCCAAAACTTGATGTGTTACATGTGTGTACAAGTTTTAAATTTATAAGGGTTGAATTACCGAATCTAGAAATAACACATAGGAGCAAGTGAACTTGTCCGTTATAGAAAGATTATGATGGTAAGTCGGGATCGTTCGCAGGGATTTGTGAGTGAATCAAGTTGTAAGTACAAAAGCTACTAAAAGTAAATCTCAAAAACAAGCAATAATGATAATATGATAATTCAAATGATTAAAACTACACTTGCTTATACTAGTTTACTACTCTTGATAAGCATGATTGTGATAACTTTTGTTAACATGTTGGTTATGATAATTAGTTGGTGAACTAATCTATTGTTCTTACAAGTTAAACCTTCGTCAAGATTTTAGTTTATAAAAACATGCATTAAGTTTAACCAATCAATTCAAGATCAATTCAAGTTTCATAAGTTTGGATTAACAAACTTAAACAAAAAAATAATCTTTTGTTTTATCAAATAAGCTTAGGAAATGGTCAATACAAAAGGTAACCGATCATAGGCAAAAGGGTTACAATTGATTGTAAACTACTATTCTTTTGACCTATGAGGTGGTTTTCAATCAATCCAATTTGATAGACAAAAGCATTCTTATTACAACCACAATTAAGTTTCTTTGTTTAACCAAGAATAATGGGTAAAAACAATCATTCATAGACAAATGATTATAACTAGTTGAATAACAATAAACCTTTCGACCTTTAGAATTACTAACAACTAGTCAAACTTAATTAACCAATGTCACTATGAAACTTAAGCACAATTGGATCTTAGAATTAACTTGAAATTGAATTAAAACATGTTATCACGATCATACGCAAATCATTAAGTAATATACATCATCTAAGCAAGTGCACAAAGGCACTGGCCACTCATACTAAACATGAACATAAACTAATAATTTTGAACATTAGAAATCATGATTAAAAGTCTTACAATGATTGGAATGAGATTACAAATGATAAGGTAATGATACCCAAAGTATTGGTGTTGACTTCTTGAGAGTTTGACTTCCAAATGTTGACTTCTTGGACTTCCAAAGTTTCCTGGACTTCTAAGGACGAATTTGAGAGCTTTTGAGAGTGGTTTATGATTAGAGAGAGTTGTGTAATAGTTGTGTCTTAGTTGTTTCTTTGTTGTTTTTTTTTCAAATGATTTCCAAAGGCTCTATTTATACTCACCTCAAGGCCTAGGGTGTTAAATGCTGCAACTTGGCCTCCAAGTAGCTTAGAAGGATCTAGAATACCAAATAGAAGTGCCTAGAATTGAACCAAAGTGCAGATTTGAGAAAAGTACGAGGGCTCCATCCGATCGGATACAGGTTGTGTCCGATCGGATGATATTGATCATCATCTTCATCCGAATCAGTTGCGGGTTGCATCCGATCGGATGGAGTTGTCCTGTAGACACAAACTTGGTCTTTTGATGTTTGGCTTGTATCTTTCTCATAGCTCTTGGTTCTTTGTCCAAACTTGATCTTTCCTTTGTCTTGGAACTTGGAATCATGAATACTTGGATCTTCATTCTATGAAATGCCTTTTCGAAGTGGATCTTGACATGGAAATCTTTGTACAATCGTAAGTCCTTGTTTTCTTCATTAATCTTTCACTTTTTCATCCTTTTTCCTGTACTTGGCTACATATACTTTGCAAACATACTTTGGTGCGATTAAGTAACAAAATCATATAAATATAACCAAATAATATATACAAAAGCATGAATAACGCTACTAAAAACATGCACAATTTGAGCGTTATCAAGGAGCTTGTTGATTAGTGAAGGAAACTCTCGAGTTGGATACACGAGGAGTGGAGTAGGGCAAGGAAAAAGAGTCCTTGTAGACTGAACCACTATAAACCTTCGTGTTGTGGTTTGATCGTTTCTTTCTTTACTTGCTCTTTACTTATCATTTATTTATTTACATTGTTTAAATTCACATAAAGCTTTCAATGTAAATTAAGTTTAAAAACGGTAAAACTATTCAACCCCCCTTCTAGTTTTCCACAATTGGCATCAAGAGCTACGTTACTCAAGATTTTTAAAATTTATTGTATTTTAAAACTTGAAACGATCCATGAATTTTGAAAACTTCAAAGAAGGGCAATCTATGCAAAGACCATCACTTTTTGAACCAAATGGATTTGTCTATTGGAAAAGTCGTTTTGAAACATATGTGAAATCAAATGATATAGATCTATCGTATATAATTATATAAGGTGATCCTAAACCTATTATGAAAGATATCGCAAGTGGTCGGGATGAGGATACTTCTCTTACTCGTCATAGTGATGAGCAAAAGAAGTTAATTGCAAAAAATAATGAAGCAAAAATGATGCTTTACAATGCTTTAACTAAAAAGGAATTTGAAAGAGTCTTTATGTACAAAACCGCTAAAGAAATTTGGCAATCTTTAATAATTACTAATCAAGGAAATTCACAAGTCAAGAATAACAAATTTGATCTTCTTGTCCAACAATATAAAAAATTTAGTATTTCTGAAGATGAAATTATTGACACTGCATTTGCTCGCTTTAATACTATTATTACTTCTCTCAAAGCACTTGATAAATCCTTTTGTAGCAAGAATTTTGTCAGGAAATTCCTTAGAGCACTTCATCCAAAATGGAGAGCAAAAGTGATGGCTATTGAAGAATCTAAAGATCACTCAATGTTATTACTTGACGAGCTAATTGGAAACCTCAAAGTTCATGAAATGGTGATGGTGAATGATTCGGAAATTGTTAAAGGAAAAGATCAAATCCATTGCCTTAAAAGCAAGAACGGAGTCAAGTGATGATGAAGAATCTAGCTCGGGTAGTGAAGGTGAAGAATATGCCATGTGCGTAAGAGGTTTCAAAAAGTTCTTCCGAAGATGAGGAAAGTTTGTAAGACAACCTAAAGATGATAAGAAACCTTTACGAAAAGATCATGATGATAAGAAAGGGAAGGCTGAAAGAAAGTGCCTTAGATGCGGTGACACAAGCCATCTCATAGGCGATTGTCCAAAGCCACCTAAAAACAAAACTCAAAGAGCTTTTGTGAGTGGTGCTTGGAGTGATAGCGAAGATGACAACGAGGAACCAAATAATGACGAAATTGCTTTCATGGATCAAGACTCAAACGAGGTACACTCTGACTCATCCTACTCTTCTATTGATGATGATATATTACAAAAAGAATATAACAAACTGTGTGAACTTAGTTTAAAAATCATAAACAAAAACAATTTTTTAAAAACTAAAAAGGAGTTTTTGAAAAATGAAGTTTATGAACTAAAAGAAAAGGAAAAATGTTTAGAAAAGAGTAAAGTCATTGACTCAGTGTGTACATCATGTCAAGAGCTCAAACATGAAATTGAAAGACTAAAAATCACACAGAATGATCTCATCAAACAAAATTCTAAATTTAAAATATTTGATAAAAATATTTGTTGTGTGGATGAAATAATGAGAATCCAAAAATTACCACATGATAAAACTGGACTAGGTTTTATGAAATTAGGAGATTTAAGTAGTCTAAAGAAACAAGCCAAAAAAGTACAAGAAACTTTTCCAACTGCCTCAGGGACCCACAGATCAGACAGAACCAAAAATTTGGTTCCGCCTATGGAACAGTTTGGTTCCGTGGGTACCTAAGCAGAACAGAAAGTTCGTACATCGGCTCGTACTAAGTTTGTTAAAGTCACAAAGAAACCTAACACTACCACAAATGAAACTAAACAAAAACCATCTGTTACAATAGGATTAGGACTTTCTAAAAATGAGTATAGATCCAAAATCACTCAACAGAGGCCTAAAACACCTATTCCCAAACGCCCTTTTTCCAAAGAGCAACTACAACACACAACCCAACTATCAACAAAATGGTTGGAATCAAAACTTCCCAAGGCATTATCAAACTCCTAACTATATCCCATGGAACTCATATCCACTATTCCCATACATGAATCAAGTTAATGGGATGTTTAAACAAAATGGACCCATGAGATATTGGGGACCAAATGCTTGAGTTTTTCTGTAACTTAGGTATGCTTGAAAGTCGGATTGGAACCAGATGAGTGGATAAAAGATAGCGGTTGTTCAAGGCATATGACGGGAAACAAGAGCCTCTTCTCAACCTACCAAGAATATGGCGGAGGTAATGTTACTTTTGGTAGCAAGTTAAAAAGCAAAATCATCGGAAAAGGTACAATCTCTCATGTCTCTCTCTCTATTGATAATGTTGCTCATGTTGATAATCTAGGATTCAACCTTCTTAGTATTAGTTAACTATTCCGTAAAAGGTATAATGTTATATTTAGTGAAAACGAGAGTAAAATACGAAAAGATGGAATAACCGTCGCAAAAGGAATTTTGAAAAACAACGTATACGTCATGAAAATTGATAAAACTTCTAGAGATAAACTTTGCTTAACTTCGTTAGATGATTCCTCAAATCTTTGGCATAGACGCTTAGGTCACGCCAATATGTGTCACAACTCGTAATTTCAGGTCATTTTCCAAACCTCGACAATTTACTATTCATGAGTTACTATTCATCAATCACTATTCATCGATTACTATTCATTATTTTACTATTTATCATTTTTGAAGTCAGTTTGAGACTTTGAGAAGTCGTCAAAAATTTTACTATTCACATGACACTATTCATTCCCGGAGGGAAATCACTATTCATGGGCATCATTCATCATGTTGTAAACCAGGTTTACGGGTATTCAAATGCGCGTAACCAGTTAGGTTTAACTGCGTATTCATGCATCATCAGTAAAGGCACATCATACAGACTAGAGTAGTCTGCATATCATCAGTAACATCATTACCATATCAGTTCATGCATGAGTTTGTGTGATTTTCATTAACGTATGCTTAATTGTTTAATTAACGTTACTACTCAGTCATTTCTACTAACATTATACCCAATACTCCCGACAATGATCCTAATACATTTTCAAGCTAATTATAATGATATAGAGATTATATTATTACTTTACCCGGTGTTTTTAAAACAATCGCTATACTTTTCGTTTGACGCTTATAACTCCGTCGGTTTACGAAATTTCAATCCGATAATCATTCTAACACCTGATTCTTGCAAGGAACATGATTTTACAATTTTTACAACTTCGTCGTATCTCATTTCACCTCGTCACGAGTTATTTCTAGTTAACTCGGTACCCGATAACACTCAATGTATACACTAATCATCCAATATCTAAATAAATGGGAGACAAGTATCTTAATTAACATCAAATCCCTCTCATACTACCCACATGTGCCGCCCCCTAACCCCCCCCCCCCCCCCATTTAGCTTAATGCTTCCAAATCTCATTAATGAATTAGTACACATTTTATTTCATCTCCACTAACACAAACACATAACAAATAAACCATTAGCTAAGAAAAAGATCCAAACCCTCCCACCCCATCTACCCCATTCGGCCAACCTCAAGAACACACCCAAAATCCATAGATTTTTCAAGATCAAGTCATAATTACACTCCATTTACCTTCCTAGTTATGGATTTGTGATCAAACCTCAAGTTTATTACTCATTTCTTACTAAAACTCATCAAATCATCAAGTAAGTTTCAAGAACATGTTTTGATCATCTATTACTTTCATTTGATTCATATGTACATGTATTTTCAAGTTATATTAATTATCCATGCAAGTTACTTATGTTTTACATACAACTTTTGAACATAAACTACCTTAATTACTAGATCTATAAGTTTCACTAATGATCTCATGAAAACCACCAAGGTTGGTGATGTTTAGGACCCCATGACACCCTAAGAAGGTGTATGGTAGGATTTGCGAACTTGTGGAGTTGATTTGAGTTAGTATGATCAAGTTTAGAACCAAGGAAGTGAGTTTTTAACAATCTAAAATAGGTTCTGTCCAAAAACGTGTAAACTGGAAAACTCAGTAACTTTTGGTATATTTTGGCCTTCATATTCAGAAATTTCTTTCAAAAACGAAACCGTGGCCGCAAGAATCACTAAAAACCGACTTATAACGAAGGAGATATGATTTTTCAAAGTTAGACGACGAAAACTAATTTTCTGAAAATTTAGTTGCTGATCGCCGAGATTCAAAGGACAAAACGAGGCATTAGACGTGATCTAGAAGACCTGACCTACTGAGATTATGTTTGTTCATGTTTATATGAAGCCGTGGATGTAAAGAACGTAGAAAACGAGCTTATAACGGCCGAGTTATTCATGTTTGAAGCCCGACGTACCATGTTTATTTTGACAGCCACTATTAGAAAGTGTTTTAAATATAAAAACTAGTGTTTTTGCGAAACGTAACATTGTTAGCCGATTTTCTAATTGATCGAGACGTGTACAATCAAAAGTTAAATGAAACGACATTTATACATTGTTACAAGGTTTTCAAAAACGTCGAGTTTGATCAACTAACACATAACGTGCAATATTTCGCGACTAGTTTCACGAAGCCATTTTGGACATATTTTCACAAGTTAAGAAAAATATTAAATTGCGATGACAACGCTATATTTTGCTGACAGAACACCAAACGAGGATTGTGGAGTACCGTTTCAACATATTTACACGAAAAGTAGTTTATAACTTAACGAGACGTCAAAAGTGTATTTTTCGTCGATAAACGTTATTTTCAAAACTAACAAGTGGTATCGTTAACATACGTATTTGCATGTGTTGCATTGTATCATTGCTTACATTGGAACACATCATTCATAATAGGTCGTGGTTAGAGACCGAGCTTTATTTCATCACATCCATCATTGTCATTGTTGCTATATCATATCAGGTGAGTTTTCATAGCCCCGTTTTAAATTGTTTATTGATTTCTAAACTCTCGGGGGAGAATACATTGCACCATTTTTATATGCGGACCAAAGTATGCAAACTCATTACATTGCTTAAGTTACATCATTTCCCAGATTAAAGTCCCCTTTTATTATCATGAATCGTTAATTGTTAGCAAGCGAATGTGAGTGAATAGATCTATTGAGGGTGACTCCTCCGTTCGGGTTGGTAGCGTCAACTTGTCAAACAAACGCATTTCATTTCTGTCATATTAGAGTGATTGGCAAACACTCAGTTGGGGCATTTCATTCAGTCTAGCTTCGGGGTCATGAGCTTAAGAGCTAATGTATCATTTTTATGAGGCATTGTTTTGTCATACACTTTGTACTTGTGGTATCCGTACAATATTTCATTTACATAAACCTATGATCTCACCAACATTTTTGTTGACCATTTTTAGCAATGTATTTTCAGGTAATTAAGGTATCGCATGTTGGCTTGCATATGGACATCATGGAGTCGCGGAGTCGACGCGTCTCACTTTATATTTTATGCACTTATCCATCGTTTGAATTGTATGAACTTGTTTTATAAAAACTTGTTTCACCTTTTGGAACCTAGCTTTGAAGCTCTGAATGTTTTTAAATAATCAAACGATGTATTTTCTAAACGACACTTTAGGTCGTTTAATATAATTGCAACTTTGGTGCTATGACCAGTCGTGCCCCTGAATGACTTATTCCGCTGCAAGTCACAAAATTTGAGGGTGTGACAATATGAGACTCATTCAATCTCTATCCTGAAAAGACCTCGTTAGGAACTTACCCAAGTTGAAATATGACCAACACTTTTGTGATTCTTGCAAAATTGAAAAACAAGTTCATAGTAGCCATAAGGCTAAAAATACGGTGTCTACGTATAGGTGTCTAGATCTTTTGCATATGGATTTATTTGGTCCATCCGCTATTCAAAGTTTTGGAGGCAACTTCTACACTTTGGTCATAGTAGATGATTATTCAAGATACACTTGGACAAAGTTTTTGAAAAGTAAAACCGAAGCTTTTGATCAATTTGAAATTCTTAGTAAGAAAATTCAAAACCAACTAGATAGTCGTATTGTGTCAATAAGAACGGATCATGGTCGTAAATTTGATAATGAAACACAATTTGGAAACTTTTGTGACGCCAACGGCATAACACATAATTTTTTAGCTCCTCGTACTCCTTAGTCAAATGGTGTTGTAGAATGTAAAAACCGGACTCTTCGATAGATGAGTAGAACAATGCTTAATGAACAAAACATTCCACAAAAGTTTTGGTGTAACGCCGTTGACACTTCAACCTACATTTTAAATAGAGTATTAATTCGACCATTTTTAAACAAAACACCATACGAAATATATAAAGGTAAAAAGCCTACACTAGGATACTTTAAAGTGTTTGGAAGTAAATGTTTTATTTTAAACACTAAGGATTATCTCACCAAATTTGACCCAAAGTCTTATGAAGGTGTATTCCTTGGATATTCTCAAAATAGCAAAGCTTATATTGTTTTAAACAAAGAAGCCTTAAGAGTCGAGGAATCGTTAAACGTAACATTTGACGAAATTCCATCTCCCTCTAAGACATCACCTTTGGTAGATGATGACTTAGTTGAAAGTCAACTTGTCGAAAACGAAGAGAATGTAAATAATGACATGGAAGATGAACTATTAAACAAAGAAATTGTCAATATCAAAGAACCTAAAGGTCATCCATTAAATAGTGTTATAGGAAAAATAAATGAAAGAACCTTAAGATCACAAGTCCAAAATCAAAGCAACTTCTTTTGTTTTGTGTCAAACATTGAACAAAAAAATATAAATAAAGCTATAAAAGATGAATCTTAGGTCATTTATATGCAAGAATAGTTAAATCAATTTGTTAGAAATGATGTTTGAACATTATTTCCTCAACCAAAGAGTCAAATGATAATTAGAACAAAATGGGTCTTTTGAAATAAAATAGATGAACATGGTGTAGTGTCTAGAAACAAAGCTAGGCTAGTAGCACAAGGTTATAATCAACAAGAAAGCATTGACTACGATGAAACTTTTGCTCCGGTTGCTAGGCTCGAGTCTATTCGAATTTTACTTGCATATGCATATGAAAATGATTTCAAACTTTTTCAAATCGATGTCAAAAGTGCATTTTTAAATGGCTTTATAAATGAAGAAGTGTATGTCGCTCAACCTCCGGGCTTCACCGATTTTGAAAACCAAATCATGTTTACAAACTTAAAAAGGCTTTATACGGACTTAAGCAAGCACCAAAAGCCTAGTATGATCGACTTAAAACATTCTTAGTTGACCATAAGTACACCATGGATTTAGTAGATAACACTCTCTTCACCAAGAAAAAGGATTCACATATTATCATTGTCCAAATATATGTGGATGACATCATATTCGGATCAACTTGTCAAGAGTTATGTGATGATTTCTCAAAAATCATGCATGACGAGTTTGAGATAAGTATGATGGGAGAACTAAACTTTTTCTTAGGTCTTCATATAAAACAATTAGAAGATGGGATATTCTTTAACCAATCTAAATACATAAAAGACATACTTAAGAAATTTGGTCTTGAAGATTCTAAACCTATTAAAACGCCTATGTCCTCAGAAACCAAACTCACTAAGGATGAAGAAGGTGAATCCGTAGATAACACTAAATATAGATGAATGATTGGTAGTCTACTCTATCTCACGGCTAGTAGACTCGACATTATGTTTAGTGTTTGTCTATGTGCTCGCTTTCAAGAAGATCAAAAACCATCACATATTGAAGCCGTAAAACGGATTTTTAGATATATAAAAGGTACTACACATCTAGGATTATGGTATCCCAAAAGAACGGGAGTAGAAACCATAGTGTATGCCAAATCGGACCATGCCGGTGACTATGTTGATAGAAAAAGCACAAGTGGTATTTGTACTTTTGTTGGACATTGTCTTACCTCATGGTTCTCTAAGAAACAAATGGCTCTCGCTATTTCAGCAACAGAATCCGAATATGTATCAGCCGAAAAAGCATGTCAACAAGCTCTTTGGATGAAGCAAGCTCTTGTTGACTACGGAATTCAACTTAATGACATCATTTCCTTCGCAACAATGTTCAAAAAGGACACATCTCAATTAAGAAAGTATCCTTAGAAGACAACATTGTCGATATCCTAACCAAACCTCTTAAACGAGAACCATTTAACCTTCTTAGACTTGGACTAGGACTAATGGAACCTAATTTGTAGTTTTGAGATTAGCTTAGACCTTCTTTTAACCAAAACGATGATACTGGCCAAGTTGAGTTCTGGTCCTAAGGAACCAATCGATAACAAGGACGGAACCAAATATTTGGTTTCGCCCCATCCGTAGGTTCCTGGGCCAGAGTTTAAACACAAAAAACAAAGACTCTGTTAGGAATTAAATATATGAGTTGATATTGACAAAAAGATGAAAGATGGAGGAAACTATTGAAGACAAAGATAAGGGACTTATTATGTATTATTTAATTGTCTTTGTAACCCTAGTATCTCTATTATATAAAGAGATACAGGGAATATGTTTTACACAGGTCTTCCCAATGTAGTTATTAAAGGTATGTGTGTGTTCTAGGTGTCGAGTCCTCTAATGGACACCTAGGGTTTGTAATCGTTCAACAAACCTTGTTCAATAATAATGAATCTTTGGTTATTCCGCTGTGCATCTTGTGTTGATCATTATTATTGTGTTAATCCTAGATATGAGGTCTAACAAGCCTCGAGCTTAACATTATTACCCCGTACTGATTTAATGGATTAGACTGATCAATGCTGCTGCTATTAACTTTTTGTCTGTGATGAATTAATTTTGGTTAACAGTTTCTACTGCTCACTTTATACATTCGAACTGCTCTTGATTCATAAGTAGCAGTTGGTATGCTGTGACTAACAGTTAGTACTGCTCGACAACAGTTAGTACTGTTCATTGGTTTATATGTAGCAGTATGTACTGCTGGCTTCACCAGTTAGTACTGCTTGGTCTTAAAAATTAGTACTGTTCGTTGAACAGTTTATACTGCTGGTTGGTACTGCTAGAGCATGGGCTTCTCAAAGTGAGGGGAATCATTGGTTATTGATTTGGAACTCATTGGTTCCATAGCACACACACAGGGGAAGAAACACACACACAAGATGATGATTTGATTTCTGTTCGCACAGAATTATGGCTCGTATTTATTGGCGAAGTGGATTAGTTATTATTCATTTGACGGTGAAGTGGAATTTTTCAAGTTTGTGTTTTATTATATCTTAAAGTGGCTGCAACACACTTTAAAGATAACTTGTTCGTTCGTTCAAGAGACTAAGAATTGACAAACACTTGAAGGAGTTACATTGTAGTGCTCAGTTTTTATTGTCAAGAGACTCACCTATCTCCTTATACGTTAAGTATATGTTCGAAGTCATATTTAGTACAAGCTATAGGAAACAAGGTTGGTTTATTCTACTTCGGCATCGAATTGGTAATGATTAGTTTTCTTCTTCAATACATCGCGATTGTGCTACATCAAGGTAAAGGTTTTCATGATTATTCGTTGGTATTCTTACTGAAGATTTGGGATTTTTATGTCTTGCGTTAATTTAATAAGTAAGCATTTTGGTGTTCTTAATGGTAATTCAAGACATTAGAAGACTCGATTGGAAGTATGGTACTGGTTCATGATTATGAAGATCAAGGTTGCATATTTTTGTTCCCTATTTGAGTATGACAAAAAGGGGAAGAAGAATATTATGAAGGTTTGCAGCTTGAAGATCCTTGATGGTATGCATGACTTAAGGGGAAGACGAGGAAGACAACATCTTTCATATACATGGTTTTATCATATCAACTAGGGGAAGATTGTTAGGAATTAAATATATGAGTTGATATTGACAAAAAGATGAAAGATGGAGGAAACTATTGAAGACAAAAATAAGGGACTTATTAGGTATTATTTAATTGTCTTTGTAACCCTAGTATCTCTATTATATAAAGAGATACAGGGAATACGTTTTACACAGGTCTTCCCAATGTAGTTATTAAAGGTGTGTGTGTGTTCTAGGTGTCGAGTCCTCTAATGGACACCTAGGGTTTGTAATCGTTCAACAAACCTTGTTCAATAATAATGAATCTTTGGTTATTCCGCTGTGCATCTTGTGTTGATCATTATTATTGTGTTAATCCTAGATATGAGGTCTAACAAGCCTCGAGCTTAACGATCTCCACAGACTCCTTCTCACATAACCAAAACACATAAACGGCTCAAACTCATCCCACACCATATCATTCTCAAAATTAAGGCCTCTCCTTCAACTAATCTCAGTTCTAATCAACATTGTATGTTTCCTTACTGCTTTCTTCTCTCAATTCTGAGTCTAGGATTTCTAATTTATGCACAAAAACAAAACTTGGGGATTATGCATTTTCTTAGATAATTCATGAAGTACATTTGTAAATTACATAACTAATCATGTTTCCCTTAGTTACGAATTGCATCTTACAAACCATTATCATGATTTACTAAAAATTCCATGTCAAAATTTTGTAAAAGCTTCTCACTTTTAGGAAAAATAATTTTTCACATTGTTCATACAAATAAAAGCATTATGTTTAAAAAATCACTTGCATAATGTCTCTTGAATGCTAAAGGAAGTACATAATTAATATGTATTTTCGGGTACATTCAATCGAAGATACATTGAATTAGGAGCGTTTGGGTTATCTCTTACATTTTTGCAAAAACTACTAAAAACTATTTATGCATTAAAAGGAGTCGAGATAACCGCACCTCCACATTGTCCTCATATAGGCACACACTAGAACATCATATCAAAATTCTCATTAGTTTCGACTAAAGTGTGAAATTTTTGTATTTAGGATCACACCACCTCCCGCTCCATCTCAACTACCCAAATCACCATCGCCTCCCAAGTCTCTAAAACTTAAACCCATAGAACTCTTTGCTACACCACCAACCTCACCACATCCATTTTTGGACAACTTGGAGGACTTACCACCAAGATCAAAAAATCCACCACCTTTTCCGTCTTTTGCTTCCATTGAGCGTATCGCTCATGAACAACCACGGGCATCTTTTATGCCCAATGAGCCTTTTAATTGTGATCCATCTCAACCTCAACCTCTACTTTTACATCCCATTTATAGGAAAATCCATGGCCCACTCTATGGAGACCAAGCTGCACCACCTCAACAACCTCAACCCTTTTCACCTACTCTTAGGAACATTGACGAGTCCATGTGGATTGATCCTCCACAAACTCAAGAGGAGTTCAATGCTCAATTAGATCACTTATATGCATTCTCCAACATGATGGACTCTCACATCCATGAAGCTATGCAACTACAAACCACCATCCTTTCTTCAATCATGGTTCCACCAAATCCCAACCACCAATCAACCAATGATCCACCACCTCCAGCACCAAAAAATAAACCTAGTCTACGTCCAAACTTTCCCCGACATGATTACTCTAATTGTGAGAGAACCGCTAGGATAAGTGAAAGAACCAAAATTATGGTTCATCAACTCCAAGATGAAATGAGGTTCATCCTCAATCACATCCTAGAGCGTCTTAACGCTCTTTCTCATCCTCCACAATAGATGATCACATTAGGAGCTTCACATCTTAGGACTTTTTATTTCTAAGTTATTTTTTCTATTCTAGGATTTTTCTTTCTAAGTTATTTTTTATTTTTGCATTTCCTTTTACAATATCTCCATAATCGTCCCATTTTATGACTTTTTTCATAAAATATTTTACTAATGAATGATGTTTATTAATGTTTGTGTGTTGGTTGTGACTTTTTCTTGTACATTATATCCATGGTTGGTTTGAACTATTTATCACTAACCTTTGTTTTGTAGCACTCAAAATCCATGCATCTTATACGTGGCACCCTAACTAGGGGGAGTATTGACCAAGGGGGAGCTAATCAAGCTCGGGCTTGCACTACATTCCGCAACACTTTTCTTCTTTTTGTTTCGACAAAAAGGGAGAGAAAATATTAAACTTAAACTCACACATTTTTTACAATTTAAACATCTAAATAGATTTGAAAAGTTACATAAAACTAGTTTAATCTATATTTTTAAATACTTGCACTTTATTTATCTCATTGCTTAAAAATAAACTTTATGTTTTGTCCTCAACAAAAAAGGGGATATTGTTAATACAAATATCGCCTAAAAGCTTTATTTATATTTTACGATCTTTGCTATATTTTGTTTATGACAATTATAAACTTTATTTTAGCAAAACATAAATATAGTTAAGTCTTTTACATATATTAGTCACAAGTCTTGTTGGGAATTAAATAATCTGAAGATTAAGTATCGGGAACTAAAAGTATACAAGATCAGTTCTGCTCAAAGAAATACTCTAAGTATCATTCTACTGCTAGCGTTAAACATTCTACTACTGAATGATGCTGCTGTTGGTGAAGAAGATTCTACAGCTGAGTGGATAACTGTTGAAGTATTCTACTGCTGGTTGGATAAGTATACGAAGATATTATGTGTATAATAGTCAACAATACACGGTAGATAATATCTTTAGACAAAGTGTTCAGAAACAAATTGTAAACACAGATACATGTTGTATCTTAATGACTGACACTCTCAAGCATGTGTTCGATTAGACTTGAAAATATTGTAATGATCTCCTTTGTTTATATAAAAGGGAGATCTTAGACTAGACTTAGATGTGTGCAAAATATAGAACTTGAATATCTGTTAAGAGAAAAGAACAAACACAACAATATCACAAGTCATAGAAACATTAAGATTCAAGGTTTTGTAACCCTAGTGATAGTGAAGATCACTCGTATTATTTTGAATAATATTGAATCATTTGGTGATAAACTTTCTTTGTTCATTGTTCAATTAAAAACATAACTATTCCATTTCCATAACCAAAACAAACCTTCTAAGTGTGGTTAAGTAGATTCCGCATACTTAATTATATTAACTCAAACATATCATATACACAAAGTTACAAAGGACTAACACCCTTTCAAGTGTATTGAATCACTCATCAAGTCTTTTGTAAACACAAAGTTAAAACATCACCTAACTAGTATATACATTTTACATGTTCACTTTCATATACATTTTAATCTAAAATGGAAATGTATTTTTACATCATGGCATGCATCATCTTTGAGATCTTTGGAAGATATGATGAATATCTTGTTTAGATTGTTACTCAAAGAATCACAGAATGATATGGAAATCATGTAGGATACTAGAAGATATCTTGGAAAGATTTTTGGTAGATCTCCTGACAGGTCGCGCGGAACCAAAATGGTAAACGGATGGAACCATGTTTTTGGTTCCGCCCCATCCGTGGTTTGCTGAGGCTTCAAGCCTATAAATAGCAAGCCACACATTGTTGTTTTCTCATCACTTACAGGCATAACAACAACATATATTCTTTCATTCATCATTGTTTATATCTAACTCATTCATATTTCATTTAAGTGAGCTTTTCTTGTAGCAAGAAGATCACGGATTCATTTAAAGGCTTACAAGCTTCAACAAAGCGTTCCAAGACTTGTTAGTTCATCACTGTGTGAATTGTAGTTATTCATACATCATTGTTTGTACCAAACTCTCATAAATCTCTGTAGTGATCGGTTAGTATTTTAGTCCTCAAAATACGTAGTGTGACGGGAGTAGTTGTGCCCTTGTAAAAGAACTCGACATTTAGCTTTGTGTCAGAAATCTTGTGTAAGCGACGTGTAAGGTTTTCTCCGCCATATAAAGGATCTTGTTGATTAGTGAAGGATACTCTCGAGTTGGATACTCGGGGAGTGGAGTAGGGCAAGGAAAAAGAGTCCTTGTAGACCTAACCACTATAAACCTTCGTGTTGTGGTTTGATTGTTTCTTTCTTTAATTGCACTTTACTTATCGTTTATTTATTTACATTGTTTGAATTCACATAAAGCTTTCAAAGTGAATTAAATTTAAAAACGGTAAAACTATTCAACCCCCCTTCTAGTTTTCCACATGTTGATTAGATATGTGGCTGCAAGGAGGCAATACCCCAGAAATGAATGGGAAAATTTGCTTGGAACCTCAATGCCCTAGGAACTTCTAGTAAATGTTTGTGTTTTCTTTCTACTCTAGAGTTTTCTTGTAGGGTATATGAGCATGAGGTTTGATGTACAATACCATGTGATTGAAAGAATTCTGATAAGGATTGGGTAAGAAACTCTGAACCATTATCACTTCTGATAGTTTTTAGAGTTATTTTGAAGTGATTTAAAACAAAGGAATAAAACATTTTGATATGAGAAGCAGTTTGGTGTTTGGATGATAAAAGATAAGTCCATGTTGCCCTAGAATAGTCATCCACAATGGTAAGAAAGTATTTACATTTTTTTACAGTTAGGTGTTTGTAAAGACCCTAAAGATCTACATGAATCAAATCAAACAAAGTTGTTGCATGTGAGTTGCTACTAGGAAAAGGTAAAGCTTGTTGTTTAGCTAATGGAAAAACATTACAAACATGCGAACTACAAAGTTTTGAGGTTGAGATGGATTTGATTTGTTGCAGGACTGAGAGGGAGGGATGACCAAGCCTTGAGTGCCAGAGAGCCACATTGATGTTGTTGACTGATAAGATGGTTGATGTGATGGTTGTGGGTTCTTGTTTGATGATGTACAGACCATTATAGAGGCTGCCATGAGCAATTCTCTTGTGATGGTCCTGGAAATAGCATGAGAAAGGTGTAAATAGTATAGAAAGTGGTATGTGAGTGCCTAGTTTACTTACTGAAAGTAAGTTGTATGAGAATGAGTGTATGTAGAGAACATCATGTAAGGTTATGGCTGAGTTTGTGTGTACTGATCCTATCTTAGTCACTTGGGTGTTTTGTCCATTTGGTAAGGTGACATAAATGGGTTGTGAGCATATTTGTATGTTATGCATTAAGGTTAATGATATGTAGACATGATCTGTTGCTCCAATATCAACTACTCAGAGAAACTTTTAATTAATTAGGACAAATGTAATGACCTTGTACCTCCTAGCACTAGTATGAGATGCAACAAGTTTATAGGTCCTAGTTGTAATAGTGGCTATGAGTTTAGGTATACCTTCTGAGCCCATGTGTGTCATACCAGGAGAGTCCTTGCTGTTCTACATCATAAGAATCATCTGGTTGAGCTGATTTTGTAGTTGGTCCATCCTTGCATTAATGGCTGCTTCTGCTTGATGACCAGTTGGCTGTCCCGAGCTTGAGCATGCATTAAGAGTTGGATTTGCTCCTTGTGCCACTGAATTGACTCCTTTCTGAGTTGAATTGTCCTGTCTTTGAGTGTTGACTGATGGCTTATATTTGCCATGAAGGGGGTGGCCAATGAGATACCCCACCAACTGGTAGCATTCCTCCTTATGGTGTCCCTTTTTACCACAATTCCCACATATGACCCCTTTCCTGAAAGGACTTCTTCTCAGAGGGTTCTCATGATTGTTGTAATTCCTTACTGGTTGTTCCCTTTGTGTGTAATTTCTCCCAGACCTTGTGTTATTGTTGTAAGAATTCCTATCATTGTTGGAATGAGTTGATAGTGCAGCAGCAGTTGGGATCATAGAGGTATATCCTTCTCTTTGTTTTTCCTCTTGTCTTATCATACTATAGGCCTTTGCAAAACTAGGCATTGGATTCATTAACAAAATCTGACCCCTAATATTAGCATAGCACTCATCTAGCCCCATTAAAAACTGGATCAACCTTTTTCTTTGGTCTCTCTCACCATTCACTCTCCCATTCTCACAGGAACAAACACAGATACACACATAAGGTGCTTCTAGGGAATCATACTCATCCCAAAGGCCTTTTAGTTTCTGGTAATAGATTTCAATAGCGGAGTTATTTTGTTTCAATTAACTAGTTCATTTGTGAGTTGATATATCCTATGGCCATCTAACTGACTATAATGTTCTTGTAACTCATTCCACAAATCACATGCAGTGTTGACAAAGCTTAAAGAGTTACCTATTTGCTCTGAAATGGTGTTGAGAATCCAGGATATGACCATATCATTTGTCCTCTCCCACAATGCCCTGATTCTTGAGTTAACACCTGGCTCTTCAAATTCCCTAGTTATAATCTTCATCTTGTTTTTAGCATTTAGTGCTATCATGATGGATCTTTTCCAAGATCCATAGCATTTAGTGCTATCATCATGGATCTTTTCCAAAATCAGACCAGGATGATCTTGTGGATGTAGGTAGAGTGGATGATATGGTGAGTTAACATCATCATCTGATAAAGGTGGTGGATGATGATGGTGGTGTGATGTTTTGATTATTGTTACTCATGATAATGATCGAAAAGATTGATAGGAAAAGATGATTGAAGGTGATTGTGGTGGTTTTGTGTCAGAAATTTGATCGGAAAAGATAATTGGGGGGGAATTGTGGTGATTTTGGGTTATTGATTGTTGAATTGTGATGGTTTAGTTGTTATTGATTGATTGTGGGTGAATCTTGATATTTGCCGGAAAAAGTTTGTTACTTGATCGGAGAAAGTTGTTATTGTCAGTTACGGTTGTTACTCCATCGGAAGTTGTGGAGATCCGGTGGCTTGAAACCATTTTGATAAACAGAGAAGGAGGGAAAATGGGATAAAATGAAATGAATTTTATTATTACCAAATGAAAGTCATTACAATGGTATTTATACAAGTATGAAATGCTAACTGCTACTAACCTTGACCATAGTTGACTTTTACACTTAGCTACATATTGTTACATTTATACAGACACTTTGAGTGATGAATGTAATTAGTAGATAACACAGTATTGATGACTTGAGTCGTTTTATTTTACAAACTCAATATCTGATACATACCAATGGATGTTTTTCAGCCGTTGGATCAAAAAGACATGATTTGAGAATAAAAAACACGGAGGGACCATTTCTGCCAATTCACCAAACTTACCCCACCAACTCCACCCCTACACCTATCACTTTAAACAAAAATCTGTATAAAAAAAAATCACTTTCTCTCTCTAACCTCCATTAAAAACTGCAACAAAAACTCAAAATCAACCGATTTTAACCGTTCAAATTACCAATAAAACACAAAAATGGAAGGATCATCGAGTGCACAAGCAGATCCACAAAAAAACCGGTTCAAAATGAACCTACTGAATCTCGAGATGAAGGTACGATGCTTCCGACTAATTATTTAGTTGTTTTATTAGTATCTCTAGTAATTTTGTACTTATTTATGAATATTATTGCTACTTATGAAGATTTTTGTGTATTTTTTGTTGATTTTTGATGTGATATTGTGATGCATGTGATGAATATGAACTTATTCGACTTTTATAAGATATTATCTATTTAGATTTTATAGTTTTTGTTGATTTTATAACTTTATTGAGAGATTGTTATGATGATCTGATGAATGTTGTTATTTTCTTCAGTTTTTTGTAGAATATCACTGGTGATAAAAACGTCTCTGATGATGAATAGTTGTAGTGGTTTTCTTAGATTTTTGGTAGTATATCACCAGTGATTAATGTTATGATTTTCTTCAGTTTTTGGTAGTATATCACCAGTGATAAAACAGTTGTAGTAAACTTATTATGTTTTTCGTAGTATAACATTTGTGATGATGAACATATGTAGTGGTTTTATTCAGTTTTTGGTAGTATATCCTCCGTGATATTGAGCACTTGTACTGATAAATAGTATATCTTATGTGAGTTTTAGTGAGTGTATACATTTTAGTTTCATGAGAGATTAAATGTTTGCTTTTTAAAAAAAATGTAGAAGCTGATATTTATGCGCATCTGGACACGATGGAAGCTTTAAACGGTTAGTTTATGTTAATAAAGCTTTACACATAAAAACTGCATACAATGTGTTGCTATCTAAAAAAAATTGTAAATACAGTTCTGTCGACAAACGCATTTTTGAAACTATCTCCAGATATTGATAAAAGTAAAGGTATATTGTAAATATAAGCATGTCTCCTTTAGAAAGAATTAATTGTGATAATAACCTGAATGTATGGGGACGTACTTGATTTGACATTTAGATTCTATGTTATATCACCTGTGATACATACACATTTAGTAGAATGTGTATTTATACTTTCAGTAGACTGGGCATGCTTCGATATGTTTAATAGTGGTATTTGACTCTACTATTAGTTGGTAGTATATCACCTGTGATACAATAGTTGCAATGATTGCTTATTGGTAGTATATCACTTGTGACACCATTGTTACTCCACCACAACACCACCGCGACACTACTATTACTCCACCACAACAGTGCTTCCTTCCATAAATTAATTGGTTAATGATCAATCTTTATTTTGTATTAGATTGTGAAACTTATTCGTTTCGTTTAGGTATTCAATGATGAATAATTGCATATCATTACTTTGATACTTTTAATTTATGTATTAAATTCTGAGTAGCATTAGGTTTAGTATGATATCATTTTGGGATGGGTGAAGTGATGAAAATTTGATGCATGGAATGTGTTTGACAAAATGCCTAAGAGAGGGATGCATAAGTTGAGAAGCAATCACATGTTCCTGTTTGTCCATCGTTATTAGTGTGTTTTCGATAATTTGTGATGTTGTGATGATTTATGCGATAATATGAGAGATTAAAAGTTAGGTTTAAAAGAACAAAAGATATGTTGTGATGGTTCTGTTTAATGGATAGATTGTACATGTTTCAATAGGTTTTACTGCAGTATTTGAAAATAATATTGACTAGTAGTGTATCACCTGTGATATAACTGTTAAATTATTGTTGATATGTAGTATATCTATTGTGATAACAAATAGTTATTTGTTTGACATATGATATTGAAAACAAATGAACTATTCGTACACTAACAAAAATTATGAAAATATTTTGATGCAGACTTGAATGAGACTTGTGCAAAAAACAGCATCATCAAACAAAAGAATCAACAACAAGTGCAATTGTCGTTGAAGAAAGTACACCATCTCCACACAAAAAATTGAAGAAGCTCAAACACCTGTGATATCACAAGTTCCTCCATCACCACAATTGATTCAACAAATAGAAGAAAGCTGACACACATGTGATATCACTAGTGATATCACAGGTGGTATCACCTGTGATATCACATGTGATATCAAAGGTGCCCCTGAAAGCATCTGGGAATAAAATGAAGGTGCTGGTTGATGAACCAATGAAAAGGACGATTTTTGAAGAACAAAAGTAAATAGAACAAGTTGATGAAAACAGTTGCGTTGTTATGTTTTAATCTATTCGGTTATAAATAAATGTTTATAGTTGACGAGTTGGAAGTCAATAGTAGGTATTTAGTTTGACTGAATCATGTTATTTGTCACAAGAGATTCAAACTCATAGAAATGGGCCATAGCGAGAAATTGTTTAATCCATCTTGATTTGTGAATATTTGTTTGATAAAGTTTTGAGTGGTATTTAGTTTAATATGGTAATGTGAACTAGGTTGCTTTGGGTAGAAAACTTTGTATACATGGATGCACACCAAGTGTTTGATGAAATGTGTGAGTGAAAAGTGTCATACCTGTAGTATCACCAGTGATATTTGAAGTTAAACTGATATGTGTATTATCACTAGTGATATTTGTATTATCACTACTGATATTTGTATTAACACTTGTGAAATTTTATATTTTTTATAGGTTTTTTTGTTTACTTGTTAAGCTTTATTTTATTAGTACTATTGAACCTAACAATTAAGAAGAAGAAAAAAAAAACATAAGAGTTTCACAAATGATATACAAGTCCAAGATAAAATTAGTAATGCTATTAAATAAACCTAACAATTCAGTAAAAAAATCAATCAATCAACAAACTAATACTTCAATTGCATCGGCTGAGAAGCCGCCTCCACTTTCAACTACGCCGCCGCCCCATTGATTTGAAACTTTTCCCTTGTTTGAACAAGTATGTCTATTATGATCAGTTAAACTACAAATATTACAACCCTTCTTTTGGTTCTTACTTTTCTCAATGGCTTTCTCACGTCCACCCTTAATACGGTCATTCTTATGTCCTTTAGGAGGATTCTTTATACCCATAAAATCTTGAACAATATCACAAACTTTTCGGGGTGGAAGACTTGGCAAATCAATTTCAACTTTTGACTTTAGCTCTCTCAGGTTGTCTACAAAAGAAGTCCAATATCATAGACAGCTTATCAGTAATTACAACAATAAGAAACAGATTATCAAACATATCACTGGTGATACTATACATGTATCAAGCATATCACTGGTGATACTACACATACATCAAATATATCACTAGTGATACTACACATATACCATCAAGAAAAACATTTATTGTGTTTGTCTATTACAGTGAAAGGCACAAAAACCATCTTGTACATAAGAAGTACATAACTAAATACCTTGGTGTAAAATTCAATAATGATCTTCATTATATACTCAGCATTAAACTCAGAAACAACACGAAAAATGCCAAGAACTCCATAAGCTTTTTTGGTAGCCCTTTAATACGGTCATTCTTATTTCCTTTAGGAGGATTCTTTATACCCATAAAATCTTGAACAATATCACAAAATTTTCGGGGTGGAAGACTTGGCAAATCAGTTTCAACTTTTGACTTTAGCTCTCTCAGGTTGTCTACAAAAGAAGTCCAATATCATAGACAGCTTATCAGTAATTACAACAATAAGAAACAGATTATCAAACATATCACTGGTGATACTACACATATATCAAACATATCACTGGTGATACTACACATATATCAAGCATATCACTGGTGATACTACACATATATCAAACATATCACTAGTGATACTACACATATACCATCAACAAAAACATTTATTGTGTTTGTCTATTACAGTGAAAGGCACAAAAACCATCTTGTACATAAAAAGTACATAATTAAATACCTTGGTGTAAAATCCAATAATGATCTTCATTATATACTCAGCAGCTTATCCCCACAAACTTATATTTTCATCCTCATCAAAATGTCAAAAAAATTATATAAGAAAATTAAACATCTTAACATAAACAACTTATAAATAAACAGACTAACAATTATCACTGGTGATACTAAACGTATATCACTGGTGATACTAAACCAGCTTATAATCATCAACTTCACAAATATCACTGGTGATACACATACGCTATAGGGCATATTCAAAACAACAATTAGACACAAAAATAGCATTCAAATGCAGTTAAAAGCATAAATTCAACTAACAATTTAATTAATAAGCAAAATTACAGAAGCAGATAACAAGATTATCAAACATTTTTTACTCACACATTTCATCAAACACTTGGTGTGCAACTTGATAAGAAGAAATGTTAACAACTTGATTCACATAATTAACAACTAATTCAACAACATTATCAACCGCAACAATATCAATCAAATATGCTTCTGAAACAAACGCTTATTTCAGATCAAAAGAAGCCATAAAAAATGATGATAATGATCGGAACAGTGATGGTGATCGGAGTGGTGATGGTGATGGTGACTGGTACGGTGATGATGAAAGGCACGGTAACTGTCGATCGGAACAGTGATGGTAATCGGAGTGGTGATCGGAACAGTGATGGAGATGATGAGATGATGATCGGAACAGTGATGGTGATCGGAATGGTGATGGTGATGATGATCGGAACGATGATGATGATCGGAATGGTAATTGTGGGTGGGGATAACTGGTTATGAATGGAGGGAATGAGAGCAGAGAAAACACACACACGAAGTGTATGAAAAAAATGAAGCGAATGAAAAAAGAAAAGAAAAGAAAAGGCTTTATATAGTTGGGAGTATTAAGGTTAAGCATATTAAATCTTAGATTAATGTATACCATTAGATCAAAATGGATGGAAGGTGAGGATTTGTCCATTGGTATGCACCAAAATAAAGGTATGCAATTGAATTTTCCTCTTGATGACTTTGGTCTTGTCAGTCTTGCTTGTATATCCATTAACTTTCAAAGTACTAGTGTAGGACACGTGTCACCAATTTATAAGAGTCGCCCAAGATTTTTGGGGCGACTTTCTCTCATGGTGCATTTTGAGAAACTAAATTATTTTGGGGCATATGGGGTGAGTACTTTTGTACTATTGGGGCATATAGAGAATTTGTTTTTTAAATTAAAAGTGAGTCCCAAAGGATGGTATTAATGTGGTGTTATGATAAAGGATAATTTTTTAGTGTTAATATTGAAATGTTAAAGCTCATGTGATACTGATGTGGTGGAATTTTTTTTTCATAACTCAAGTTAGCACACCTTGAGCTCTAATTACACAAACAAAATCCATTATGAAATTACTCCAACAAAACAAAACCAACGTCAAGTTAGTCTAATAACACAAATGTCCTTTCTTTGTACATCCATATATCATGTTCTTAATAGTGATGCCTAATAATGATATAAAGTCAATAGAAATCAGTAGTTCTTTCTAGGCAAACCAGTCAATCGATCCCCGATCACCAAGTAATTAATCTTGATTATACCTTTCAATAGAGTAACACCATCACCGATTGACGTCTATCTTTCTAGCACCATCAAGAAACATAGGCACAGTTGTGAGAACTTGTGGACATCATGTGACTGGTACATGATAATGTGTCTTCTTAATTTCTTTTAACAAGCGTTCTCATTCCCTACAAGTTCTCATAACAGCAAATATATGTGAATTTTGACGATTCATGCCAACTTGTATAGATTGCTCAACCTTATAAGTTCGTAAGAGCTCTTGGTGTGGTGATGAGTTTCATCTCATCATTCGAGTCTCACGGGGTGTCATATCACCAAAACAAACCCTTTATACAACTCCCTTTATCACAACTAACTACAACTTACTCATTTGAGTACCACCACTTCTTATTTTATTTATTTTTTATTTAATTTTTCAAATAAACTAAATTCATTAAATTCAATTAATACAAATAACATTTTTTTTTAAGTTACAAAAATAATCATTAAAAAAATAAATAATAAATAATCTTCTAAACTGTTAAAAAAAAAAAAAAAACTTTCACTTACAAAACAAGGCCACTTCAATTCCAGCCCAAACTACAAACAAACAAAAAAAAAAAAAAAAAAAAAAAAAAAAAAAATCATTCTTCTTCTTCTTGCGACCTGTACACACACTTCCATTCCAGCAGCAACACCAACAACAAAACGAAACTTGCAAACATAACACACAAACACAAAATTAAAACACAGTTAAGAATTAAAAAAGAAAAAAAAAATGTTGTCAGAGTTTTACCTTCGTCGGACAGATGACGAGGTGATGTTTGGCGAGGCATGGCGAGGTGGGGCGGTATGGTGGCGAGCCATGACGAGCTTGCCATGTCACCACGGCGAGGAGCAACGAAGCCGACACCTAGAGCTGAGCAATAAAATTAACACTTACTTCGTACAAATGTAAATCTTGATTTTACTATAAAGAAAACGTGATTTTAATTGATGTAAAATCTAAAAATGTACCATACAATACAATAAATCTGTACCAAAGTAAACAACAATTATCAGTGGCGGAGCCAGAAAAAGTGATTACAGGGGGCATCGAGTAATAAGAGTATAAAAGCATGTTAAAAAGTGTATTCTTTAAGTGTAATTTCGAGCCGGGTCGGGTCGGGTTTTATTACATGGGAGAATAATAGGTGTAGGTGTCAAATATATGCCGATTGGTAACTTTTTTTTTTACCTTTCGCTTCGTTCTCGAGTTCTTTTTTGAAAGGAGAATAATTCTTACATTGTGTATTTTTTTGTCGGGATACGATTAATTAGGACGGAGGGAGTAATATACTTAAAAAAAATGTGATCATTATGATACAATTGAATTTAAATCCTAAAAATACTCATTACTAAAATATTAATTTTAATAGTTAAATTAACATCATATATTGATATATTAAACCTAAACAATGTTTTAGTTTAAAAGATTGTACAGTAGTAAATTTTAATAGAGCTGTATATATCGAAGATGTGTGTTACTTAGACAAAAAAAAAAAGAAAAGAAAAAAGTACTACGTATTAAAATATTGTTAGATCAAAGAAATGTTAAGACTTTTTGTTTCCCACTTGCATGCCCCAATGACCACAGTCTCTTTTCATCTTCCCCACTTTCCTTCTTCATCTTCCCCACTTTTTATTCCATATTTTCCGACCAAACAAAACCACCAGAAAAACTGGTTTTAAAATTAGTTGACACTCTTTTCTTTAATTCTCAGTGAATGACGAGGGCACTCCGATTATCAAGTTGAGGGCACTGGACTTTTTTTCTGCCAATTTGATATTTTTACTACATGATCTTGTGTGTCTACGAGCGGTTTGTTGGGGGCAACTCCCCCCAGTACACTTACTGTGGCTCCGCCCCTGACAATTATACATTCACGAATTGTAATTCCCAACGTTTTAAAATCCGGTTTTTTAATTGACCCGATTGGGTCGAGTCATCGGTAAGTCTAACCAGTTCTATACATATGTAAACTTTTCATAACTTACTAGCAGGGTACCCGCGCGATGCGGCGGCGGGTACCCTGTGACTATATTTTCTGGCAATGTGATGTTACGCGACCATATTTTTTTTAACAATTAATTTACAAATAACAATAAATTTAGTTAAGACAATAGTAAAATTACAACCTAGTGTGACCCAAATCTACTACCCGTACCATCACCTTTTCACCAACACTATTCCAACCCATAACTTGAACTGAATCGCGGGAACGCTATTCCTTTTAAGGGGTATGTGCTGTAACACCCGGTAAATTTCCTAAACTTATTTTCTATCCAAAATATTTAATTTTGATCTCTCGTGACTTTTAAACTTCTTTTAACTTGTTTGGGCTTGAAAACCGGTAAATATCTTAATAAACGTGAGCGTTATTCCTTTATCGAGCCGGCACAACCTAGAAAGCACGAAACGAATCGAATTTGCCAAATAAATTAACTTCGAGAAAGTTATGCGTATTTATACCCGTTTTTATTGAAAAAATTATTTCGAGAACAATGGCGCAAGTTTCGTAATTTTTCGAGTCCGTTTGGTACGTCAAATGGGTCCCACGATTAATATTTCAAAAGTTTCACTAAGTTAACCCTTTAACCCCTCCGCCCCTATTTTTCGTTCTCACCCTTCTAGTTTTGTTTGTCCGTTTTTGACCCCTTCCATTTTAATAAAACTCAATTTTTCTCTCTCTTTACCTCACAATTATTAACACAAACACACACGCTTCTCCTCTCTCTCGCCACCTTCCATCGCCAGAAAAATTTTCAGGCGAAAACCTTAACTCCCCAAATCGATAGATCGGCCCATTTCATCCATTTCTGGAGCAGTTGATCCCCTTTGGAGCTCGTTTGATACCGAAACACCACCTCACCGCCACTGCCACACCACCACCGTCGCTCCACCGCCTCTCCACCACTTTCCCCCTCATCGGTAACACCTCACGCGCCCTCTCCTTCCCTCATTTATTTTTATTCGAAACCCTAAATTTTTTTTAAAACTTTTATAACACCGATTTTTACTTTAAATCTTTTATAAAACCTTTTATTTATGTTAAAAATCGTGTGGATCTATTATTTTGACCACGACTCGGTATGACTCGGTCCAACTCGGTGACTCACTGAGTCAACTCGCGTTGACTCGGGCGAGTTAGTATTTGTGGAAAACTAGAAGGGGGGTTGAATAGTTTTTACCGTTTTTAAAGTTTTATTTGCTTTGTTACTATATGTTAATTGAAAGGAAACAATCACAAATAAATAATCACACAATGTAAACAAAAGATAAAGAGAGGAAAGATCAAACCACACGACACAGTTGTTTATAGTGGTTCGGCTACAAGAACTCTATTCCTTGCCCTACTCCACTCCCCGAGTTTCCTACTCGAGAGTTTATCTTTCACTAAGAAACAAACTCCTTTCCTAGGCGGAGAAAACCTTTATACGTCGCTTACTTCCTTTTCCAGTACTAAGCTAAACACCGGGTTCTTTCACAAGGTAGAACCAACCTGACGTCGCCTAATTACTTTACCGACACTAAGCTAGATGTCGAGTTCTTTACAAGGGTACAACCACTCCTACACTCTTTGTACTTTAAGGACTAAAGTACTAACCACACTCACTGATTACAAATGATAGATATGATGTGTGAAACAAACTATAAGATCACACAGTAATGCAACTAAAGGATTACGGTTCTGTAGATCCTTGAATGCTTGATCTCTTTTCTACAACATGAAAGATCAAAGTGAAATGCAACTATGAATGATGTTAGTAAGATATGTACTGAATGAATATATGTGTTAAGCTATATGAGTGATGAGAGAGCCAAATGATCAGCTTCCTATTTATAGGCAAGCTGATCTTCCTATTTATTTGGGTTACTCGGGTTGACCCGAATAAACCGAATTCAAATTTTGACCCGAGTAACCCGACCATAATAGACTTAGCCGGGTTCGGGTTAGGTTAGGTTTTTTGACACCCCTAGTCACCATCACTTTAATTTTTTTAACTATAAACTTTCCAAATCATAATATGTATATCCATAAAAATATAGAATTTGACTTAACACAAATTTTGAGTTTAGCGAAAATGAAATGAGAAAAGAGTTTTGTTGGTTTTAGAGGAAAGAAAATGTCTTTTTTGTTTAATTATTAAAAAAAAAAAAGAACAGAAGTCATGACCCGACCGGGTTTATCAAACCTGGTCGACCAAGGTTAATGAAAAATCGTTGGTTCAATCCAGTTATCAAATAAGCAAAACCGGTCAACATTCGGCTTGATCTCCTAACCGATTTCCGATTCAACCGGTTAAACTGACTGATCGATACGGGTTTTAGAACATCGGTAATTACTAACACTCTTCTCATCCACAAACCATACTTTTCATTTACAGATATAAAAAGTCAAATGGCTAACATTAAATTTACACACATATTAAACAATTACTACCTCCATCCTAAAATAAGTGTCCAGTTTGACTTTTCAGAGTTAAACTGGTTCAACTTTGACCTTATCTATTTTTGCGGGTGTGAAACACAATCCATTCATATATTTTGCATCAAGTATTATATAACACAAAAAATATATTTAAGGTCAAAGTTGAACTAGTTTGACTCTAAAAAGTCAAACTGGTCACTTATTTTGGGACGGAGGGAGTACTATATTATATGTTGCAAAACGGAAAATTAAACCGATATTATATTTATAGCTAAAATATACATTCAAGAGTTTTTAATCTAGCGTTCGCCTATAAGACCACTCCCAACGGTCCAACGTTAAACTCGCGTTAAGGCCAAGAAAGGGTGCGTTAAGGGTGTGTTATGTAAAAAAAAAATTACACTTATGCCCCTTACTACGGCTGAACTAGCCGTTTAATTCAAAAAAAAAAAAAAGTTACATTTTGGCCCTTGTGATTTATATCCGTTTAATACAAACGGCTAGTTTAAAAAAAAAAAAAAAAAAAAAAAATCATTTTCACTCTTCTATAAATACCCATTTAACACCACATTTTTTTTCACACTTCCACAAATCAATATACTTTCATCTTCAACCTTCCACAAAAAAAAAAAAAAAAAAAAAAAAAAAAAAAAAAAAAAAGAAGTCCGGCTTCAACCTAAACGACGACGGCAAGGATACCTTCTTTAATCTCTTGAACACCGGGTAGAATAACCCAAACGCCGGGTCATCTTCAAACCCAAACGTCGGGTCATCTTCAAACCCGAACCTACTTGGTATGTCGAGCCAACAGCTTTACGAACAACATCAAGCAATGCTATTTTACGAACAACAAACCCAAGCGAACCTAAACACCAATTTCTCCAATCTCCAATTCACCCAACATTCACAACAATCTCAAACCGCAACCCATGATGTTCTCGATACTCCAACGTCTCCACCAAAGAAAAACAAGTCCTCGCGTGTCAAACGAAAGGCTAGAAAACCAAAAAACACCGAACCTTTGGAGGATGATGATGAAGAAAACACCAACATCATCAAACGTTGGAACCCACAAGAGGAAAAATTACTTGCGTCGTGTTATGTTGCCGCAACGGAGGATTCAGAAGTGGGTCGAAATCAAAGCAAGGATACATTTTGGCAACGGGTGCAACATGAGTTTAATAGACTCAATTATCAAAAGAGAAACAAGGATATGATCCAAAGTAAATGGAAAACGTTGAACCGTGATTGCTCAAAGTTCAACGCCTACTACAAACGTTCCCAATGCCAAGAAAAAAGTGGGGAAAGTGAATTGGATATCCTGAAACGTGCCAGACAAATGTATCGGGACGAGCACAGAGCCGCTCCTTTTAGCAACGAGGAGGCTTGGGAGGTTTTACGGGGTCATATGAAATGGGACGCTCCGGAAGGAATTGATTTAACCGGCGATGTCTCAAGCGAAACAAATGAGGCGTTGTTTGGTCGTGATGAATGATGAACTCAAATAAGTACATTTTATTACTATCATTTATCCTAATTATTTGACTTGTTTTATTATATTATGTATGAGGATTGATACTTAATCGTTTACTTTTGTAATTCTCAGGTAAAAACAAGCATTTGGTGAAACTTGGCGATTTTGGACTAATTATGGAGCAAAACATGCAAGAAGTTAAGAGTCTACTGAAATGTACAAGATCAAGACAAATCTGCTCCAGATGCACCGCATCTCACTTATTACATACGGCGCATCACTATCCAGATTTCACCAGATACGATCCAAGATACAAGAGGACATGCGCCGCATCTACTTATGGAGTTACGCCGCATCTTCTGGAGGTGTACGAATATTCCTGAATATATTAATCTTGGACCCCACGCGAAGTTAAGTCAATGCGCCGCATCTACTTACTAGATGCGCCGCATCTTACCCTCAGACAGAAACTATAAATACCCCAAAGACCAGACGAGTTAAAGAGTTCCGAAGTTCGACAGAAGACCGAAGTATAGAAACCTAGGACGAATTCAGACGAATAGGCAGCACAAGACACACCCAAACAAAGATACAAGAGCTGTAAGAAGGTGCTGCATGTGTTTAATTCATTAAGTAGTTTTATTTTATTGTGTTAGTAAACTTTAATTCATCAAGATTGGTGGCTTGTGTAATGTGACAACGGAAAGATTGCACTCCCTTAAAACTGCTTTCTCATTAATTAAAGTTTATATGTTGATGTCTTTGGTGACTTTTATTAGTGCATTGATAACCTCTGTGTCTAGCTGAGCGTTGATCGGGTCGCCATGCCTCTGCCCTCGCCTATTTATTAGATCGCCTATGCATTCTATCGTCTGTAGAAAAGTAGGAAGAAAGATAAATAGGATAGTCATAAGTAATCATTAAGGGTTTACTCGCCGATAAGATTAGAACCAACGAGAAATGACTTAATCTCGGTGCGTTGCATCGAACTATACACTTCATATAAAACTAGCAATAAAACAAGTGACAAACTACTTATCTATCAGGACAGATCTTCTTATTGTCTTGAGTATTTATCTGTGTACGTGTGTGCTATTCGCTGATTCGTGCCTATTGGTTTAGTTTATTATTTAATTGCAACCAAATCGTACCAGTCTCTCAGGCTGAACCCCCTTGCGTTAGAATAGGTTGTATAGCTAACTTAATATATTAAAATACTGATTAGAATAACTAGATAATACGTTCCACTCTTAGTGATCGACACTCTACTTACCATTATATTCATACTGACCGGGTACACTGCTCGTTAAGTGTGTGTGTTATTGATAAGTCGGCTAAATATAAATTTAAAACTTGAGTAGGCATTAATACTGCTAAACCGCAACGACACATCGCACCGCATCAAGTTTTTGGCGCCGCTGCCGGGGAGTGAATTGTTATTATCTGTTAATTTGATTAGTATTTTAATTAGGTTTTTAATTTTTTATTATCTAACCGCTAATTCTGTTGTGTATTAGATTAATTTGCATTCATTGTATTATTTTGCATATTTTCTGTTTTTGTGTGTTATTTGTTTGCTTTTATTTGTGTTTATTTTCGTTTGTGTTTATTTGTTTTTATTTTTCGTATTTTCTGTGTTCTGCTATCGTTGTACTGAGCTAAATCGAACGATACGGCGCATCTGATCTCTCAGATACGGCGTATTGCGTTTAATTTTTATAAAATACAACGCGTTTAATTAATTCGATACGACGCATCTTTTCCCCAAGATACGGCGTATCTGTTTTTGATAAAAAAAAATTTCTAAACGTTAACGCCATACGACGCATCTGCTTTAGCAGATACGGCGTATCTATTATTTTAATTAAAAACAGTTTTCGAATTATTAAACAGATACGACGCATCGATATCTGTCGATACGGCGTATCTTCTGAATCAAAAATCTTATATTTTGAAACGTAACGAAAATACGGCGCATTAACTTTTGTTAATACGACGCATTTAATTTTAAATAAATATCGATTTGTGATTATTAAAATTGATACGGCGCATTCAAATTTCTAAGCGGCGTATCTATTTTCTGAATAAAAGTCTGATTTAATTTTAACGATTATAAGATACGGCGTATCCAACTTTTTGGATACGGCGCATCGTCTGCAGATATCAGTTATTTTTATTCTTATATCCGTTTCTATATTCATTAATTTCTTTTATAGCAAACAAATCCTACTGATGATTTTACTTGTGATGACAGATTTTGCTATGGAAGATATGTCGAAGAACGGATATCTTGCTATGGAATTCTTGCTTTCGAACTCATCCATGGAAGTTTATGAAAATGTCAACTTCAATGTACTCGAGATTGATACGGATTTATTCTCTTGGGAGACCCCTCTTGAAGCTGCTTTTAAGGAATTCATGCGTTTATGCAACATTGACAAAGGGGTATTCTCTTATGATGTATTTGTGAGGTACACTGGAGATGAATTGTCGCTCTTATGGCCTATCATTGAATCCAAAGGATTGGCTTGGACTACTATCGAAGAAGATGATGGGAAATTCTATCTTGCATACATGGACTCAAGCAACAAAAGCTGTGGTGGAGGCAATACCCAAATCTCTTACATGCCTTATTCCGAACAATACTGGGGATTAAATGAGAACTATCTGGACGATGAAAGAATTTATGCTGTGGCGGAGTTACTATTTCATGGCAGGTTGGTAAGATTGATGGACCTCTCCCTCAATGATTGGCTTGAACTTAAATATGGTAGTCCAAAATTTGCCCCTGCAAATGAAGTCAAGCGGATTATGACTTCATGGTTGACACGGAGTTTTAGGGAGCAATTTAACGAGTTCATGGAGATAAAGAGGAAAATGATTGGAAAGACTTGCTTTGACGTTAACCACGATCCTAACGATGTTGATTTTTCAGATTGGTTGGCTAGTAAGTTCAATAACCATAAGAGCATGGATCGAGCTACTAAGGATGCGTTATGGGTATATTGGATGAGAGGTGAAGATGAAGAAGTAGAGAGCAACTACGGGTCGTCACTTCATGATTCAACAATCAATGAGGGCATTGAAGAATTATTCAGAATAGACATTGACGTGTTCGATTATGAGACACCCTTGTGCAAGCAATTCAAGGAATTTAACTACCTTCTTCGAGTCGACGATGATGTGCTAACTGGAGATCTACCAGGATTCAAGACTTATGATGATTTCAAAAACACCTGGTACTACGAATGGAATGACCAAATACCATGGGTTTGGGATAAACCATGGGAATTTGAGCACATTAATCACACCTGTACACCTTTCGTTTTCAAGGATGGAAGTAGTGTTTGGCCGACCTGTGATTATAAGAGTGACGGAACCTGTAATGGGGGAAGTATAATTGGGATGAAATGGGTTGGAAACGATGTAACCTTTGAAGATTATGAGTGGTACGATAATGTTGAAGACTGCCCACAAAAAGCGGAGGCTTTGCAAGAAAAGGATAGGATTGAATACTTGAAAGGACTTAAAGGGACATCAAATACTACTTTCTGGGAATGGGTGCATGAACAATTTGATGATTACACGAAGCTTAGTCGACGGCTACAATGGGAATTGGAAAGAGAGTGGGAGGCAATTCAAGATGATGATAACAATAAGTCATTAATTGATGAACTAGATGACTATTTGATTAAGGATCCTTATTTTAAGTTTGTTGATGAAGACGAGGAAGAATTCACCAAAAGAAATTGTCAAATACTTGGGATCCCTTATAATGAGCCACCCATGATTATTTCTGAAAAATTTAAAATCATCAAGTACTCTTTGGGACCAGAGGAGGAATATGTTGCGACAAAGACCAAGAGTTATAGAAGATTAAGCCGAACGGAAGAAAACTTCGCCAAGCTATACGGGAACATCTTTCGGATGAAGGAAGAAGGATGGACCGTGACAAGGACTAAATGATGAGCTGAACGTGAGTCTAACTTGAAGACTCTGGAATAAAGACAAGTGCTTACCGGGAGACAACCCGAAGAAATTTTTATTATTCTGTTTTTGTGTCGAGTCAGTCAGGCCGCAGAGGATACGGCGCATCTCAACTCTGAGATGCGACGCATCTCCTGCAATGGTCATATCTTTATTTTTCTGCATTTTTTATTTTCGACTTTAAAACTTTTTATCAGTTTATTTTAATGCGGCGCATCCCTGGTTAAGGATGCGACGCATCTTCTATTCTGATCCGTACTTATTCCAGGCTCGATACGGCGTATCTTCTTCCATAAGATAAGGCGCATCGACTGACCTGATGATTTTCATTTTAATTTTTATGTTTTATTTTAACTAACTACTAACGTATTATGCAAGTTTGAACCTTTCTTAACTTAGGTGTGTTTTAAAGCCTTGGTGGTATTATAGATTCCTGCATTTCCTGTGGATACATCTATTATGAAGCTTAAACATTCTAATCCACAAGAAAGATGATTTTTGCTCTTATACAAATGGAGGATCATACCGAGCAAATCTCAGGGGAGTTTTTCTGTTCTAATTCTTTTATTTTCCAGTTTTTAACCTTTGATACAAACAACGAGGACGTTGTTTAACTTTAGTGGGGGGATTGGAGAATTAGAACACTTACTTGTCCTAAACTTTTCAAAATATGCTTAAAATGTGCTTAATATATCAAAATTTAAAATTTTTAGCATGTTTTTGTTTAAAGTCTAAGTTGCATAGCTGCACACATGACGTTATTTTCAAAAATTGTGATTTTTCAAAAATCACAAATCTATGAGTGTGCCGGTGACTTGTAAACTTTAGAACTTGGCTTGTATACTATTCGAGACCACCATAATAAGTATTATTTATATAATTGGAATGACTTGTCTAAATTGGTAAAATTTCTAGGATTACACCCAAATAGCCTTATATGTTATGTGTTATTAGCTAACTACACTGGTTAGTTAACCCCCGTATAAACCCTTTTGTTACTCTCATTTTTAGAGTAAGATACCCCTAGAAAGACACTCAGAGCCATTCCTTTCGTTTCTTACACCTTTGTTAAAATGTTTCGTTACACCCTTACACCTTAGCCTACCCTGTAGATTAAAATCCGTGGTTGGTTAATTGCTTTAGGCAAAGTGTGTTTCCTTACATTACCTGTGTTCGCGTACGTAATTCATTACCTATGGTTAGGTCGAGAAATTGCACAATGCAATTGGAGTGAAAGTAAATATTGTATATCTTTGAGTTTATTTTTCGTGTGTTTACTACTTTCACTATTACCGTTATTTCTGAAGTCATGAAAAGTATGGAAAAATTATCCAGAATTATCGTTTTGGTGATGTGGTGAAATTTTACACATATATGTTGTTGTCAAAAAAAAAAAAAAAAAAAAAAAAAAAAAAAAAAAAAGAAGAAAGTTGGATGTTTGTTTTAACCAACGATGTAAAGTTATGTAAGTGGTCGATATCACCACTAATTGTTGTATGTTATATCTATGGATTGAATGGGAGTTGGCAGTTATGGGAACGCCAACTAAGGTTTATTCTTTGATTAAGATCTTGTTGAGTATAATTCGTGTCTACCTAAAGCGTGTGTTTCAAGTGTTAAAGCGTGAGTTATTCTATGATATGAGTCTTATTCATGGGATGGTTGGGATAGTGATTAACCACACTTAGGATTTTAATTTATTTGTTTTGTTTATTTTTTTTTTATTTTACACCAATTTGTATCCCAAATATTATCCATACCCTATATTATTCTTGATCCAAACCTTTGATTTATTGAGATTAGGGATTTGAGCAATCTTAAGTATCGTAGTCGTGGATTCGACTATGTATTTATGATTTTGTCGCCCTTTTTGATATAATATTATTGGTAAAGATTACTTGGTCCTATCTTTAGCCTATTCGAGTTAAGGATTTGAGCAATTGCAAGTATCGTGTTCGTGGATTCGATCATGTATTTGTGATTTTGTCGCCTTTTCTGGAATTTGAGATCGATAGAGATTAAGGAGAATAATTAACCCTTAAACCTAAAAACCCTTTTTACCGCTTTAGACTTGTTATTCCTTGGCTTTAGTGGGGGAGATGTGTATACTTGCCAAGCTTATGATAGAATATTCGTCACGACTGGACAGTTAAACGATTAGATTTGCTTTTATCAAATTATTTTATTTTACTTCTAATTCGTTAAGTGTTTGGTTGTGTGATTATGACAAAAACGAATACATGCTTAAATATAAAAATAAATCCTAATATCTTTTAGGATACATTTTCATAAGATTAATTCTAAGGTTTACTTGGGGACAAGTAAAGTTCAAGTGGGGGGATATTTGATGAACTCAAATAAGTACATTTTATTACTATCATTTATCCTAATTATTTGACTTGTTTTATTATATTATGTATGAGGATTGATACTTAATCGTTTACTTTTGTAATTCTCAGGTAAAAACAAGCATTTGGTGAAACTTGGCGATTTTGGACTAATTATGGAGCAAAACATGCAAGAAGTTAAGAGTCTACTGAAATGTACAAGATCAAGACAAATCTGCTCCAGATGCGCCGCATCTCACTTATTACATACGGCGCATCACTATCCAGATTTCACCAGATACGACCCAAGATACAAGAGGACATGCGCCGCATCTACTTATGGAGTTACGCCGCATCTTCTGGCGGTGTACGAATATTCCTGAATATATTAATCTTGGACCCCACGCGAAGTTAAGTCAATGCGCCGCACCTACTTACTAGATGCGCCGCATCTTACCCTCAGGCAGAAACTATAAATACCCCAAAGACCAGACGAGTTAAAGAGTTCCGAAGTTCGACAGAAGACCGAAGTATAGAAACCTAGGACGAATTCAGACGAATAGGCAGCACAAGACACACCCAAACAAAGATACAAGAGCTGTAAGAAGGTGCTGCATGTGTTTAATTCATTAAGTAGTTTTGTTTTATTGTGTTAGTAAACTTTAATTCATCAAGATTGGTGGCTTGTGTAATGTGACAACGGAAAGATTGCACTCCCTTAAAACTGCTTTCTCATTAATTAAAGTTTATATGTTGATGTCTTTGGTGACTTTTATTAGTGCATTGATAACCTCTGTGTCTAGCTGAGCGTTGATCGGGTCGCCATGCCTCTGCCCTCGCTTATTTATTAGATCGCCTATGCATTCTATCGTCTGTAGAAAAGTAGGAAGAAAGATAAATAGGATAGTCATAAGTAATCATTAAGGGTTTACTCGCCGATAAGATTAGAACCAACGAGAAAGGACTTAATCTCGGTGCGTTGCATCGAACTATACACTTCATATAAAACTAGCAATAAAACAAGTGACAAACTACTTATCTATCAGGACAGATCTTCTTATTGTCTCGAGTATTTATCTGTGTACGTGTGTGCTATTCGCTGATTCGTGCCTATTGGCTTAGTTTATTATTTAATTGCAACCAAATCGTTCCAGTCTCTCAGGCTGAACCCCCTTGCGTTAGAATAGGTTGTATAGCTAACTTAATATATTAAAATACTGATTAGAATAACTAGATAATACGTTCCACTCTTAGTGATCGACACTCTACTTACCATTATATTCATACTGACCGGGTACACTGCTCGTTAAGTGTGTGTGTTATTGATAAGTCGGCTAAATATAAATTTAAAACTTGAGTAGGCATTAATACTGCTAAACCGCAACGACACATCGCACCGCATCAATGAACAACCAAGGCCAATGGGAAGGCGTGCTACAAAGAAAGCTCGATCTGAGAGCACCGGAGCGAGTACGGGAGGAACGACCTCGTCTAGCCAATTCGTGGAGTATATGACATCCGAGTATCGTTCAAAAAGGGAAGCGGCCGAAGCCGCGTATCGGGCGACCCAATTAAAAGAGGAGACGGTAACAAGGTTAGAGAAAATGAAATTTTTGATGACGAACACCTCCGGTTTGGAACCAGACGTGGTGTATTGGATCAACAAAGAAAAAGATCGAATCAAGCAAAAATACAACTTTCAACCTCCTCCTCAGTAGATTTAGGATTGTGTTTATTTTTATGTTGTAGTATTTATTTATTTTTTTTTTCGTTTTTTTTTTAATTTCGTTGTTTTTTTTTTTTTTTTTTTTTTTTTTTATTAAGTATGTAATGTTATGTTTTTTTAATGAAGGTTATGTTTTTAAAAAATGAAGTATTATTATAAGTTTAGGGGTTGAATTTGAAAATATTTGATATAATGGTGAGTTAAGGTGTGTTAAAGCTGAGTTATTGTTGGGTGTGTTAAAGCTGAGTTAAGGGTGAGTGTGTTAAAGCTGACATGACAGTGTGTTAAAGTTTAAAGCTGAGTTATTGTTGGGAGTGGTCTAAGTCATGTATTTTATGACTTTATCAAGTTCAATCATTAAAAAAATGACACATATACACATTAAATAGCAATTGATTTAAAGATCTTGAAAAAATTAATTAGAATGGTCAAGTCAGCAATTAAAATTTGTCAATTATTACTTTTTGTTTCTTAAACTAGAAAACTTTTTTCGACAAATTTGTTGATTTTTTTATGACGTTTCGAGTCTTTTTTAATGGAAAAATATTCAATGGCTAATCACTGGTCAGAATATACTAGTAATAAATTTTAGTTAATTCTTAGGCTGGACACAGTCGGTGACCCAATCAACCTGGGTCACCGGGTGCCACGTCAGCTTTCTCTCTCAAGCGACCAGAAGCGATCAAAGTGCCACAATCGAATAAGTATTATTTATTTTTTTATATTTTTTTACACACAAAAGCATACAAATAAGGTTTGAAAGTCGGTCGGTTGAACGACCGATATTCCCATTTGGCCACAAGCGACCGATACCCCACATTCCAACCGACCAATCTCAATATCGGTCGGATATTCAAAAACAAAGTGATCGACTGATTGTTTAAGGTGGACTGTGTCCAGCCTTAAAGATTTTGTCTTTGTTATTTGTGGGTCTCCTTACTCATTTTTCTATATATACCCCCCTCACACAACTATCACAGAAATCATCTGCATAGTAATGCATTCTGGTACGACAAACAACAAAAAAACCTTTGCTTGTTTACTAGAACAAATAGTGGAGAGGGAAGGAATCATGTTGGTTCATGTCTTTGTGTTTCTTGTTGCACTTATTTGGTATTTTTTCGTACGACGACGGAACTCAAGGGACACAGCTAAGCTCCCTCCTGGTTCACTTGGGTGGCCGTATATTGGTGAAACACTTCACCTTTACTCGCAGGATCCAAATCACTTCTTTGCTAAGAAACAGAAAAAGTATGTGTCATTATTCCCTCGTGATGACAATAGAGATTTAGATACGATGTATTTTATCTATTTTTTGTGATTTTAATGTCATGGAATGTTTTTGTATGTGAATTGTTTAGATATGGTGAAATTTTCAAAACCCATATCTTGGGTTGTCCTAGCATCATGTTGGCTAGCCCTGAGGCAGCTCGGTTCGTGTTGGTTAACCAAGCTCACTTGTTTAAGCCGACTTATCCTAAAAGCAAAGAGAACTTGATAGGACCATTGGCACTGTTTTTTCATCAAGGGGAGTATCACACTCGCTTAAGGAAGCTCGTTCAAGGCTCGTTATCGCTTGATAATCTTCGTGGGTTAGTTCCTAATATTGAAGCACTAGCTGTCTCCGCCTTGGACTCATGGGCAGGTGGCCACGTAATCAACACATTTCATGAAATGAAAAAGGTTTATTTTTTTGTATATGTTTTTTTTTTTTTTTTTTTTTTTTTTTTTTTTTTTTTTTTTTTTTACTTTGTCATCTTTAATTTGGTTTACACTAGATCATATCAAAGTTTTGTCTGCATCTATATATACTTAATTACGAATAATTTCGTGGTGCAACTTCAGCTATCTTTTGAGGTTGGAATACTCACTATATTCGGACACTTGGAGGCTAATCAGAAAGAGAAACTCAGGGAAAACTACAGCATACTAGACAAAGGTTACAATTCTTTCCCAATAAAATTACCAGGCACCCCCTTCAAAAAGGCTTTTTGGGTAAGCAAACTTTATCATATTTTCGTCTATTTACGTTTTCACCATTTCAAACATCCAAAAATAAAATAGATTTTGATCTTTTTGTAGGCAAGGAAATGTCTGCAGGTAATTTTATGTGAAATCATTTCGGAGAGAAAAGAAAAGAAGGCAACTGAGAAAGGCCTTTTGGGATGCCTTCTAAATTGGAAAGATGAAAACGACGAAACTTTGAGTGAAGATCAGATTGCCGATAACATTATCGGAGTTCTGTTTGCTGCTCAAGACACCACAGCTAGTGCATTGACATGGATTCTAAAGTACTTGCATGAACATCCAAAACTTCTAGAGACTGTAAAAGTAAAGATCTAAAACTCTAAAAGTAGCAACATTTGAAATAGACTTAGATTTGCACTAGTATTTACATATTTTTGTTTAAAAATGAAGCTTTATGTCTCTGTAGGCTGAACAGGAGATTATATTCCAGCATAATGATGATGGCAATCTTACCTTGACATGGGCCCAAACTAGAAATATGCCAATTACTTACAAGGTATGCATTCAAGTTTCTGACAAAGAGTTTTATCTATAGCTAGGCAAAATATATATATATATATATATATATATATATATATATATATATATGGTCAACCACGATCATGAGTGACCGACATGGACAGGTGCATGAATGTTAGAAACCCTTGTGTTTTTACAGTGAATAAAGAAGTAAACCTGAATTTTATATCGGCTTATATATTCTGTAACCTTTTTCTCATTGTGCATATATTTCAGGTGATACTAGAGAGCCTGAGAATGGCAACCATTATTTCATTCACATTTCGAGAGGCCGTTACTGATGTAGAATACAAGGGTAAGATAACATTAGGGCACCGCTGTCTTGGAAGTTTTTTTTCCTTAATATTGTTTCTCTCGGGTTTTTAACATGTTAGACTATGATGTTTAACAAAGTATACCAAATTATTTCAAACAGGCTACCTGATACCAAAAGGCTGGAAGGTCATGCCTTTATTTAGGAATATCCATCAAAATCCTGAATTCTTTCCTAATCCTGAGCAATTCGACCCTTCAAGATTTAAGGTACAATCAATGAAATTTGTTTTACGAGTTCAATTCAAATAATATGCTTCGTATAAATGTATTCTGAATTTTCCACACTTTGCATGTAGGTTGCACCCAAACCCAACACGTTTATGCCCTTTGGAAGTGGTGTCCATGCTTGTCCTGGAAATGAGCTTGCTAAGCTAGAAATGCTCATTATGGTACACCATCTAGTCACTAAGTACAGGTACATTTATTTATTTATTTTTACTGATGCTACTCAATTATTTGAAGACAATATTCCAAACTTATATGACCTTACAAGTAGTATCTTTTAAATCATAAAGAGTGAAATATAAATAAATGCTAGATATATAGTTTGAGAAACTATGTTTTTTATTTACTAGATAATACTTGCACAAAGATGTCCCTAATAGGACTTGGTCCCATAACTTATGGCAATACCGCTAGTCCAAAGGCCATTATTTGGCTGCATACACCTAAAGTATGTTGATAATTTTTGTTGCAGATGGGAAGTGGTGGGATCTCGAAGTGGGATTCAGTATGGTCCATTTCCAGTGCCAATGCATGGACTTCCTGCAAGATTTAAGAAGGAATCTACCCGTGAAAAATGAGCAGTATGTGGTGTTTCTAATTACAAATAGAAAGCAGATGTCATCCCTTTCATAAACTTAGCTATCATTTTTTAACCATCCCCACAATTAAGTCATCAAAGGATAGAAGATTCCTGCCTTTTGCTCTATATTATTGCTGCCTTTTGTTCCACCTCTAATGATCTAATTTTCATTCAAGAGGTATCTAGTATTATTAAAGAAACAGTGGACCGATATGATCTTGTATGATTTTTTTTCTTTTTAATATGTTCTTGACCTTTGACACCAAAAGAATCATCAGGTGGACGAACGACATGTATGCCATATGCCGTTGTGATTATGAAGATGCAGAGGGTGCAGCGCCCTCTGGCTGAGGACGCTCCCTTGGTCAAATAAAATTTTCCAGACCACAATTTGTGCATCTTCCATTTTCCATTATTATAGTATGACTGTTATTGATATGAACGCGTCCCATAGTCGCCTCAAGCCACAAAGCTAGGTGTAGAACTCACTCCAAAAAGCTAGCTCAAAGAAAGAGATGACACATAGACTTTATAAACGACCAACGAATCTCATACTTGGCCGATGTGAGATCGTAACAGTTACATCAAGATCTCAAAATCATATTTTACTTTGATACATATGATGTTCCCATTCTCTAGAATCCATAACTGAAACTATCTAGACTTGATCGAGATATAAAAACCACATCACAATTCTTTAGTAAAGAAGTTTATTTAATGGAAAAAGTATGAGTAATTTTAGAGGCCGAGACTAGTATAATTGTAATGCGATGCAGACATAAACAAATTTCTTCATTAAATCATGTTTTATTATGCAAATTTTCGACCAAAAGGGTTTCACTTTGGTTTATATGCTAGGTGTCCTCATGAACTCCTGATAACATCAAAAGATGTCCAATCTGACGAAACAGTATATCCCACGTACACACAAAATTTGCCGAAAAGTAGAGCATCTTTATTAAAGACGGGAAAGCTATGTGTGTTGGGATTTAATTAACATGTTAGCCATTAACACTACGAGTACGTAGCGGATAATGGATCTAGTTTAACAATTATGATTAACACATATAATAAACAAATTAAGGTAAAAGAGAAACAAGAAAACTAACCCTCGGAGCAACAGCAAATAAAACTTAGTGATTAAAACAATCACCTCTAACGAATGCACACACTACACGTCAAACGAAGCACGTTAGGATGCTAGTTCTTATTCCACGATTATCAAAACATCATATGTTTAATGCTTGTTTTAGATCCGATCCAAATACCAAGTGGTATGCGTTTGAATCGAACTAAAACTGCCCAAAAAGTAAACAAAGAATCTGACCACAGTTGGATTCGATCCATGGTCTCTTGGCTCACAAACAAACGAACCAACCACTGGACTATAAGTCCTTTGTTGGAAGTACTAGCAAATCAATTGTTATTTATACCCAAACAGTGGAAGTGATATGAAGGTATTAGTTTATTTGATTCGTCTGCATTCTGTGAATGAACAACCGAATGAAACAAGGATTCGGTTTGGGGATTTTTTTAGGCGTAGTGTTTTTTTAGCTTATGTCGTATCTCAACAATGAGGCCAAGGGATGTTTATATAGCACCCCAACTTGTTCAACAAGTCATTGTTATTAACCTCCTTTAGTTAGCAAAAACCGACACATAGCCCCCTCCTAGATCCTTCCATAACTGGCCACTTTGGAGGGAAGTCCAGGAGTTTCGTTTTTTGACATCCAAGTCCTTCTCTTTTATATTTAATGTATATTAGTTAGTTATTGCGTCTAACGGTAAACTAACAATCGTTAAATAATTATTTAGTGAAACATATTATACATTTAATAAATATAAAACATATATATATTAAATATATAATAAACGTGTTCTTCGTGTATATGTGTGTGCCCCGATAGGCTCACACACTGTCACACCTCGCCAATGGCGGAAACGCGAGTGCAACATCATGGATATAATCACAACACTTGGTGTCTAAATAGAGAAAATTCTACATGCAAATAAATAGAGCAAAGTACAAACACAAAGTGTCGTCACGATACCCCAAAATAAATATCCAAAACAATCTCCAAGGTATCTCCATTAAAACATAAAGTAAAAATGAAATACATTCAAGTATCACAAACAAAATCCATCTTAATCAAACTAAACTCAAAGATAAGCCATCCTCAATGCAAAATAGGTCTCTTCTAATCGCGCCCTTCTATCTTAGCCTTAGAATGCTCACCTGAAAATGATGCTTAAAACATCAACATAATGTTGGTGAGATTCATAGGTTTAAGACACACAAAACACCTCGATTATCGATTTACTGTGATTATAAAACATAGTATAGCATTGCAGGACAGTAAACGTAAAGTTATCATACAACTAACATGCAATCACAGCTTACGGGACGGAACGTGCCCACCGATCCAAGTATAAATTAGGACGGAACGTGCCCACCGATCCAAATACCACATCAATTGGGACGGAACGTGCCCACCGATCCAAATACCACCACAATTGGGACGGAACGCGCCCACCGATCCAAGATAATTATAATGAGTAGAGCCACTAGGACTTTCCCACTCAAATAATCACCACAATTAAACACCACAATAACATGCAGTATAAGTATAATAACAATTACACGTCCATGCCTTTTATTAAACACATAATCACAGTAATCTCAAAACAATTTAAATACAAGCATCATCTCCATCCCAAGTTTAAAACAAAGTAAAAATTGGGACTATGAACTCACCTCAACTCCGCAGCTTCCAAGTTATCAACACACAAATCTCAACTCCGCAGCTTCCAAGTTATCAACACATAAATCTTAATTCTTGAAGAATGAAAACCCTAAAAAAAATATTCTTCCTCTCTTCCCTTTAGGTTTGGCCGAATTTTTCACAAAGAGGGGAATGAGGGTTTTTTGTTTGTATTTATAGACCTATAGGAAACCCTAGATAGATAACTTTTCCACCAAGTTTTGCAATTCTAATAAAATTTGGTTTCCTTTTCTTTTTTTTACCCTTAGTCGGCCGAAAATATATATATATATATATATATATATATATATATATATAAATATTATATATATATATATATATATATATATATATATATATATTTTTTTATTAAATCTATTTATTACACTTAAAACCTTGTATTTTTGATATTTTATAAAAACCCCATATCAAAACCTAATGTCTTACGCGATAAACTTAAATTTTACGACAACCGGAAAAAATATCATTTTCACTCAAAACACTTGAACGAAGAATCGTTACACAAAACCACAAAACTCCAACAAAATACACAAGTCATTTCCACACCACAAAGGCGATCAAAATGAACTTATCCCGAAATCCGACACTACTCAACATGACAAAATCTCACACCAAGGGATTTAGTGGTCCACACACGCACTTATACCACTCATATACCACATATAATACGCATATCACAAATAAGCAAGTAATACACACCAAGCAAAAGTTAAATGAGTTGAGACTATAGGTCAAACTAACCTGCTAAAAATCACGGTTGTGACATTATCCCCCACTTAGGAAAATCGCGTCCCGAGATTTATTAGCTTGTCTCATCAAACTCTTCAGCGAACAACTTCGGGTACTTGGTCCTCATCTGATCTTCACGTTCCCAAGTAAACTCAGGACCACGCTTTGAATTCCAACGTACCTTTACCAATGCTATCTTACCACGTTTCATACTCTTGACTTCTCGATCCATAACCTCAACAGGTTCCTCAACAAAGTGAAGAGTCTTATCAATCTTAATCTCTTCTAATGGCACATGCAAACTAGCATCCGCCAAACACTTCTTCAGATTAGATACGTGAAACGTATCATGCACACTACTTAATTCCTTAGGCAATCTCAACCGATATGCCACCGGCCCGATTCTATCCGTAATCTCAAACGGTCCTATATATCTTGGTGCTAACTTGCCTTTCCTACCAAAACGCACAACACCTTTCCAAGGAGATACTTTCAGCATCACAAGATCACCAACACTGAACTCCAAGGGCTTACGGCGATTATCCGCATAGCTCTTTTGGCGATCTCTTGCTGCCTTAAGTCTTTCCTTAATCTGAAACACCTTATCTGTAGTCTCTTGCACTATTTCAGGACCAATTAGTTGGCTTGTCCCAACCTCTTCCCATAAAATAGGTGATCTACACTTCCTCCCATACAACATCTCAAATGGTGCACATCTAATACTGGAATGATAGCTGTTGTTATAGGAAAACTCAGCCAAAGGCAAATGAGTATCCCAGCTTCCTCCAAAATCAATAGCACACGCTCTAAGTAAATCCTCCAAAGTCTTAATCGTTCGCTCACTTTGCCCATCAGTCTGTGGATGATAAGCAGTGCTCATGTCTAATTGTGTATTCAACGCCTTTTGTAACGATTGCCAAAACCGCGAGGTAAACCTACTGTCGCGATCTGAAATAATCGACACAGGCACACCATGTCTCGCCACAATCTCATTAATATAAATTCTCGCCAGCTTTTCCATCTTATAATCTTCACGAATGGCCAAAAAATTTGCAGACTTCGTCAGCCTGTCCACTATGACCCATATCGTGTCATGTCCACTACTCGTCCTAGGCAACTTCGTAATAAAATCCATTGTTATTCTCTCCCATTTCCATTTCGGAATTAGCGGCTGTTGTAACAATCTTGAGGGTTTCTGATGCTCAGCCTTAACTTTCAAACAAGTCAAACATTGGCTAACATATTCAGCTATTTCCCTCTTCATTCCCGGCCACCAGTAAGCATCTCTAAGATCATAATACATCTTATCCGATCCTGGATGAATCGAATATCTCGATTTATGAGCCTCATCCATGATCAACTTTCTTACACCTCCTACCGATGGAACCCATATTCTATCTAAGAAATACAGTCCACCATCTTCCCTTTTCTCCATTTGCTGATCCAATCCTCGCAGCATTTCAGCAGTCGCATTCTCATCTTTGAGAGCTTCTTCTTGTGCCGCCAATATCTTACCCTTAATTCCCGACTGTAGAGTCATACACATCGCTCGCACACACTTAAGCTTAATCCGCTCCTTCCTACTTAAAGCATCAGCTACCACATTCGCCTTTCCAGGATGGTAGCGAATCTCACAATCATAATCACTAAATAGTTCAATCCACCTCCTTTGCCGCATATTCAGCTCCTTCTGATTGAAGATATGCTGAAGACTTTTATGATCCGTATATACAACACTCCTTGTGCCATACAAATAGTGTCTCCAATTCTTGAGAGCAAATACCACCGCACCAAGTTCCAAATAATGAGTCGTATAATTCTTCTCATGAATCTTTAGCTGTCGAGATGCGTAAGCTATCACCTTACCTCTTTGCATTAGCACACATCCAAATCCTTGATTCAATGCATCACAATACACAACAAAATCATCTGGCCCATCAGGTAACGTCAGAATAGGTGCATTACACAAACTATCCTTTAGTGACTGAAAAGCCACCTCCTGCTCTTCTCCCCAATCATACTTCTTGTTCTTCTGAGTCAACAAAGTAGGGGGTTTAGCAATCTTCGAAAAATTCGCTATAAATCTTCGATAATATCCTGCCAATCCTAAGAATGAGCGTACTTCAGACGGCGTCGTAGGAGCCTTCCAATTCTTGACCGCTTCTATCTTACTAGGGTCTACATGTATTCCTTCACTATTTACCACATGTCCAAGAAAATGTACCTCCTCACGCCAAAACTTACATTTTGAGAACTTGGCATACAACTTCTCCTTCTCCAGTAATCCAAGGATCAACCTCAGATGTTCTCCATGCTCCTCCTTCGTCTTCGAGTAAATTAGAATGTCGTCTATGAACACAATCACGAATTTATCCAAGTAAGGCTTGCAAACGCGATTCATCAAATCCATGAATAATGCAGGTGCATTTGTCAACCCGAATGGCATAACCGTGAACTCAAAGTGTCCATAACGAGTTCTAAACGCAGTCTTCGGAATATCCTCCTCATACACTCTCAACTGATGATACCCAGAACGTAGATCTATCTTCGAAAAGAATCGAGAACCTTGCAGCTGGTCAAGGGGATCATCGATTCTAGGAAGAGGATACCGATTCTTAACCGTTAACTTGTTCAATTCCCGATAGTCAATACACATCCGGAATGAACCATCCTTCTTCTTAACAAACAACACAGGTGCTCCCCACGGAGAATGACTAGGTCTAATAAACCCCTTCTCCTGAAGTTCTTGCAACTTTGCGGACAACTCCTGCATCTCAGAGGGTGCTAAATGATATGGGGATTTCGCCACAGGTGCCGCTCCAGGAACCAACTCAATACGGAATTCAACTTGACGGATTGGAGGCAATCCGGACAAGTCCTCAGGAAAATGCCAGGAAACTCACATACCACAGGAATCTCTTCTATCTTACGTTCTTTAGCCTTCGCAATCTTAAGGGTTTTCAAGTCCTTCCCTAAGCACTGTCCTTGTATCCGAAGGACACCACCACTCTCCAAAGGTATACGAACTACCTTATCGTGGCATATGACCTCGACCCTATGCTTAGACAACCAGCTCATCCCTATCACCACATCAAAACTCCCATGCCCAAATGGTATCAAATCAATTGTGAACGGGATACTCTCTAGCACTATAGTTCACCCACGAATAACCTTGTCAACCTCTACCTCCTCACCGCTAACTATTTCAATCACAATACCAAGTCTAAGTTCACTAGGCTCATCATTCAATAGTCTAACAGACGAACCTGTTACACCCATACCCCGATGAGGTACAATATGACTATATAATATGTTATGTGTTATATCTTATGAGTTAGTTAAATAAAGAAAATGTGGCTAAGTTAGGAAGAATGAAACTAAGAGGACTAGCCTTGCCAAAAGACCAAACTCATATCATCACATGATGAAATATCTAGCTCTTGAATAATATGGAAACTTTGGGAGAGTACTTGAGGTGGGTCGACATTTATAGAAAAAAAGAGAGGGAAAAGCCAAAATTATCATCTAACTCTTTCTAGCCATCTTGAAGTGATTAAGAAGCCTTAAGGAAGCCTTAATTGTGGTCTTTTTATCAAGTAAGTGGTTTTCCCCAATTGTGAAAATTAGGGTTCATATGGTGGGTTTTAATGATTTTAGTAAAAAGTAGTGAAATGATGGTCTCTTTAGTTTGTAGACACTAATTTTAGTTAATGTTGTACTAGGGAGCATTTGTAGAAGCCAAGACAAGCCAAATAGGAAGCTAGTAGGATTAGAGGTAAGTATATGAGTATAATCCTTGTTAATGTTATGTTGTTAATGTTATGATTGTGTTAATGTGATTATTATGGAGCTTGTGAATGTATGATAGCTTGGATCCAATGCTAGTTGTGTAAATGCTATTTAATTACTTGCTTGGTCAAGGTGAGTAATAATCCCATTTGATGCTCCTTGTTAATGTTATGATTGGTGTTAATCACCAATCTCATGTGAATGTGATGTTGATTATATCTTGTATACTTACTAAGCGTTTCGCTTACGTTTGAAGTTAATGACATTTTTGTAGGTTCTAGCGGTGGAAGTAAAGGTAAGGATTTGGCGTAGTTGTAGCCTGGAAGTAAGTAGAAGTGTAACTAGAAGCTAGCCTAGAAGACCACAACCTTTTGGACCAAGCGTATTGAAGTTGAAAGCCCCAACGTGTTCTTTCGTGTGTTGGTATACTTTAATCCATATGGTCATTTTGTTATCTAGTGGTCTTGATGTCATTTAAAGTCTTTTGTGTAAGTGTAAGTATGGGTCAAATGTGTATGAACGTCATGGAGTTGTCAAGAACGTCCAAGTAGTACTTGTGTGGTTATTGTGTGGGTTAAGGAGTGTTTGGCTTATGTATGTTCCTACCCATTTTGGTCACTAAACGGTTCATGTAACCTTTGAACAAGTTTGAAATGATAAGTAAATGAAGTTGGTCAGGTTTGATGTAAAATGGAGATCGTATGGGTTGTTTGTGGTGTTAAATGGTTTGGGTGTGTTAATATTAAAATGTGCAGGTTTGTTGCAGGGTTGTAGTTACGGCGTAACCATGTTATGGGTTACGGCGTAACTACAATACCGAGACATCCCATTTTCTTGTAATTAGGTTACGGCGTAACTACTTCTTGTAGTTACGGCGTAACTGTTGTAGTTACGGCGTAATCATGTTATGGGTTACGGCGTAACTGCAACACCGAGGCATCCCATTTTCTTGTAATTAGGTTACGGCGTAACTACTTCTTGTAGTTACGGCGTAACTTTTGTGCTGCTTGAATTTAAGTTATTTCCAATTAATGTGTAAAAGGTTTTTTTTCAAAAAGAAATCAAATACAACGTAATGTGTCTGGAGAGGAGCAATGTATAGATTTCTGTTTTCAAAGAATGGTGTAACGTATGTATACTTTAGTCAAACGTTTCCGCGTCAAAAAGTTTTAAATTTTGGTCAAAGCGGGCACGGGGCGTTACAACTTGGTATCAGAGCTTCGGTCTAAGAGAATTAGGATTTCACTTTATAGATGCGTTTAGAACTAGTGTTTGTTAATTGTGTATTGTTTGGATGATTTTGAGGACCCATACGTTCAATATTTTCATGACTACACCTGGCCACCGTAGTGATGAAAATACGGGACATATGTGAAATTGAAATCATTTAGATCATACATGAGTGACAAGCTAGGGTGCTAGAACAAGATAGAAATGTCATTCATGCATTGGCTAAGTATACATAATTGTGTTTAATGTTGTGAATTGCTAATTTTCAGTAAGAAGAAATGGAAACCCCTCTCACGAAGGAAGTCGCGAAAGCTACGGCTTCCAAGCATGCCGAAACTTCGGCAAGTGATCCGGGTAATGATAGTAAGGATAATGAAAGTTCTTCCTCAAACTCCGGAGGCCCTAACTTTAGAGGCTTCACGGGAGAGGAAATGAAAGCCCTAGACAAAATGATGACAAAGAGAGTGGGTAAGGCTATTGAGCAAGCAATGCCCTACTATGTCCAACAAACAACGCAAAATCTTAGGGAGCAAATGAAGGAAGAGTTTAAGAAAGAATGTGGTCCAACGAAAGAACCTAGGAATGACAAGGCTACTTACCAGGACTTCATGGCTTGTGATGTACCACGGTTTACCGGTGTTCTTGACCCAATAGTTAGTAATAGGTGGATTACGGCTGTGGAAGGTGCTTTCCGTACTAGTGGTTGTGAGGAAAGGAAGAAGGTTATCTATGCTACTAACTTTCTTCGTGATAGTGCTAAGACTTGGTGGGAAGGAAAGGTGTGTGAGAAAGGTGAGCCTTGGGCCGAAACATGTACTTGGAAGGAGTTTAAGGAGTTGTTTAGTGCCGAGTATGCTCCGATTAACGAGATTGACAAAATTCGAGAGAAATTCCAATCTCTCACTCAAACTAATGAGACGGTAAATGAGTTGTGGAGAACGTTTAATGATATGGTTCCTTATTGTCCCGAGTATCTTGGGAATGACAAGCTTAAGGTTGACAAGTTCCAAAGGATGCTCAAGGATGAAATTCGTGAGGTGATTTTGCCATTCAAATGTACTACGTTGGAGGATCTTTTGAGTAGAGCTAGGGTAAGGGAAGCAGACTTACTTAGGAGGAAGGAGAAAGAGGCGAAAGAACCAAAAAGGAAGCTAGAGTTTGCGGATCGGGATGGGAAGAAAGCCAAATTTGACCATGGAAAGAAGAGTGTGGGAAACAAAGCTAAGGTAGTATGTTCTAAGTGTGGCAAGTTCCATCTTGGGGAATGTAGACGAAATACGCCGGGTTGTTACAAGTGTGGAGCTTTAGATCATCAAAGCAAAGATTGTACCAAGCCGATGATAGTATGCTATGGGTATAACGAGATAGGGCATAGGTTGAGGGATTGCTCGAAATCGAAGGCGATTAAAGCAAAGCCTTTGAGAACTGTCAAGAATGAGAAAGTGGAGGTTCCAAAACCAACAGCTCGAGTCTATCAAATGAGTGTCGAAGAAGCCAAATCGGGGACTAATGTCATCACAGGTATTCATCTTGTTAATTCTGTACCCGTTTGAGTTTTGTATGATTCGGGTGCTAGTGTGCCCTTCGTGTCATATGATTTTAGCAAGCAACTAACCTCCCCATTAGCTAAACTCCCGATACCCCTAGAAGTCGAAATAGCCGATAGTAAAATCGTTGTTGTGTCTAATGTATATCGAGAAGTAGAGATAGAGATTGATGAAAGTGTCTTTAAGATCGACTTAATTCCCATTATGCTCGGGGAATTTGATATTGTTATTGGTATGGATTGGCTTGGCAAATATAACGCGGCTATCCTTTGTAGCCAAAAGATCATCCGAGTTGTGAATCCTAGCGGTCGTGAAATGATTATTTATGGCGATAAAAGAAAAGGTGAACTAAGGTTATGCTCCGTAATGAAGGCTAGGAAATATTTATCGCGTGGTTGTTATGCCTTCATGGCTCACGTAGTAGATACGAGCTTTGAGAAGAAAAGTATCGATGATGTTCCGGTTGTGAATGAATTTCGTGATGTCTTTCTGGAAGATTTGCCGGGTATTCCACCTGAAAGGAAAGTCGAATTCCGTATTGATCTTGTTCCGGGTGCTACCCCTATTGCCAAAACTCCTTATCACCTTGCTCCGTCCGAAATGAAGGAGTTGATGAGTCAACTTCAAGAATTGCTTGACAAGGGTTTCATTCGTCCTAGTAGTTCGCCATGGGGAGCTCCAATCTTGTTCGTTAAAAAGAAAGATGGTAGTATGCGGATGTGCATCGACTACCGCGAATTGAATAAAGTCACGGTGAAAAACGTGTATCCGTTACCAAGAATCGATGACCTCTTTGATCAACTTCAAGGTGCACGATGGTTTTCAAAGATCGATCTCCGTTCGGGTTATCACCAATTGAAGGTTCGGGAAGAAGACATTCCCAAGACGGCCATTAGGACCCGATATGGACATTACGAGTTTACGGTTATGCCTTTTGGTCTCACGAACGCGCCTGCGATTTTTATGGATCTTATGAACCGCGTATGTAGACCGATGTTGGATAGGTTCGTCATAGTGTTCATCGATGATATTCTTATCTACTCAAAGAGTAAGGCGGAGCATGCCGTGCATTTGCGGGAGATTTTGGAGACTTTGAGAAGAGAAAGATTGTATGCCAAATTTTCAAAATGTGAATTTTGGTTACAAGAAGTTCAATTCCTCGGTCATGTTATTAATGCCGATGGTATCAAAGTTGATCCTTCGAAAGTGGAAGCTGTGATAAAGTGGCATGCGCCAAAGAATGTTGGTGAGATTTGAAGTTTTCTTGGCCTTACGGGATATTATCGTAGGTTTATTCAAGACTTCTCTAAAATTGCATCATCATTAACGAAGCTCACTAAGAAGAACGCTACGTTCGAGTGGGGAGAAGAACAGGATAAAGCCTTTCGTACTCTATGGAGGAAGTTGTGTGAAGCACCGGTTCTCGTGTTGCCGGAAGGAACTGAAGATATGGTAGTTTATAGTGACACATCTTATTCAGGTCTTGGATGTGTTCTTATGCAAAGGGGAAAGGTGATTGCTTACGCCTCGAGACAACTAAAGAAGCATGAAGAAAATTATGCAACTCACGACCTTGAGTTTGCGGCTGTGGTCTTTGCTTTAAAACTTTGGAGTCATTACTTGTATGGTGTTAAGTTTGTGATTTACACCGATCATCGAAGCCTTCAATACTTCCTTGATAAGAAAGATCCGAATATGAGGCAACGAAGGTGGTTAGACTTACTGAAGGACTATGATTGTGAAATTCGCTACCATCCGGGTAAACCGAATGTAGTGGCGGATGCTTTGAGTCGCAAGGATCAAAATGAAGTCACTAGGATTCATTCATTGCGGATGATTGTCACGACCGACCTCTTTGATAAGATCAAGTTAGCTCAGGAAGAAGCATTGAAAGAGGGAAATAGAGAAAAAGAGCGTATTAACTCCCACATTCCGCATCTTAAAGAAGATAGTCATGGGATTAAGACTCGGTATGGAAGGGTTTACATTCCTTTTCGTAGGTACATTAAAGAATTGATCCTAGAGGAAGCACACAAGTCGAAATATTCTATTCATCCGGGAGCTACAAAGATGTACCGTGAGTTGAAGAAGAACTATTGGTGGCCGGGTATGAAAAGAGATTGTGTAAAGTACGTTGAGAAGTGTTTAACTTGTCTAAAGGTTAAAGCCGAGCATCAAAAACCGTATGGAAAAGTTCAACCTTTAGACATTCCAGTTTCGAAGTGGGAAAAGATCACGATGGATTTCATTACAAAATTGCCAAGAACGAAAAAGAAGAACGGCACAATTTGGGTCATAGTAGATCGCCTAACCAAGAGTGCTCATTTCATTCCGATTCGAGAGAATATGCCCGTTCATAAGTTAGCCAAGATATACGTTAACGAGATAGTCGTACGTCATGGAGTGCCCATTTCTATAGTCTAACAGACGAACCTGTTACACCCGTACCCCGATGAGGTACAATATGACTATATAATATGTTATGTGTTATATCTTATGAGTTAGTTAAATAAAGAAAATGTGGCTAAGTTAGGAAGAATGAAACTAAGAGGACTAGCCTTGCCAAAAGATCAAACTCATATCATCACATGATTAAATATCTAGCTCTTGAATAATCTGGAAACTTTGGGAGAGTACTTGAGGTGGGTCGACATTTATAGAAAAAAAGAGAGGGAAAAGCCAAAATTATCATCTAACTCTTTCTAGCCATATTGAAGTGATTAAGAAGCGTTAAGGAAGACTTAATTGTGGTCTTTTTATCAAGTAAGTGGTTTTCCCCAATTGTGAAAATTAGGGTTCATATGGTGGGTTTTAATGATTTTAGTAAAAAGTAGTGAAATGATGGTCTCTTTAGTTTGTAGACACTAATTTTAGTTAATGTTGTACTAGGGAGCATTTGTAGATGCCAAGTCAAGCCAAATAGGAAGCTAGTAGGATTAGAGGTAAGTATATGAGTATAATCCTTGTTAATGTTATGTTGTTAATGTTATGATTGTGTTAATGTGATTATTATGGAGCTTGTGAATGTATGATAGCTTGGATACAATGCTAGTTGTGTAAATGCTATTTAATTACTTGCTTGGTCAAGGTGAGTAATAATCCCATTTGATGCTCCTTGTTAATGTTATGATTGGTGTTAATCACCAATCTCATGTGAATGTGATGTTGATTATATCTTGTATACTTACTAAGCGTTTCGCATACGTTTGAAGTTAATGACATTTTTGTAGGTTCTAGCGGTGGAAGTAAAGGTAAGGATTTGGCGTAGTTGTAGCCTGGAAGTAAGTAGAAGTGTAACTAGAAGCTAGCCTAGAAGACCACAACCTTTTGGACCAAGCGTATTGAAGTTGAAAGCCCCAACGTGTTCTTTCGTGTGTTGGTATACTTTAATCCATATGGTCATTTTGTTATCTAGTGGTCTTGATGTCATTTAAAGTCTTTTGTGTAAGTGTAAGTATGGGTCAAATGTGTATGAACGTCATGGAGTTGTCAAGATCGTCCAAGTAGTACTTGTGTGGTTATTGTGTAGGTTAAGGAGTGTTTGGCTTATGTATGTTCCTACCCATTTTGGTCACTAAACGGTTCATGTAACCTTTGAACAAGTTTGAAATGATAAGTAAATGAAGTTGGTCAAGTTTGATGTAAAATGGAGATCGTATGGGTTGTTTGTGGTGTTAAATGGTTTGGGTGTGTTAATATTAAAATGTGGAGGTTTGTTGCAGGGTTGTAGTTACGACGTAACCATGTTATGGGTTATGGCGTAACTACAATACCGAGACATCCCATTTTCTTGTAATTAGGTTACGGCGTAACTACTTCTTATAGTTACGGCGTAACTGTTGTAGTTACGGCGTAATCATGTTATGGGTTACGGCGTAACTGCAACACCGAGGCATCCCATTTTCTTGTAATTAGGTTACGGCGTAACTACTTCTAGTAGTTACGGCGTAACTACTTCTTGTAGTTACGGCGTAACTTCTGTGCTGCTTGAATTTAAGTTATTTCCAATTAATGTGTAAAGGGTTTTTTTTTTTTTTTTTTTTTTTTTTTTTTTTTTTTTTTTTTTTTTCAAAAAGAAATCAAATGCAACGTAATGTGTCTGGTGAGGAGCAACGTGTAGATTTCCGTTTTCAAAGAATGGTGTAACGTATGTATACTTTAGTCAAACGTTTCCGCGTCAAAAAGTTTTAAATTTTGGTCAAAGCGGGCACGAGGCGTTACAGAACCAACTTAAATATTGCAACATTAGTACCAACGGATAATCGTGGTATCAGCATATGATAGGTAGAATGGAATCTTACCATCCACACACTCCCACATACAACGATTTCCCAAACGGTTAAGAGAATACATCTCTAACCATACAACCATCATCAACATGATATCACATAACACCTACCACAACATACAACAACAAACATCAATCAATGTAATCATGGTTACAAATCTACGTGTGTGATACCCTTATAATTATGTTCGCGACCATAGTTATAAGGCCTATTCCACACGCATACTTGCTTCCAAAACCACACATCTCAATGATAACGCACATATATCACATAGCACCTAATACACAGCACAATCCATGTTATCATACTTGCAAGTCCACTTGTGTTGTGTAGCATGTATAATTATGTTGGCCACCATAATTATCTATGCTCCCTTTCACAAGTGTACTTCCTCCTATGACCATACTTCATGCGAACAATCATCTCACATGGAACAATTCCAACGATCATGGAACAATTCCAATGACCACTTTAACTCTATAATCAAATCACTTGGATAAAACTGATCCAATACTCAGGAGTAATCATGCTCCAACATGACTCCAGACGGCAAACGACAATATAAGAATTCCAAAACATGACACAAAACAAAAGACGTCGCATAAAGGCTCAAACTCTACTCTCGCACTTGCCTCCCCCACTCAGATCGGTTAAACTTACTACCTGCTGCGGACTCCAGATCCGAATCCACGTCATTCCATCCTAACTCCCCTTCATCTTTACTCAACCACCCATTCCTGTTTCTTTCTTCCAATTCCGCATGATCCACAAGTACATACAACTCACGAGGTTTAGGAAGAACCACCTTTCCTTCTTATGAGAAGTGAGGACACTTCCCAGAGTACTCGGTAACGGCTCCATCTCCAACAGTCACCGTGGTTGCAAACCTCTCCACTTCTTCTCCATCAATGTTTTCCATATACATCCCAAAACATAACACTAAATTAAAAAAAAAAATCACACACGGCTCGAGCTCTATCCTAACGCTTGCCCCTCTCGTCTATCTTGGAATAATTCAACTACTTGCCATAGACTCCAGGTCCGACTCCACTTCTTACTCTTCCTCTTCACTTATCCATCCATTTCGGTTTCCCTCGGCTATGGTAGTGGACGACTAGCAAAGCCACTCCCGGGATTCCTTTCTTCCTACTCTACAGGGTCCATAAACCCATACAATTCGCGAGGCTCAACCTGAACTGCTCTCCCACTTTCCAGGGTACCTAGTCGTGCAGCCGTTTTTATTAGTTACCTCCGTCTCGTACACTTCTATCTCCGTTCCACCCACGTTCACTAAGGTCATCTTTCCTTGATTAGACATGGCCACATGCTAGCAGGAATTAAGATCCTCTTGCTAGTCCGTCTCAAGCTACCAATCCTATTGCAACCAGTACCGACAACAATTGCCCAACGAAACTTCTTACGCGAGGGAGGTCGACGTATACAATATTAAGTATGAGGGTCCAATCGGCGTCCAAAACTCGACGAAACTACTCGTAACTCAAGAAAAATAGACATATAAAACACCATACTTACACATAAGCCCTAAATGCAACTATATGAGGGACTCCTAGGTTATAGTCTAGGCTCAACCACCTACTTCTCTATAACCAAGTCTCTGATACCAATCTGTCACACCTCGCCAATGGCGGAAACGCGAGTGCAACATCATGGATATCATCACAACACTTGGTGTCTAAATAGAGAAAATTCTACATGCAAATAAATAGAGCAAAGTACAAACACAAAGTGCCGTAACGATACCCCAAAATAAATATCCAAAACAATCTCCAAGGTGTCTCCATTAAAACATAAAGTAAAAATGAAAGACATTCAAGTTTCACAAACAAAATCCATCTTAATCAAACTAAACTCAAAGATAAGCCATCCTCAATGCAAACTAGGTCTCTTCTAATCGCGCCCTTCTATCTTAGCCTTAGAATGCTCACCTGAAAATGATGCTTAAAAAGTCAACATAATGTTGGTGAGATTCATAGGTTTAAGACACACAAAACACCTCGATTATCGATTTACTGTGATTATAAAACATAGTATAGCATTGCAGGACAGTAAACGTAAAGTTATCATACAACTAACATGCAATCACAGCTTACGGGAAGGAACATGCCCACCGATCCAAGTATAAATTAGGACGGAACGTGCCCACCGATCCAAACACCACATCAATTGGGACGGAACGTGCCCACCGATCCAAATACCACCACAATTGGGACGGAACGCGCCCACCGATCCAAGATAATTATAATGAGTAGAGCCACTAGGACTTTCCCACTCAAATAATCACCACAATTAAACACCACAATAACATGCAGTATAAGTATAATAACAATTACACGTCCATGCCTTTTATTAAACACATAATCACAGTAATCTCAAAACAATTTAAATACAAGCATCATCTCCATCCCAAGTTTAAAACAAAGTAAAAATTGGGACTATGAACTCACCTCAACTCCGCAGCTTCCAAGTTATCAACACACAAATCTCAACTTGACGGATCGTGTTTTGGTTAACTTATTGTGAATCGGGAGGCCTTGGATGATGATAGAACATCATCTTCATGGTGAAGGTTAGAGAGATAAAGTATAGAAAAGATAAAGAGGAAACTTGATGATATTATGATAATATGAAAGGTGAAAAATAAACACACAAGCTCCAACCTCCTAGTGAAGGCTAGGAGGGCTTAAATAGGGCATCAAACACATGACTTTACAATAATGACGGTTTCAGTCCATGTGTTTGAGCCAAACATAATAACTAATATAATCCCAAATATGTTGTCACATTTTGGTGCGAGAAGCATACCCAACAATCTTCCCCCAATGTGGCAACATATGGGATTACTTACATCATTTCCTACAAGTACAAATACAAATAAAGAAAGGTCTTCATTAGCTCTTCAAGTGCTGAGGATGACTACAGTTGCCACTCTTTGTCTTCAACTTGTACCTCGGCTTGAGAACTTTTCTTTACTCGTAGCCAAATGATGTAATATACATGAATTGGATTATTTTCCCCCCAATTCATGCTGCATGTCTTTAACGGCTTCTTCGTATACTTCTTTTTGGCGAAGTTTCTGAATAAGCTTCCCCCTAAACTGACAACCGTCTTCAGCAGATTCGAAACTTTGATGTAGTTAACACGTCTTCTAACTTTTGAAGGTTGTAAGTACGCAGCGGAATTTATAGATGACATCGTAAACCACACCACGCAAATCTGACTAGTACTAAGTAACGATTATGCTCAATGCGGAAGTCCCGTTCGGGGGTAACATGCAAGAAATTAGCAAGATCTTCTCACATAAGTAGGCTACTTCACACATCACACCCTGCGAAAGTTGAAACAATTATACCAAAATCACAAAACTGAACCACTGAACATCTCTGCGGACGTCTTCCGGTAGTAATAAAATTGTAAGCTCGATCACGTGAGTCTGTTATGCGTCCCTGATGTGTACATTTCTTCCCCCTGAATGCAGATCCATCTAGAAAAAGAGTGTTTTCGCAAAAAATGCAAGAAAAGTCAAAGAAAGTCAAAGCACATCTACTCTCTCTTCCCCCACGATGTCTTCGCGGAATCGGAAGCATACACACTATGGTTACGATGGAAACGGAGGCAGCGTACACCCTGTATGTCCAATTAAGCGAAGATGTGTGAAGTACCATAAATAGCCCGTGAGAATCAACTGCTGATAAAATCTCTACTCTTCTATACTCTTCTCATCTAACTCTTTACCGACCCCATTATCATTCCGACGGCTTTTTGTAGTGACCACTGATGGAGAAAACCCAGTATTACGAACTTGAGACTGAAATAAAATAACCCAAGCTTGTGACTTAAACTTGCACTATTGTCTGACTAAGTACCTATACTGAGCACTACAACATAACTCCTTAAAGCATAGGTCGATTCATATACCCATCCAACCATCCTTTACTGTATATGAACTCATCTTGGATATCCACATCTTTGTGTGACACTTGAGCACTACAACGTAACTCCTTTAAAGTGATAGCTATACTCTGTGAGCACAACAACGTAACTCCTTACATCAGGTATAACTAGATAACTCAAGTCTTAATCATTTTGAAGGTTATAAGCTTGAACAAGGATCTCGAAGAATCATGCATCCAACCAACCCCGATATCTCAAGATACTAAGTACACGCACCCGTGATATTCCACTTCAACCTCAAATAAATAATAAAGATTAACCCGTAGTCACATCTTGCGTTCAATACCCAACACTAGCTTTTGACGGTTTAAGTGAACTATGATAATGTTATCCCGATCTTGTCAAAACGTATCCCGTGAAAATTTGCAATAACCAAAAAATATAACACTCCATTTTCCAAATATATTCCAAATAATTAACACAATGTATAAAAATTACATTGATAATAAATTTGATTGCCAATATTCAGCCAAATGTGTTTTAACTTTGATTACCATCACCCAGTCCAAATCTTTTATAACCTTTCAACCAAAAATTCGGATCCAATCCATAAGATATAACCTGATCCACAAACATACCTGACCATCCATAATATTCGGATTGTTATAATAACCCCCGCAACCTAAACTCTCTCACTTAAACAAACCCTAATCACACACCTTAAACTATCCGCCCCCCACACCTATACTCTCTCTCAACTCAATCAAGACTCATCTTCGTCTCACATCAAATCCATACCCAAATTGTATCTTCGTTTCTAGCACTATACGAATCAAGAAAGCTATTGTGAGCCTTCAAGATCCTGACCCAAGTCACGGGTAAGTAGATTGGATCTTGTTTTTTTCGTTTGAAACCGATTGAGAAAAGAAATAATAACAATCTTGTTATTGTTTCTTTCTAAAAATAATCGGATATTAAAAAAAATTTGAAGCGTGTCAAAAAAAAAAAAAAAAAAAAAACATTAGATCGATGATGATGTTTCTCTAATACGTGTTTAGATCTATAAAGATCTTATAGAATATATATTCCACACGAAAGAAAAAAGGGACGACTGAGATCTTGTTGATGTGTTTTATTAACAGTTTGAGTTTTTAAGTACTATGAGAGATGGGAAGTGATAGTGTGATTGTTGATGTTGGTTGTATGAAGTGATGGTGAAGGGATCTTGTATCAAATAGGATGTTTTAAAGTTAATGTCTCTGTTCATCTCGTCCTTCTATTTCTTTTTTGGTTTACGTTTGTATGAACTAGGGACGACCAAATAATTGTTAAATAACCAGGCGGATGGGTTCCTTGTGGGACTTTGTTGTCTTGGTTTGTGGTCTGAGGTTACTCAGTACATCATCTCCTTCGATCAAATGTCTCCGTCGATCACATGAGTCGTTCGACAAGTCTAGTTCGACAAGGTACTTGTTCGATCAGCCCAACTTGGTTCGACTATGTCGTTCGACTAAGTCGTTCGACTATGTCGTTCGACCAATTTGGAAGAGTAAGTCTGACTCGACTACCCTTGTCTCGTTCGATGAATGCTCCTTCGATGACAAACCTCGTTCGACTAAAAGTGCTCGTTCGATCATGGTAGCTCCTTCGATCAAATTGTTGCTTCGACTGAATGCTCCTTCGATCAAATACCCCTCGTTCGACTGCAATCAGAGTTTTTATTGGACTGATGAAAGGACCATATTTTGATATGATATTACTATGTAGAAACTGTTTAGTACTTATTTGATAAGAAAAATAAGGACCAGACAAAGTAGTGAAACAGATTCATTAAAAAACAGTTTAGATCCACACAAAAAATACGATTTTGACAAGATAACATCACACAAATCAACCAAAACTAAAACTATGGCTCTTGATACCAATTGACGGATCGTGTTTTGGTTAACTTATTGTGAATCGGGAGGCCTTGGATGATGATAGAACATCATCTTCATGGTGAAGGTTAGAGAGATAAAGTATAGAAAAGATAAAGAGGAAACTTGATGATATTATGATAATATGAAAGGTGAAAAATAAACACACAAGCTCCAACCTCCTAGTGAAGGCTAGGAGGGCTTAAATAGGGCATCAAACACATGACTTTACAATAATGACGGTTTCAGTCCATGTGTTTGGGCCAAACATAATAACTAATATAATCCTAAATATGTTGTCACATTTTGGTGCAAGAAGCATACCCAACACAACTCCGCAGCTTCCAAGTTATCAACAAACAAATCTTAATTCTTGAAGAATGAAAACCCTAAAAAAATATTCTTCCTCTCTTCCCTTTAGGTTTGGCCAAATTTTTCACAAAGAGGGGAATAAGGGTTTTTGGTTTGTATTTATAGACCTATAGGAAACCCCAGATAGATAACTTTTCCACCAAGTTTTGCAATTCTAATAAAATTTGGTTTCCTTTTCTTTTTTTTACCCTTAGTCGGCCGAAAATATATATATATATATATATATATATATATATATATATATTATATATATATATATATATATATATATATATATATATATAATATATATATATATATATATATATATTTTTATTAAATCTATTTATTACACTTAAAACCTTGTATTTTTGATATTTTATAAAAACCCCATATCAAAACCTAATGTCTTACGCGATAAACTTAAATTTTACGACAACCGGAAAAAATATCATTTTCACTCAAAGTTTCCAAAAATAGATTTTTCATACTTAATATTAACATAACCCATAATAACAACTTCGCGTAACTTACTTACGCTCAAAACACTTGAACGAAGAATCGTTACACAAAACCACAAAACTCCAACAAAATACACAAGTCATTTCCACACCACAAAGGCGATCAAAATGAACTTATCCCGAAATCCGACACTACTCAACATGACAAAATCTGACACCAAGGGATTTAGTGGTCCACACACTCACTTATACCACTCATATACCACATATAACACGCATATCACAAATAAGCAAGTAATACACACCAAGCAAAAGTGATGCGTGGTTTTGTGACCTTACAACAGGTTTTACCACTCGAGGGATCTCAAGAGGCTTGCAATCCCCACCAGGCAGTGTACCTGACCGATGTAGTATAGTGTAGTGGCAAGTACCGGGGGATTGATCGTTCTCTAGGGGAATAGTGTCGTTAGGATTGAAAAACTACTCTAATAGGTCTAAAGGTGAGGGAAGATTCTTTTTGTATTTTTTTATATTTTATGGAAAGCAAGTAAAATCTCGGGTTTGAAGGAGTGGGCGGAATTAGTTGCTAGTCAACTAACCCAAATAACTACAATTGCAAATAAAATAAAATGACTGAAAATAAAAAGGTTGTGGAACTTATATGGAGAGAAATGTGTTTACTTAGATTTCCTTACTCCCTAACTATCTTTTACCGGTTGATTAGTGTGCATTAATTACGTGGATGACGGGTGTATTCCTTAATACCAATCGTGGGGTGGCGTACATACTTCCCCAACTCTATAAGCTCCTACTTCACTCCTATGTCAAGCCGGCTAAGAAGCTCCTAACATGGGATCACTAGAATTCGCTCATGCATTAAATACAACCATAAAAACCTTAGTACGCATTGGTTCATGTTTCTTAAGACGTTCAAGCAAGTTACCGTATAGGAGGTTAGCCAGTTTTCTTAAGCCTAACATCGATAAACAATCATCCAATACAATTAATAACACACCAACAACCAATAATCAATAGTTAGGTTTCATTAGATCTAAGCAAACACAAGATAAATCTAGCCTAGCATGTTAATTAAAAGACAAGAACAAGATATAATCAAACAACACATAGACATATTGAATGATTAATTGATTACTTATCTTCAATTAAACATGGGAGATCCAAGGGTATAAAACCCTTAAAAATGGCAGAAAATTCGTCTTAGGGTTTCTCCTCACAAAGTTGCACATTAATGACTAAAAATTGCAAAACTATATATAAAATTTAGGGGCTGACGGAGTCACGTTGTAAGAGGTGACGCCGTCACCTCGCCGTGGCTAGGGTTCCCGGATGGTCTTCCTGACGCCGTCCCTCTTTAATCCTCCAAAATCCACTCTGGCGCGTCAAGTGTTGACGCCGTCACAATTGTGCTTGACGCCGTCTCTCTTTAACTTAAACCGTGACGGCCTTGATCACCTTAAAGGGTGACGCCGTCAGACTTCCATTGTAAAACTTTCTGGCGCGTCATGTGTATTTGTCATATCCACCTCTTTTGCCAAGCCGTGACGCCGTCAGGAGCAATCCTTGACGCCGTCACGTGTACTTTTCTAGCAGCTTTGGAGACTTTGTCGTTTTCTTCACTTTTATGCTCCAAAAACGTCCAAAATGCTTCCTTTTCCAGATTTCTTCTCCAAAGTACCTAAAATGACAAAAGGAACGATTTAGGGCAATATTTGATCAAATAAATACGATTTAGGGCTTAAATGACCCCCTAAAAGCGGTACACTTTTCGCTTCATCAAATACCCTTACACTTGAGATTTGCTTGTCCTCAAGCAAATGCGCTTTTATTCTAATCAAAATACAAGTTAGGGGTCATTTAGCGCTAATATAAAAGTAATTACAACAAATAGTCGTTCCACTTTAATCATAATAAGCACGGAGATTACATACTAGCACCTCACAAGTAGTGTTTAGATACTCACATCTCTCAGGTGTCATAAAAGTAAATCTCATAAATGAAAATGAATAATATCTCTCACTACCTGTCATAGCAAATAGATTACCATAGGCTTGGGAAAGGGTCAAAAACCTCCTCCACTAGGCGTAAGCACCTAAGATAAACTATCAAAGAGGGCTTTTAAACGGGTTATAACGTTAGGTGTAGGGATATGATAAACACTGATTTGTTGGATAAGGGATATTTTACTGGTGGCGAGTTAAAGATCTTGATTAATTACATGTACAATATGGCGTTGCTAAGCCAAGACTAGACTCGACTTAAGCTAAAAACATAATAACAAAAACATAAAATAAACATAAAATGAAACGGGATGGTAGTCCGTATTTTTTTGTATTTTTCTTGATTTTTTTTTTTTTTTTTTTTTTCATACACTCTTGCCCTACCATCCAAATTAATACATCATAGGGGCCTCGGATTCCCCTTACACTTGAACTTTTACATACTTTACAATCAACTTATTCTAATGACTCGAATTAAGATAATCGAAACACTTGGAGTACTTTTAAAATATTTAGCACATACGGGGGTAATAATGTTGTTCTTCCCCATTACTCCATTACACTAGTACTTTACCCATGAGTCCCAATCGTCCCAAAACAATATGTACAAGGATATGACTCGACTTAGCAACCATGTAATCAATTAGATAATTAACTTGGGGTTTAAACAAATGTTGTAACAATAATGCACTAAAAATGAGTGCATACAAGGTAGGCTAAGGCGATTTGGGTGTACATTTAAGTGGGGTGTAAACAAATTCTTCCTTTAAGTAAAATGCTTAAAGGTCGAAACGAAAAGATAGGCTCTGAGGGGTGTACTAGGGGTATCGTGTACCAAAAATGGGTAAAACGCAAAGGGTGTGGGAGAATTACTTGACCAATGTAGCCAAAGTAATTATAACAAAAACACAGGTGTAAAACAATGGGTTAATCCTAATGCCTCTTATCATGTAGTAAATCTAACTACACGAATGTAGTCTCACTTGTGGCCTCGGAATGGTCCTAACGCAAGTTCTATAATCTAAGTGCTACCGGTACACACATCATAGCATAAATGCTTTTCCTACCAATTCTAGGGGCGAACCTCACATATTTGGGGGTGGAAAATTTTTTAGTGGTACGGTTTTGTGCTAGTCATATAACTCCTATCCATGAGACGCTCATTAAGATCAAAGTTTCACTCCTATATGTTGTAAAAAAATTTAAATTTGGCACTAAAATTGCCTTAACAGGTATTTCTCTCAGTTTTATTACACATCTACCATTAAACAAACAAAAATCAAGCGTAATAGCATTCTCTAAGGTATCGTACTTTACCCCCCCTTACACTTAAGATGAACATTGTCCCCAATGTTCAAATAACAAGATGTAAAAGTAAATAAGGTAAAAGAATGAAATCAAATACTCCCCTGATTCGTTTGGTGGATAAAGAGGTAACATGGTTAGATCTTCTTCCAAGAGAAAGTAGAAGCTCCAAGACTAATGCATCGCCAAAAGCTAGGTTCCACATACATTTCCTTGTCCAAAATAACCTGTTAAACCTGAGAAAACAAACACGAAAACCTGCATAACAACGGCGGGATAAATCTATATAAGGATATAATGCTTGTGGAATGATTATTTTGCAGATTCCTGGAGTTTATAAGTTAGAGATTTAATAAAAACTTTTTATGATTCCGGTAGAAAAACAAAACTTTCAAAAATTTCAGAAAATTAAAAACTGACGCCGTCAGGTTGTAATTCCTGACGCCGTCAGAAATGATCTGACAGAATTCTCATGTTAAGTTTCCGGAAAATTTCTGGAAAAACCTATACCTTACTTCCTGGAATTCCTGCAAAACATCATTATGACTCGATACAAGCATTTGACTCTAACAATTACTAGTATGCATGCTCATTTAATATTGTTGTGATTCATGTTCAATCTTGTTCTTGTAAACAAATTTGGATTCCCTTACAATTATCTTTTGCAAAATACCTTTATATGTAGTTAAGACGAAGTTAAAAACAAAATAAAGCATCTTCACAATTTACTTTGAAACATGAGCACAAACAATAACAATTAAACTTGCATACGGAAACAAATAAAATCAAACAAACAAACAAACAAACAAACAAACAAATAAAGCTTGGGTTGCCTCCCAAGAAGCGCTTGTTTTTGTTCGAGTCCCGAGCCTGACTCTACCCTTATTTAACGGAAATAGGGGAGGTTTTCCCTACACTTAGGATTAAGTGCGGGTGGAAGTAGCGATACACACCCTTAGGGTGGAAATATGCCACGTGAGATGAAGGGGGTGAGTGAATGGCTTCCTTCATCCTAAAACTACCCGGATAATAAGGGTTGATGGGTGGGTCGGTTCCTCTTTTGTCTCCTAGATGTAAATCTAAGGATGAAAAGTTGTGTAAAGGTTGAGGTTCCGGCTCATCAACTCTAGGAAATTCCCTAGAACTAAGAGTAAGGTCATCACTAAAAGTGTTCAAACCTATATCCTCTAGTTGTGCTTGGTCCAAGGGTTCTACCTCCATCGGGATTCCTAAAGTCTCTTCTACTTCTTTCCGGGTAAGTCACGGGCGGTGTGGGTGCCTCAAATGATGGTTGAGTATTTTGTGGGCTTATGGTGTTTACCTCATCATTCCACGTGTCACGATCACCTATATCCTCATCAATTGTTTTCTTAGGTAGTGATGATAACAAACCTAGCGCTTCATCCAACTTATGGTTTATTGCTTCGGCTCTATCCACAATTCCTTGGCAAAAAAGGTCGCTTTTCCTATTGGCCTCACTAAGATGAGATCCTAAACATGGAGGTTGTTCATAAGAATCTATCCTAGGTGAAGGCTCATATGATTCATAGGTGTCTCTAAATGAGGTATTTTGAACTCCTTGGTGTTCTAGCCACTCAACCATATCTTGCAATCTTAGAAGTCTAAGTGAAAAGTCCATTTGAAGCAAATTGCAAACAAAATCACAAATGAAAAGATAGACTACGAGAAAGCTACAAAATAAAAAGAAAAAATCTCACTTGATAGGAATCTTGTGAGTAGACCTAATAAAAATAAAATTTCAACCTAAGCAATAACTACTCCCCGGGCTGCGGCGCCAAAAACTTGATGCGTGGTTTTGCGACCTTACAACAGGTTTTACCTCTCGAGGGATCTCAAGAGGCTTGCAATCCCCACCAGGCAGTGTACCTGACCGATGTAGTATAGTGTAGTGGCAAGTACCGGGGGATTGATCGTTCTCTAGGGGAATAGTGTCGTTAGGATTGAAAAACTACTCTAATAGGTCTAAAGGTGAGGGAAGATTCTTTTTGTATTTTTTTATATTTTATGGAAAGCAAGTAAAATCTCGGGTTTGAAGGAGTGGGCGGAATTAGTTGCTAGTCAACTAACCCAAATAACTACAATTGCAAATAAAATAAAATGACTGAAAATAAAAAGGTTGTGGAACTTATATGGAGAGAAATGTGTTTACTTAGATTTCCTTACTCCCTAACTATCTTTTGCCGGTTGATTAGTGTGCATTAATTACGTGGATGACGGGTGTATTCCTTAATACCAATCGTGGGGTGGCGTACGTACTTCCCCAACTCTATAAGCTCCTACTTCATTCCTATGTCGAGCCGGCTAAGAAGCTCCTAACATGGGATCACTAGAATTCGCTCATGCATTAAATACAACCATAAAAACCTTAGTACGCATTGGTTCATGTTTCTTAAGACGTTCAAGCAAGTTACCGTATAGGAGGTTAGCCAGTTTTCTTAAGCCTAACATCGATAAACAATCATCCAATACAATTAATAACACACCAACAACCAATAATCAATAGTTAGGTTTCATTAGATCTAAGCAAACACAAGATAAATCTAGCCTAGCATGTTAATTAAAAGACAAGAACAAGATATAATCAAACAACACATAGACATATTGAATGATTAATTGATTACTTATCTTCAATTAAACATGGGAGATCCAAGGGTATAAAACCCTTAAAAATGGCAGAAAATTCGTCTTAGGTTTCTCCTCACAAAGTTGCACACTAATGACTAAAAATTGCAAAACTATATATAAAATTTAGGGGCTGACGGCGTCACGTTGTAAGAGGTGACGCCGTCACCTCGCCGCGGCTAGGGTTCCCGGATGGTCTTCCTGACGCCGTCCCTCTTTAATCCTCCAAAATCCACTCTGGCGCGTCAAGTGTTGACGCCGTCACAATTGTGCTTGACGCCGTCTCTCTTTAACTTAAACTGTGACGGCCTTGATCACCTTAAAGGGTGACGCCGTCAGACTTCCATTGTAAAACTTTCTGGCGCGTCATGTGTATTTGTCATATCCACCTCTTTTGCCAAGCCGTGACGCCGTCAGGAGCAATCCTTGACGCCGTCACATGTACTTTTCTAGCAACTTTGGAGACTTTGTCGTTTTCTTCACTTTTATGCTCCAAAAACGTCCAAAATGCTTCCTTTTCCAGATTTCTTCTCCAAAGTACCTAAAATGACAAAAGGAACGATTTAGGGCAATATTTGATCAAATAAATACGATTTAGGGCTTAAATGACCCCCTAAAAGCGGTACACTTTTCGCTTCATCAAAAAGTTAAATGAGTTGAGACTATAGGTCAAACTAACCTGCTAAAAATCACGGTTGTGACACACACCTTTAGTCTTATTAAGCTAATCTAACCCTCACATTCCAACAGCTCCCACTTGGGAGTTGGAATAGCAGATAGCACAGATACCAACGACGGAAACGTCTAGCAACGCTCTCACTCGCTATTTAAACTAAAGGTGTCTGAGATATAGTTTCATAAATCATTCTCAGTAGCATGGTTATTTATGTCTTACTTTTATCATCCTTTGTTATAGATACCGTTAAACCACGGATATGGATCCTAACTCATTCCATATAGTTTAACCATTTTGATTCTCGTTATAGAATTTAATTAGATATACCAAATATAATCAAGAATCATCTTGCATTACCCTTTGGGTTCGGCCGAACAATTATCTGATTAATTCTGGAGAGGGCCCATGGTATCTTTCTACACATATCAAGTGGAGTAACAAATCATTTGTTGACTACAAGTGTTGTGGATGCTGCTTCACATCACTCCTAAACATAGCTTTTATAACTACCTTATTCAGGACAGTGTTTGACATATAATTATGATGGTCCCTAATACTACTTTAACACAAGATCTACTCGACTAATAAACTACTAACCAATACATACGACTACTAAGTGAAACAAGTAATTAGACAACGAGAGATTTGAGAATGAGATGAAGAGAATAAAGAGAAGAGAATGGATGATTATATTCATACGATTAACTAGCAAAGGTTCGGTACAAATGAACATAAACCAACAATAGAAATGAGGACACTAGCACCCTATTTATAGACACAAATTAGGGCAACATTAGCATCCAATGTTTCTAGAAGATTAAACAAGACATGGCCCATGGACTCCTAATGAGCCGTGGACTATTTAGCTAACATAGAGTCATTACTTTGCAACCGAATTAACGAAATGGCCAAGTCTTGAATACTTGTGAAATGCGTTCCCAACAATCTCCCCCTAAGACTTGGTCATCTTGGTTGCTCGACGTCATCTTTGCTTCTTTGGCTTTTGACGTCTTCATAATCTTTGTTCTTTGTTCTTGATGTGACATGATATGGTAACTTCTCGATCTGCCTCTCTCCAATAGTTGTCCTTACGTCTTTTCCACCATGCTCATATGTTCTTTGACTTTTGTTCTTCATATATATCACGTAGTTCTCTTTTCATAAGCTTGATCTTTGACTTGTGAAAAATTTAACGTACTTTGTAAAACCCCAAAATTAACATAATCTGAAATGACTAAAATGCCCTCAAATTTAAATTTTCAGAACTTATGAAAACAATGCAAGTAACATTATTTGAACTTAACTTAAGTTACCAAGCAAAATAAGTTAATATAAACCTTACTCTATGAATTAAAAGTTACAAAATAAATAAATGTACAAAATAATTATTCCCTCATCTACAAATAAGCTAGGCGATATTTTTTTTTTGTGTACCAAGACCTCCCAATTTTCGGCCCAAAGTAATTAGAAGAGATAATATCACTATCAAAATTGAATCCCACTAATTTAGGTGTTACCTTATTTTATCCCATCCTAAAACACGGTTTCAAGCCTAAAAACCCTCCCTCACCTCTCATTCATACGGCTCAAAAACAAAAACCAAAAAAACCCTAAACTCTCTCATCAAAAGTCACGGCTGCCATCTCTTGTGTACTCTCTCATTCGATCAGCAGCAGCCAAGGGAGGATCTTGTTTGTGTTCTTGTCAATCCATATCAAGGTAATCTTGTTCTTTTCAAAAGTAATCCATACGAATTGATAACAAGCCCTAATCGACCTTGTGTTCTTGTCCTTTTTGTTTTCTGCCGTGCGAACCAAAGAAGAAGGAAAAGAGGAGTTGGTGATTCGTGTGGTGTTCGTGTGTCTTGATCACGCTACGAGGGTATTGTGTATCATCTCTTCTCGTTAAATCTCGTTAGATTCGAGTCATCTTGATGTTCTTGTCAATATAAGGATCACAAATGAAATCTTAAAGAACTACATAAAATGATGTTTGGCTCACAAAAAATAACAACTCTAAGAATCCTATTATGAATCGATCCATATGGAAGTTGTATGAATATGATGAATTTAATTATTATGAATATGTTAAGATTATGTAAGAATCAATATAATGTGTTTTTTAATCATATGTGAAGACCTTGTGTTGATATATAAGCCCTAAAATGAGTTACACATAAAATCATGAACTATAGATGCTGTCAAGGAAAATTGTTCAAATTTAATCGATTGGATAAAAATGATGTGAATGTATTTTTAAGGGTTTCTGGAGTCTAAAATTAAGTTCAAGGAAAGAGCTTTCTGGGAAAATTAACCTTGTAATTTTTAGAGCTGTGGAAGGTAATTTTTTTTATTTTTAGGAGTTAAAGTATCAAACTGAATTCGTATGTCTGGAAAAACAATCGGTGTTTTTGAATTTTAATTTGAAAACCGTGTCGAATTAGAAGAATCCGTTTGAACTGAGTAGTATCTCATATGTCTATTAATTACTGGAATTTTTATAGATTTTTCTGAATTTTTCTGAAGGGGTAACGAATTACAAACTTTTCGTAAGTTAAAACTGATCAGTAATCTGAACGAGTTGGATTAAGTGAATTTTAATTTATAGTTTTACTACTTAATAAAATCTGGAAAAATTAGACAAAATACTTCAAATATTGAAGTATCTCTGGGAATTTTTAGGGATTTTATTTCTGAGTTCTTATATGATTCACAAATTAGAGAATACGTAACAAATTCGTACTTAAAAACTGTTAGAATTATAAAAAGGGTTAAAAAGGATTTAAAAGGTGTTATGTGTTTATTCTTCTAAACTAAAGGTTTAAATTGTCATTTTCTAAAACTAAAGGACTTAACTTGTAAAAACCTGTAACTTGATAATATTTACATTTTATACCCTAATCTTATCATAATGGCACTAAAACCCTTAAACTTGTTATAATTGCAAAATAAACCCTAAATTATGAAAACTACATTATGAACCCTAAACTTATGTAAATGACATTATGTACTTTAAGCTACTAATACGGTCATCTTTAATACCTTAAGTTGATAAACGAAAATGTTAATAATTAGAATTACTAAATATGGAAACTTGCTATTTTTGGAAAGTTAACTAAAAAGGAAAGAGAATTTATAATGAAACCTCTATGACTATGAAACTTATAAGAAACCTATGATTATTGTAGATCGGGTGAAGAAGGAGTGACCTCTGCTTCCTTCCATTTGATTGCTTTGCTTTTGGTTGTGTGCTTTGTTAAGGTACATATATTCTTTCCCTTCTCAGTAGATCCTATGCCTGCTATGTTTCCCTTAGTTGATTCATGACATTCATTGTATGATTGTCATTCCTATGATCCCTTCTGACATTTATTTAAATGTCTCTGCCATGCTATGCTTATGTGTTTGCCATGCTTATTTGAGTTACTTTCTCGTTTCTCTTGCCATGCTAGTTTTGATTTTGTATGATATGATATTCCGTGCCTGAGTGATGAGGCGAAAAGTGTACCGCTTTTAAGGGGTCATTTAAGCCCGAAATCGTATTTATTTGATCAAATATTGCCCTAAATCGTTCCTTTTGTCATTTTAGGTACTTTTGAGGAGAAATCTGGAAAAGGAGGCATTTTGGACGTTTTTGGAGCATAAAAGTGAAGAAAACGGCAAAGTCTCAAAATTGTGCTGAAAGTCACCTTTGACGGCGTCAACATTAACTCCAGACGGCGTCATGCCTTGGCAAGAAAAGTTGGATGTGAAATTTACTCATGACGGGCCAGTGAGTTTGCATGAGAATTCTGACGGCGTCACGCTTTAACTAAATCAAGGGCGTCACGGCTTAAATCATAAGGGGACGGCGTCACGTTCAGGATCCGACGGCGTCAAGCCTTGATAAGCCAGAATGGATTTTTGAAGAGCTAAGAGGGACGGCGTCAAGAAGGTCACCCGGGAACCCTAAAAGCGGCGAGGTGACGGCGTCACAATGCATAAGGTGACGCCGTCAGATGTCAAAGTCTATATATAGTTTTCTAATTTTTTGTCATTAAGAGAGAGCTTAGTGTGTGGAATTTTGGGATAAAACCCTAAGACGATTTTAGCTACTTTTTCAGGGCTTCTTGCCTTGAGATCTTCCATGTTTCATTGAAAGATAAGTTATCAATTAATCATTCAATATGTCTATGTGTTGTTTGATTCTATCTTATGCTTGTCTTTTGTTTAACATGTTAGGCTAATTTTATCTTGTGTTTGCTTAGATCTAATGAAACCTAGCTATTGATTATTGGTTGTTAGTGTGTTATTAGTTGTATTGGATGATTGTTTATCTATGTTAGGCTTAAGAAAACTGGCTAACTTCCTATTCGGTAACTTGCTTGAACGTCTTAAGAAACATGAACCAAACGCGTACTAAAGGTTTTTATGGTTGTATTTAATGCACAAGCGAATTCTAGTGATCCCATGTTAGGAGCTTCCTAGCCGGCTCGACATAGGAGTGAAGTAGGAGCTTGTAGAGTTTGGGGAAGTAAGTACGCCACCCCACGAATGGTATTAAGGAATACACCCGTCATCCACGCGACTAATACACACTAATTAACCGGTAAAAGATAGTTAGGGAGTAAGGAAATCTAAGTAAACACATTTCTCTACACATAAGTTTCTCACCACTTTTCATTTTTGTTATTTTATTTTATTTGCATTTGTAGTAATTTGGGTTAGTTGACTAGCAACTAATTCCGCCCACTCCTTCAAAACCCGAGATTTTACTTGCTTTCATAAAAATATAAAAACATAAAAAGAATCTTCCTCAACCCTTAGACCTAATTAGAGTAGCCTTTCACACCTAACGAACACTATTCCCTGTGGAGAACGATCAATCCCCCGTACTTACCACTACACTATACTACATCGGTCAGGTACACTGCCTGGTGGGGTTGTAAGCCTCTTGAGATCCCTCGAGAGGTAAAACCTGTTGTAAGGTTGCAAAACCCACGCATCAAGTTTTTGGCGCCGCTGCCGGGGAATAGTTATTGTTTAGGTTGAATTTTTTATTTCTATTAGGTCTACTCACTAGATTCCTTTCTAGTGAGATTTTTATTTTATTTTTCTAGGTTTTCTTTAGTCTATCTATTTTCTTCGTGTCTTTGTTCGTAACCATTACCGTCCGACATCATGGAAGATGGTAATATCCTTAACCCACACAACCCACCACCACAACAACCACCACCACCTCCTAGAGCCCGTACTTTAGGAGAGTATTCCCGTCCTAGCCACCACGGCTATCGAAACACCATTGAGCTCACTCAAGGAGCCAATATCACACCCTTGCGATCCGACACCATCCGGTTGGTGCAAAGCGGATGCGCATTCCATGGACTTCGTTCTGAAGATCCTAATCAACATCTCAAGGACTTTCTTAAAATCGTTGATTCTATAGACCTTGATGTTGCCACTCGAGAGACGACCCGATTGCGTCTCTTCCAATTCTCTCTGCGGGACCAAGCTAGTCAGTGGCTAGAACGTCAACCCGCAGGATCCATCACCTCTTGGGATGATCTCACCACTCGTTTCCTTGCTCAGTTTTTCCCACCAGGGAGAACTACCAAGCTAAGGAAGGATATCTTGATGTTTGAACAACGTCGAGGCGAAACCCTCTACGGGGCATGGATTCGATTCAAGGACTTACTTCAAAAAGTCCCTCATCATGGCATAAATCTATGGCTTCAAATCCAAATCTTCTATGACCATGTTGATTACCACACCAAGCGTGCCATCGATCGAGCCGCCGGGGGCAGATTGCGCGACAAAAGCGCCGAGGAATCATGGGAGATCATTGATGAGCTTGCATCCGACGATGATGAACTGTGGCAAGTCTCCCACGACGTGCGCTCGGCAGTCAAGACATATTCATCGCCCGATACAGCCAATCAAATCACCGAGGAAAGCGTTTGTGAACTTGAGAAAAGGGTTGCATATCTTATGGAAAAGCAAAAGAGACCCTTAAGTCCACAAAAAGCAACAATTAACTCAGTCTCAAGCGTTAGGCAAATACCATTGTCCGAATCACCCCTTAGGGAAACTACCAAACCCTTCCATAAGCACGCTCCACCCAACTCACCACCTCAGGAACTTAGTCCAACATTCGAAGCTCGAATGAGAGAGTACATGTCAAAACACTCCGAACGGTTGGCAAAATTTGAGGAAGCCGTCTACAAACAAAAGGAGGAAATGGAAGAGAAAATGGCGGAGATGATGAATCTTTTGAAAGAATACACAAATACTAAAGCCCCTGAAAAAGTGTTGGTGAGGAATGACGCTGATGTTCCTAACACTGAATTTGTCAAGGCCACCTCCGTCGTCCAAGAGGGCGGAAATGATGGAAGAGGGAAATCCATAACTATGGAAGTTAACAAAATTGACCTCATCCCACTTAATAAGGGAAACACCAATGCTTACAAATGCGATTCCGACAAGGGAGAGGAGGCGCCCTCTGAGGAGCGCCAATTGGTTGAACCGCCAGTGTCACAACAAGTGAAGCATTATTTGAAGCACGAAATAAACAAGGAGACCATAAACGATTGGGTGAGAAACTATCGACGTACTCATCTACCCAACAAGGAGTCCAAGAAGGTGGAACCGGATGATAAATCTGACACATTACCCGGTGGGCAATTGTATGAATGCCTCATAGGACAAAAGTTAGTGGAAAAGCAGAAATTCTACGGGGTCTTTGAAATACCATGCAGCATTGGAAAACATAAGTATCTGGATGCGATAGCTGACCAAGGTTCCGACGTAAATTTGATGCCTTTATCCGTTTATGTCCAGTTAACCGATGAGTTGCCATCCATCACCCATACTAAACTCTCCTTTGCGAAACATTCTTATGAGTACCCGTTAGGAATTGCAGAAGATGTATTGGTCAACGTTGCCGGATTCCTGTATCCGGTCGACTTCATGATCATTGAGAGAAATGATATGAATATGCCAATAATCCTTGGGGCACCCTTTCTCGCTACCACTAGAGCACAAATCAATTACGAAAATAGCACCATCCAAATGAAGAAGGGGAAGAAAACAATAAACTTCCCAACGATCCCACGACATATACGAGATGTTGCTCTGCAGAAGAAGATGGAGGCTAACCCCAATATAATCCGTGGTAATGTTCGAGAGAAAATTCTTGCATGGGAGGCGAGGATTAAGAGTTATATGGAAAATGAGATTAGAGAATGTAAAGGTGGAAATTACGATTACATTGAGGCTGAGGAGCAAACCAATAACCCCGTTGAATTTACAAAAGGGGACTTAGTGCTCCTAAGGCATTCAGCAACTGAAGCACCTACTAATGAACCAAGTCCCTGGTGGTACGGACCATTCATAATTAAAAGTTTACACCAAGATGGGATAGTAAGCTTGACCAGCAAAGGAGGAGGTGAAGTGACCGCGAATGTCGAGCGATTGAGACACCATCACCCTGATAACAAGGATCATATCTATCAGGGATACGTCATTATGAATGATGGAGTCACGTAATGTACGTGACTTTGAGTCTAGCTACAAGACTCGTTAATAAAGAAAAGCGCTTCTTGGGAGGCAACCCAATCTTTATTTGTTTTATTTGCTTTGTGTGTTTATTTATTTGTTTGTTTGTTTTTATTTGTTTCCGTATGTGTGTTTAATTTTTATTCTTATTGATTCATGTTAAAAACTAATTTGTGAAAATGCTTTATTTTGTTTTTAACTTCGTCTTAACTACATATAAAGGTATTTTGCAAAAGATAAGTGTAAGGGAAATCTAAATCGGTTTATTAGAACACATATGAACATGAATCGTAATAATAATAAATTAACATACATATCCGTATTTGTTTGAGTCAAATGCTTGTATCGAGTCATAATGATGTTTTGCAGGATTTCCAGGAAGTAAGGTAAAGGTTTTTCCAGAAATTTTCCGGAAACTAAAAACGAAATATTTTGTCAGGTCATTTCTGACGGCGTCAGGGGTTATAACCTGACGGCGTCAGATTTAATTTTCAGAAATTTTTGAAATTTTTGTTTTTAAAAAGTTTTTATTAAAATCTCCAACTTATAATCTCCAGGAATCTGCAAAGTTATCATTCCACAAGCATTATATCCTTATATATAGATTTTATCCCGCCGATGTTATGCAGGTTTTCGTGTTTGTTTTCTCAGGTTCAACAGGTTATTTTGGACAAGGAAATTTTTTGAATCAAGCTTATGGCGATGCATTAGTCATGGAGCTTCAACATTCTCTTTGGAGGAAGATTTAACCGTGTAATTTCATTATCCAACGAGCGAATCAGGGGAGTATTTGATTTCATTCTTTTACTTTATGCTTTTACATTTGTCATTTGAACATTGGGGACAATGTTCATCTTAAGTGTAAGGGGAGGGTAAAAGTACGATTTTTGAGAATACAATTGCGCTTGATTTTTGTTTGTTTGATGGTAGATGTGTAATAAAACTGAGATAAATACCTGTTAGGGTAATTTTAGTGCCAAATTTAAAATTTTTTACAACATATAGGAGTGAAACTTTGCTCTTAATAAGCGTCTCATGGATAGGAATTATATGACTAGCACAAAAACCGTACCACTAAAAAAATTTTTCCACCCCCAAATATGTGAGGTTCGCCCCTAGAATTGGTAGGAAAAGCATTTATGCTATGATGTGTGTACCGGTAGCACTTAGATTCTAAAACTTGCGTTAGGACCATTCCGAGGCCACAAGTGAGACTACATTCGTGTAGTTAGATTTACTACATGATAAGAGGCATTAGGATTAACCCATTGTTTTACACCTGTGTTTTTGTTATAATTACTTTGGCTACATTGGTCAAGTAATTCTCCCACACCCTTTGCGTTGTACTCATTTTTAGTACACGATACCCCTAGTACACCCCTCAGAGCCTATCTTTTCGTTTCAACCTTTAAGCATTTTACTTAAAGGAAGAATTTGTTACACCCCACTAAAATGTACACCCAAATCGCCTTAGCCTACCTTGTATGCACTCATTTTTAGTGCATTATTGTGACAACATTTGTTTAAACCCAAGTTAATTATCTAGTTGATTACATGGTTGCTAAGTCGAGTCATATCCTTGTACATATTGTTTTGGGACGATTGGGACTCATGGGTAAAGTACTAGTGTAATGGAGTAATGGGGAAGAACATCATTTATTACCCCCATATGTGCTAAATGTTTTAAAAGTACTCCAAGTTTTTCAATTATCTTAATTCGAGTCATTAGATTAGTATTTGTAAAGTTATGTAAAAGTTCAAGTGTAAGGGGATGCAACGCCCCTATGATGTATTATTTTGGATGGTAGGGTAAAAGTGTATGTCAAAAAAAAAAAAAAAAAAAAAAAAAAAAAAAAAAAAAAAATCGAAAAAATCAAGAAAAATACAAAAAAAAATGAGAAAAAGAAAAATAGAAAAAACATACGGACTACCATCCCGTTTCATTTTATGTTTATTTTTTATGTTTATGTTATTTTGTTTCTAGCTTAAGATCGAGTCTAGTCTTGGCTTAGCAACGTTGTATAGTACATGTAATTGATCAAGATCTTTAACTCGCCACCAGTAAAATATCCCTTATCCAACAAAACCGTGTTTTCCTTTTCCCTACACCTAACGTTATAACCCATTTAAAAGCCCTCTTTGATAGTTTATCTTAGGTGCTTACGCCTAGTGGAGGAGGTTTTCGATCCTTTCCCAAGCCTATGGTAATCTAGTTGCTATGACAGGTAGTGAGAGATATTATCCGTTTTCATTTATGAGATTTATTTTGATGACACTTGAGAGATGTGAGTATCTAAACACTACTTGTGAGGTGCTAGTATATAATCTCCGTGCTTATTATGATTGAAGTGGAACGAATATTTATTGTAATTACTTTTATGTTTGCATTAAATGACCCCTAACTTGTATTTTGATTAGAATAAAAGCGCATTTGCTTGAGGACAAGCAAATCTCAAGTGTAAGGGTATTTGATGAGGCGAAAAGTGTACCGCTTTTAAGGGGTCATTTAAGCCCGAAATCGTATTTATTTGATCAAATATTGCCCTAAATCGTTCCTTTTGTCATTTTAGGTACTTTTGAGGAGAAATCTGGAAAAGGAGGCATTTTGGACGTTTTTGGAGCATAAAAGTGAAGAAAACGGCAAAGTCTCAAAATTGTGCTGAAAGTCACCTTTGACGGCGTCAACATTAACTCCAGACGGCGTCATGCCTTGGCAAGAAAAGTTGGATGTGAAATTTACTCATGACGGGCCAGTGAGTTTGCATGAGAATTCTGACGGCGTCACGCTTTAACTAAATCAAGGGCGTCACGGCTTAAATCATAAGGGGACGGCGTCACGTTCAGGATCCGACGGCGTCAAGCCTTGATAAGCCAGAATGGATTTTTGAAGAGCTAAAGGAGGACGGCGTCAAGAAGGTCACCCGGGAACCCTAAAAGCGGCGAGGTGACGGCGTCACAATGCATAAGGTGACGCCGTCAGATGTCAAAGTCTATATATAGTTTTCTAATTTTTTGTCATTAAGAGAGAGCTTAGTGTGTGGAATTTTGGGATAAAACCCTAAGACGATTTTAGCTACTTTTTCAGGGCTTCTTGCCTTGAGATCTTCCATGTTTCATTGAAAGATAAGTTATCAATTAATCATTCAATATGTCTATGTGTTGTTTGATTCTATCTTATGCTTGTCTTTTGTTTAACATGTTAGGCTAATTTTATCTTGTGTTTGCTTAGATCTAATGAAACCTAGCTATTGATTATTGGTTGTTAGTGTGTTATTAGTTGTATTGGATGATTGTTTATCTATGTTAGGCTTAAGAAAACTGGCTAACTTCCTATTCGGTAACTTGCTTGAACGTCTTAAGAAACATGAACCAAACGCGTACTAAAGGTTTTTATGGTTGTATTTAATGCACAAGCGAATTCTAGTGATCCCATGTTAGGAGCTTCCTAGCCGGCTCGACATAGGAGTGAAGTAGGAGCTTGTAGAGTTTGGGGAAGTAAGTACGCCACCCCACGAATGGTATTAAGGAATACACCCGTCATCCACGCGACTAATACACACTAATTAACCGGTTTAAAAGATAGTTAGGGAGTAAGGAAATCTAAGTAAACACATTTCTCTACACATAAGTTTCTCACCACTTTTCATTTTTGTTATTTTATTTTATTTGCATTTGTAGTAATTTGGGTTAGTTGACTAGCAACTAATTCCGCCCACTCCTTCAAAACCCGAGATTTTACTTGCTTTCATAAAAATATAAAAACATAAAAAGAATCTTCCTCAACCCTTAGACCTAATTAGAGTAGCCTTTCACACCTAACGAACACTATTCCCTGTGGAGAACGATCAATCCCCCGTACTTACCACTACACTATACTACATCGGTCAGGTACACTGCCTGGTGGGGTTGTAAGCCTCTTGAGATCCCTCGAGAGGTAAAACCTGTTGTAAGGTTGCAAAACCCACGCATCACTGAGCTTAACTAGTTCTAGAGGTACTAGGACCATGTGTTTGATGGCACCTTAGGCATGACACCCCCGTAGAGGTGTGATAGATCTACGGCGTCCCCCCCCCCTTATGTATATGTATTATAACGCGTTTACTATTGGCCAACCTTATGTGTTCTTAGTCTTGAGCTAACATACATACTTATGTTAGGGAGCGTATGGATGCATCCTAGGTTTTATGTATATCTAGTTATGGTGACCAGGTGGTGTGTGCCTTGCACTCCTTCTCACACTTTTATTTTATTTACTTAGAGGTCTCCCCTCTTCGTATACTTGATATATGTTTGTATGATTTGTTAGATTATGTATGGAGTTCTTATGGCACATCCTTTTATGAACCCTCCTTTGTTTTCATTCTATTTCTTGATTCATTTCTTGTTCAGTTCTCATGCACTCTTGATCCTTAGTTCTTTTTAAAAATTCGTATGACTTTCATGAGTATACTTTCATTTTGTATTCTTATTCCTTCGTTGCTTATGCTTAATTACCATTATGCTATGTTATATATATCTGTTCACTGGGCTTTTTAAGCTCAGCCGCATTTCTTTTCCTGCGGCAGGTTTTAGTTGGAAGCTGGGTTATGAGTGGAGAGTACTTTGGACTTAGAGGACCTTACTAGCTATTCTGGACTTAGACATGACTAGAAGAGATTTTTATTTCAGACTTAGTATTTTGTTATTATCCTCATTTGTAACCTTATAATTTCAGATTTTCCCTTGTAACCTTGAAATTCATTTGTATTATTTAAGTCTTATTCTTATGATTGCTTTGATATGTCACCATAACGTAATACTTCTACCATTATCGGGTTGGGGTGTTACAATTATGGTATCAGAGAGACAGGCTGCGACTTGTAATACATTTACCCTTGACCTGTGAAGTTTTGACCACTAAGTTTCCACTGTAGGCGCTCATAAGACAACCTTTGAGAAATTGCTTTAGGATCTCCCCATACGAACATAAGTTATAACCGGTGAGGAATGGGTAGACTAGGACAACTATGTAAGTAGCATTGCATCCACATCACTCTGATTCGTGCTTATGCCTTTAGATATGCCTTGTAAGAACATTTGTTTCAGAAGCTAGAAAGTTTTGCAACTTGAGCTTAGTAACCAAGTAAGTTTGGAAATCCTCGAGAACTGCATGAATGCCTTACACCATTTAGGTTTCACTTCCTGATTTTTACCTCCATCTTCGAGTTGTTTGATAAACAGTTTGATACCTTTCTGACCATCCAGAAGGTCATTCAACCGTAATGTGTTTGACACATTCTGTGAATTCATTACTTATGCTGGATATAGAATGTATCATCTGATACTACTTGAATCTGCATAATCCATTGCTAATCCTATGAGAACTCTGGTAATTATTGACCACGGATATAGGAAGATTTGTTCTCCTCCCTTAGAAATGACCTGTGAGGATATTGGGTAGACACTAGGCTTCTCGTTTGACGCGATCTCTTCCTTCGTATTTTGATCCTGACGTTTGATTTGTCTTCATTGTTCATTTTGATCCCTATGTTCGGGTTCGTCTGAGTAGAAGAAGTTGTGGGACCAGGTTCCATCTCCTCCATGTGTTGACTGTGAGAAGTTTCATCTGGGTGATCGTGTTATAAGGCGTTAGATGCCGGCTTCAGTTGTAGTGTGAGTGGACGTCGGACGAAAGAGTGTCCGAAAGTGAATGGTAACAACCGTAAGAATGAGAATGATGGACAACAATCTGCCGAGGGTCGAGTGTTCGCTCTAACCAGGGACCAGGCTGCTAACACATCAAGTACCGTTTTGGTTATTCCTTACTTATGCGATCGGGCGGCGTAGTTTTATTTGATATGAGAACGACATATCCTGTGGTGTCTCTTGCTTTTACTAAGCACATTAAGTCCCCTCTGCATTATTGAATTGCTATTCCTAATTCTATCTCTATGAGAATCTTGTGACTATCCATCACGCGTGTAGATTATCCTGTACGGTTGAGGATGTTGGAAGATCAATTTCATTCAGCTAATCTGATTTCTTTGGTAATGTTCGATTCATTTTCATTCTGGTCATGTAATTGTTGACTGAGCATTGAGATGCTAATAATAGTTATGATTTTGTCACCTCTGACGACTTATGAAACTTAAATTCCGTGCCCAGGTTTCTGACCTAGCATACTATTACGATCACCTTTGCTTTGAAATTCCGTATATTAATCCCTCACGTCTGTGAAGATATTCCAATTGATGTAACTCGCTCGAGAGTTTTTCGATGTTGAATTTCGCGATGTATTCCTGGATGGACTACCAAGATTTCCTCTCGAATGTAATTGTTTTGATCTGTTTATTAGAATTTGTTTTGTCACGACTTGAGGTAGACTGTGATTGCAATAAAGGCATGTGTATATGATGCAGGTATTATGACGTCTGGCCAGCGTGATAATAGTCACATCATATACCTTGCACTTATTGGAAGTCATAGAATGTCTTGAGGAGTGCCTGAGGTCAGTGTGTTATTAGAATCAGAACGCCATTTATATGTAAGCGACGTTTTGCCTATTTTCGAAATCTCTTACGAACGACATACGTTGAATGAAGAGTATTGAAGGACCTACTTCGAGGAAGTGGTTTATCCGTCTGTGTGCGTCTCTGTGTTGTGTTTCAGTTTGGTTATGAAGAAGAATGATGGTGGTATGAGGTTGTTCATGGAATTTTGGAATCTTAGTAGTATGGTGTTTAGGACTGACACCGATATCGATGACTTATCTAATCAACTTCAGGGTGAAGTTTTCTCTATGATCGATTTGTAATCTGATTATGTCCATTTTCATGTGAAGGAGCAAGATGTTCCTAGCATTGATTTGTATCCGTTATAATCTCTATGAGCATTGTGATGCCAATCGTATTGGCTAATGCTCCGACTATTCTTGTGAGCTTGATGAATCGTGTATTTCATGAATGCTTGGACAATTGTCATAGTATGACGATTTAGTATATATTCAGGGACGAAGGAGAAACACGGGAATCATCCTTGTATTTTGGTGTTGAAAATTTCTACGTCAGAAGAACTCGATGTAAGTTTCTCGAAGAATATAATTTTGGTAGGGATGAAGAATAAGTTGGAGAACTTTTGGAAAGTTAAGAGGGATATTTGTTTCTACTTGAGAAGAAGGCCAGCTATGTCCTTAGGTTATACAGAAAGATTGCTAGTGATGCATCTATGCAGATAAACCTTGGGAGGCGAACTATCAGACGCACAGCTGGAGATTGGTTATGACGGATGTGGAAAAGCTCAGGAGCAAGGTGGTGGAATTAGTTTAACTTGGTGGCTCACTTGGAAGATCGGCAGAGATTTATTTCAACAGAAGATTATTCAAGCTCCTTGGCGCACCTGCAGTGATCGTGTCAGAAAAATCGAGTTTTGTTTCACACTTTCAGAAGAAATGCAGAATACCTTCAAGACCAGTTCGGGATTTTATGGCGACTACTCACCTTCAGATGGATGGACGGACAGAGCAACTATGTTGAAATTGAAGATGTATGGGACGGAGAGTTTGACAAGTGTATTGGCATGATTGAGTTTGCCTACGGAGATGTAGAACACCTTTTGGTTTGGATTAAGTTGGAGATTCGCTGGTTTAAGGTCCGGGATTGATTACTGTGATTGGTGGATTAGTTATCCTTGTGGGAGAAAAACCTTGAATGGTGGACTATGAAGTTTGTATGTTTCGTACGATGTCCCCGTTGTGGAGAGTTAGACGTTTTGGGCGTATGAAGAAGATCTGGTTCGCGATGCGTTGATCCTTTGAGTTGTTGTTTTCCATACGATTATCCGACCTATTCCGTTATGCTCTCCGATACGTTTCGATCCTCCGTTATGTGCTTAGTTTATCGTCTGTATGACTACGTTAGCTCTTTAATGTGTTTTATCCGTATAATTATTCGACCTATTTTGTTTTTTTTTCTTATACGTTTCGATACTCCGATTTATACTCTATTGATCGTCGGTACAAATATGCTACCCATCTCATTATGCGTTTCAATATAAGTTGATATTTCGAGTTGTACTCGATTGATCATTAGTACAATTATACTATCTATCTCTTATTAAACTCTTGATACATTTGATGATTCGTCACGTGCTTCATTGACCGGTGGTACATTCCTTAGTTCGATCAGTATCTGTTTGAAATTGATGAGTTCTTCTATAATGATGCACTAGTTCCCTTTTCGTTAAGAATCTGGACGGAATTGATGAGGTTTTACTCTTTAGTACTACCTTCGTATTGCTAACAAGCATGAATGTTTCACGTATCTTTGTATGAGATTTAAATCGTTATCCGCAACATTGTTGTTTCATATTCCTTGGAACGAATTCGTTGTGAATTGTGAAAGCCTAGGGCTTTTCAATGATTTTGATCAGGTGGGCGAGGTATCTCATCGCTTGGCGTTACCTTCCCAGTTATCTCACGTATACGATGTATTCCATGTGTCACTTCTTCGTGAGTATGATTATCATCCGCTTCATGTTGTGTTTTGCCCATTCGATCAGATTCGGGAAAATCTTTCGTATAGTGAAGAACCTGGGGCTGTTTTGGAGCGTCAGGAAAGAGTCATGAGAACTAAAACCATTCCATTCGTAAAGATTCTTTGGAAGAATCATCCTGAGAGCGAGGTTACTTGGGAGACCGAAGAATCGATACGATCCGATTATCCACATTTCTCTTTTTGACTTGGTACGTATTCATTTTGATATTGCTTTCGATTTCGCATTTTCATTTCAACTTCGCATTTCAATTTTCGAGGACGAAAACTTCTTTTTAAGAGGGGAAGAGTTGTAAAACCCCAAAATTAACATAATCTGAAATGACTAAAATGCCCTCAAATTTAAATTTTCAGAACTTATGAAAACTATGCAAGTAACATTATTTGAACTTAACTTAAGTTACCAAGCAAACTAAGTTAATATAAACCTTACTCTATGAATTAAAAGTTACAAAATAAATAAATGTACAAAATAATTATTCCCTCATCTACAAATAAGCTAGGCGATATTTTTTTTTTTGTGTACCAAGACCTCACAATTTTCGGCCCAAAGTAATTAGAAGAGATAATATCACTATCAAAATTGAATCCCACTAATTTAGGTGTTACCTTATTTGATCCCATCCTAAAACACGGTTTCAAGCCTAAAAATCCTCCGTCACCTCTCATTCATACGGCTCAAAAACAAAAACCAAAAAAACCCTAAACTCTCTCATCAAAAGTCACGGCTGCCATCTCTTGTGTACTCTTTCATTCAATCAGCAGCAGCCAAGGGAGGATCTTGTTTGTGTTCTTGTCAATCGATATCAAGGTAATCTTGTTCTTGTCAAAAGTAATCCATACGAATTGATAAAAAGCCCTAATCGACCTTGTGTTCTTGTCCTTTTTGTTTTCTGCCGTGCGAACCAAAGAAGAAGGAAAGGAGGAGTTGGTGATTCGTGTGGTGTTTGTGTGTCTTGATCACGCTACGAGGGTATTGTGTATCATCTCTTCTCGTTAAATATCGTTAGATTCGACTCATCTTGATGTTCTTGTCAATATAAGGATCACACATGAAATCTTAAAGAACTACATAAAATGATGTTTGGCTCACATAAAATAACAACTCTAAGAATCCTATTATGAATCGATCCACATGGAAGTTGTATGAATATGATGAATTTAATTATTATGAATATGTTAAGATTATGTAAGAATCAATATAATGTGTTTTTGAATCATATGTGAAGACCTTGTGTTGATATATAAGCCCTAAAATGAGTTACACATAAAATCATGAACTATAGATGCTGTCCAGGAAAACTGTTCAACTTTAATCGATTGGATAAAAATGATGTGAACATATTTTTAAGGGTTTCTGGAGTCTAAAATTAAGTTCAAGGAAAGAGCTTTCTGGAAAATTAACCTTGTAATTTTTAGAGGTGTGGAAGGCAATTTTTTTGATTTTTAGGAGTTAAAGTATCAAACTGAATTCGTATGTCTGGAAAAATAGTCGGTGTTTTTGAATTTTAATTTGAAAACCGTGTCGAATTAGAAGAATCCCCTGGAACTGAGTAATATCTCATATGTCTATTAATTACTGGAATTTTTATAGATTTTTCTGAATTTTTCTGAAGGGGTAACGAATTACAAACTTTTCGTATGTTAAAACTGATCAGTAATCTGAACGAGTTGGATTAAGTGAATTTTAATATATAGTTTTACTACTTAATAAAATCTGGAAAAATTAGGTAAAATATTAAAGATATTGAAGTATCTCTGGGAATGTTTGGGGATTTTATTTCTGAGTTCTTATATGATTCACAAATTAGAGAAAACGGAACAAATTGGTACTTAAAAACTGTTAGAATTATAAAAAGGGTTAAAAAGGATTTAAAAGCTGTTATGTGTTTATTCTTCTAAACTAAAGGTTTAAATTGTCATTTTTCTAAAACTAAAGGACTTAAATTGTAAAAACCTGTAACTTGATAATATTTACATTTTATACCCTAATCTTATCATAATGGCACTAAAATCCCTAAACTTGTTATAATTGCAAAATAAACCCTAAATTATGAAAACTACATTATGAACCCTAAACTTATGTAAATGAGATTATGAACCTTAAGCTACTAATATGGTCATCTTTAATACCTTAAGTTGATAAACGGAAATGTTAATAATTAGAATTACTAAATATGGAAACTTGCTATTTTTGGAAAGTTAACTAAAAAGGAAAGAGAATTTAAAATGAAACCTCTATGAATATGAAACTTATAAGAAACCTATGATTATTGTAGATCGGGTGAAGAAGGAGTGACCTCTGCTTTCTTCCATTTGATTGCTTTGCTTTTGGTTGTGTGCTTTATTAAGGTACAGATATTCTTTCCCTTCTAAGTAGGGATATTTTCTAGCGATCCTATGCCTGCTATGTTTCCCTTAGTTGATTCATGACATTCATTGTATGATTGTCATTCCTATGATCCCTTCTGACATTTATTTAAATGTCTCTGCCATGCTATGCTTATGTGTTTGCCATGCTTATTTGAGTTACTTTCTCGTTTCTCTTGCCATGCTAGTTTTGATTATGTATGATATGATATTCCGTGCCTGAGCTTAACTAGTTCTAGAGGTACTAGGACCATGTCTTTGATGGCACCTTAGGCATGACACCCCCGTAGAGGTGTGATAGATCTACGGCGTTCCCCCCCCTTATGTATATGTATTATAACGCGTTTACTATTGGCCAACCTTATGTGTGCTTAGTCTTGAGCTAACATACATACTTATGTTAGGGAGCGTATGGATGCATCCTAGGTTTTATGTATATGTAGTTATGGTGACCAGGTGGTGTGTGCCTTGCACTCCTTCTCACACTTTTATTTTATTTACTTAGAGGTCTCCCCTCTTCGTATACTTGATATTTGTTTGTATGATTTGTTAGATTATGTATGGAGTTCTTATGGCACATCCTTTTATGAACCCTCCTTTGTTTTCATTTCATTTCTTGATTCATTTCTTGTTCAGTTCTCATGCACTCTTGATCCTTAGTTCTTTTTAAAAATTCGTATGACTTTCATGAGTATACTTTCGTTTTGTATTCTTATTCCTTCGTTGCTTATGCTTAATTACCAATATGCTATGTTATATATATCTGTTCACTGGGCTTTTTAAGCTCAGCCGCATTTCTTTTCCTGCGGCAGGTTTTAGTTGGAAGCTGGGTTATGAGTGGAAAGTACTTTGGACTTAGAGGACCTTACTAGCTATTCTGGACTTAGACATGACTAGAAGAGATTTGTATTTCAGACTTAGTATTTTGTTATTATCCTCATTTGTAACCTTATAATTTCAGATTTTCCCTTGTAACCTTGAAATTCATTTGTATTATTTAAGTCTTATGCTTATGATTGCTTTGATATGTCACCATAACGTAATACTTCTACCCTTATCGGGTTGGGGTGTTACATAATTGATCTTTAACTTTTCTTGAATTTCTTTGAACTTTTGTTATTCCTTAGTCTTTGTGAGAACTTTGCTTCAGGATATGAGCATGATGGAAAGATGGAGGAACTTCAGGTCTCCATGATTTGCTGCAGGTAAACAGTTAGCAATAAATCATCTGGCACTTACAGATTCAGACTTCGAGATCGTCAACAGCATAGTGTGAAGACTTTCTCTAATCCTAACCCTAGCCGTTCTGAACCGGATACCCCCGAAAGGGCTTACACGGACACACCGAAGTGCACCCATGATTCAGTGAGTCGCTGGAGATCACCCCATGACTGTAGACCGTTTTGAACCTAACACTAAGCGTAATCCACAAGGGATTACCGAAGTGACCTGCTGTCAGGGCTGTCTGATGTTGACCCTGGCAGGATTTCCATTCAATCACTGAGAATCATAATTTATGAGTTCTCTCATGAATGTTCTCGGCAGATTGCTGAGATCTGCGAAGGACACTCTTATAATTTACAACTGGTGTTCTTTTTGTTGAACAGCCAGTGTATGCTAAGTGTACCTAAGAGATCTTTGATGTATCTTGATGAACTCAAATAAGTACATTTTATTATCATCATTTATCCTATTTATTTGACTTGTTTTATTATATTATATATGAGAATCGATACATTAATGTTTACTTTAGTAATTCTCAGGTAAAAACAAGCATTATGTGAAACTTGGCGATTTTGGACTAATTATGGAGCAAAACAAGCGAGATGTCAAAAGTCTACTGAAATCCAGAAGATGCGCCGTATCTCACTCAACAGATACGACGCAATATCATACTTAGATGAATTCGAAGACCATTGCCTGACTTTGAAGAATGCGCCGCATGCAATTCTGTCATGCGCCGCATATGAAACTTTGGTCAAAGAAGAAGATCAAGCTCGTTCTACTCCAGATACGCCGCAATATACTTCTAACATACGGCGTATCACTATCAAGATTTCACCAGTTACAATCCAAGAAAGCTAAAGTACATGCGCCGCATACAAAGATCAAGTTACGCCGCATCTGAGGACGGTGTACGAATATTCCAGAATATATTAATCTTGGACCCCACGCGAAGTTAAGTCAATGCGCCGCATCTATCAACTCAATGCGCCGCATCGATCCCTCAGATAGAAACTATAAATACCCCAAGGTCAGACGAATTTAAGAGACCTTTTGTATAACCCTAGAGCCGAATCCAGACGACCAAGCAGCACAAGACACACCTCAAACAAAGATACAAGAGCTGTAAGAAGGTCCTGCATGTATTCAATTCATTAAGTAGTTTTGTTTTATTGTTTTAGTATGCTTTAATTCATCAGGATTGATGGGCTTGTGTCATGTGACTACGGAAGATCATGCACTCCCCTTAATATTGCTTTCCCATTAATTAAAGTTTATATGTTGATGTCTTTGGTGACTTTTATTAGTGCATTGATAACCTCTGTGTCTAGCTGAGTCTTGCTTGGGTCGCCATGCCCCTTCCTTGCCTATTTATTCTAGCGTCTCTAGAAAAGTAGGATAGACATAAGTAATCATTAAGGGTTTACTCGCCGATAAGATTAGAGCCAACGAGAAAGGTTTAATTATATACACTTCATATAAAACTAGCAATAAAACAAGTGACAAGCTATTTAATTATCAGGACAAGTCTTCTTATTGTCTCGAGTATCTATCTGTGTACGTGTGTGCTAATCGCTGATTCGTGCTCATTAGTTTAGTTTTCTATTTAATTATAACCAAACTGTGCCAGTCTCTCAGGCTGAACCCCCTTGCGTTATATTAGGTTGTATAACTAACTTAGGATATTAAAATACTGATTAGAATAACTAGATAATACGTTCCACTCTTAGTGATCGACAATCTACTTACCATTATATTCATACTGACCGGGTACACTGCTCGCTAAGTGTGTGTGTTATTGATAAGTCAGCTAAATATAAATTTAAAACTTGAGTAGGCATTAATACTGCTAAACCGCAACGACACATCACGCGCATCAAGTTTTTGGCGCTGCTGCCGGGGAGTGAATTGTTATTATCTGTTAATTTGATTAAGTATTTTAATTAGGTTTTTCTTTTTAGTTCTTTTTAGATTCTAACCACTAACCCTGTTGTATATTAGATAGATTGCATTCATTGTATAATTTGCATATTTACTGTTTTTGTGTGTTTTTGTGTGTTTTTGTTTTCTGTAATTTTTGTTTGTTTTTATTTTTGTTTTTCTTTTTTCTGTATTTTTCTGCATTCTGCTGTCGTTGTATTGTGCTGATACAAACGATACGGCACATCTGTTTTCACAGATACGGCGTATTGCGTTTAATTTTTATAAAATACAACGCGTTTAATAAATTCGAGTACGACGCATCTTTCCCCAAGATACGGCGTATTCTGTTTTTAATAAGAAATTTTTCTAAACGCTAACGCCATACAACGCATCTGTTTTAACAGATACGGCGTATTTTCTATTTAAATTAAAAATAGTTTTTCGAATTATTAAACAGAAGCGACGCATCAATCTTTATCGATACGGCGCATCTACTAAATCAAAAATCTTGTATTTTGAAACGTAACGAAAATACGGCGCATTAGCTTTTGTTAATACGACGCATTTAATTTTAATAAATATAATCGATTTTTGATAATTTAAACTTGATACAGCGCATTCTAATTCATAAGCGGTGTATCTGTTTTCTGAATAAAAGTCTGATTAAATTTTAACGTAATAAGATACGGCGTATCCAACTTTCTGGATACGGCGCATCGTCCGCAGATATCAGCCATTTTTATTCTTTATATTCGTTTCTAAATTCATTAATGTCTCTTCTAGCGAAAAGATCCTACTGACGATTTTACCTATGATGACAGGTTTTGCTATGGAAGATATGTCAATGAACGGATATCTTGCTAAGGAACTTATGAAAGATAAGCACAATGAAAAGTCCCGCACCAAAAAGCCGTTAATTCTGGAAAGTGATGACGAGTGTGATAACTATGAAGTTAGCTTGAGCAAGTTCCCAGCATTAAGCATTACTAAAAGCTTAGAATTGGAAAAGGAACTCTTGCTTTCGGATTCATTCGAAAATTTCGATGCTATTACTTGCAACTTACCTACGATCGATGCTTTACTCAAATCCGTATCTCAAACCAACATGCCCTTCTACTCAGTGGAAGTTTATGAAGATGTCAACTTCAATGTACTCACGATTGATGCCGATTTATTTTCTTGGGAAACTCCTCTTGAAGCTACTTATATGGAATTCAAACGCTTATGCAATATTGAAGATGGGATATTCTCTTATGATTTACTAATGAGCTACACTGAAGATGAATTGTTACTCTTATGGCCTATCATTGAATCTAAAGGATTAACTTGGACGATTATCGAAGAAAAATATGGGAAATTCCAAATTGAATACATGAACTCAGCAAATGCAGTCAACAAATCGAGCAACAAAATCTATGGTAGAGGAAATATCCAACCTATACAAACTTCTTATATGCTTTATTCCGAACAGTATTGGGGATTAGATAAAAGCAATCTGGATGATGAAAGAATTTATGCTGAATCGGAGATATTGTTTCATAAAAAGTTGGTAAGGTTGATGGATATCTCTTTAGAAGAATGGCTTGAACTTAAATAAGGTGATCCCAAATTTGCTCCTACGGATGAAGCCAAACAGATTGTGACCTCATGGTTGACACGAAGTTTTAAAGAACAATTTAATGAGTTCATGGAGATAAGGAGGAAAATGATTGGTAATACTAGCTTTGACGTTAACTACGATCCTAACAATGTTGATTTTTCAGATTGGTTAGCTAGTAAGTTCAATAACCATAAGATCATGGACCGAGCTACTAAAGATGTGTTATGGGTATATTGGATGAGAGGGGAAGATGAGGAAGTAGAAAGCAACAATAGATCATCACATGACGATTCAACGATCGAGGAAGGCATTGAAGAATTGTTCAGCATAGAAATTGATGTGTTCAATTATGAGACACCCTTGTGCAAACAATTCAAAGAATTTAATTACCTCCTTCAAATCGACGCTGATGTGCTAACTGGAGATCTACCAGGATTCAAAACTTATGATGAGTTCAAAAACACCTGGTACTACGAATGGAATGACCAGATACTATGGGTTTGGGATAAACCATGGGAATTTGGGCATATTAATCACACTTGTAAACCTTTCCGTTTCAAGGATGGAAGTAGTGAATGGCCAACCTGTGATTGGAAAATGATGGAACCTGCAATGGGGGAAGTATAATTGGAATGAAACGAGTTGGAAACGATGTATACTTTGAAGACTATGATTGGTATGAAAAAGTTGAAGACTCCCTACGTAGAGCAGAGGCTTTGCAAGAAAAAGGTAGAATCAAATACTTAAAAGAACTAAAGGGAGCATCGAATACTACTTTCTGGGAATGGGTGCATAGAAATGTGATGATTACACAAGGCTTAATCGACGCTTACAATGGGAATTGAAAAGAAAGTGGGACGAGACTCAAGATTATTATCAATCCATTAACTTGGTTAATTATTATCCCTATGATAATAACGATGAGTCACGAGGAAAATTAATTGATGAAATTGATGACTATTTGAATAAGGATCCTTATTTCAAGTTTGTTGATAAAGAAGAAGAAGAATTCATCGAGAGAAAATGTCGACTACTTGGGATCACTTATAATAACCCACCCATGATAATTTCTGAAAAATTTGAAGTCATCAAATACTCTTTGGGACCATATGAGGAATATGTTGCGACGAAGACCAAAGAATATATTAGATTAAGTCGAACGGAAGAAAATGTTGCGGAGCTATACGGTAACATCTTTCGGATGAAAGAAGAAGGATGGCACGTAACAAGAACAAAATAAGGAGCTGAACGTGAGTCTAACTTGAAGACTCTGGAATAAAGACAAGTGCTGACCGGGAGACAACCCGAAGGAAAATTTTTTACTTTTCTGTTCTGTGTCGAGTCTGTCAGACCTGCAGAAGATGCGGCGCATCTCCATCATAAGATGCGACGCATCACCTGCACTGGTCATATCTTATTTCATTCGGCATTTTTATTTTTGACTTTAAAACTTTCTGTCAGTTTATTTAATGCGGCGCATCCCTGGTTAAGGATGCGACGCATCTTTTATTCTGATTCGTATTTATTCCAGGCTCGATACGACGTATCTTCTTCATTAAGATACGGCGTATCGACTGACCTGATGATTTACAGTTTATTTTTTTTTTAGGTTTTATTTTTACTAACTACTAATGTATTATGCAAGTTTGAACCTTCTTAACTCAGGTGTGTTAAAGTCTAAATGGTATTATAGATTCCTGCATTTTTGTGGATACATCATTTATGAAGCTTAAACGTTCTCATCCACAAGAAAGTTGATTTTTGCTCTTATACGAATAATGGAGGATCATACCGACCAAATCTAAGGGGAGTTTTTCTGTTCTAATTCTTTTATTTTCCAGTTTTTAACCTTTGACACAAACAACGAGGACGTTGTTTAACTTAAGTGGGGGGATGGAGAATTAGAACACTTGTCCTAAACTTTTTCAAAATATGCTTAAAATGCGCTTAATATATCAAAATTTAAAATTTTTTTAGCATGTTTTTGTTTTAAGTCTAAATTACATAACCGCACACATAACTCTATTCTTTCAAAAATATTAAAACTTTAGTGTGCCGGTGACTTGTAAACTTTAGAACTTGGCTTGTATACTATTCGAGACCACCATAATGAGTATTATCTATATAATTGGAGTGACTTGTCTAAATTGGTAAATTTCTAGGATTACACCCAAATAGCCTTTATATGTTATGTGATACTAACTAACTACACTGGTTAGTTAAGCCCCGTATAAACCCTTTGTTTACTCTCACTTTTAGAGTAAGATACCCCTAGAAAAACCCTCAGAGCCATTCCTTTCGTTTCTTACACCTTTGTTGTAATGTTTCGATACACCCTTACACCTTAGCCTGCCCTGCAGATTAAAATCCGTGGTTAATTGCTTTAGGCAAAGTGTGTTTCCTTACATTACCTGTGTTCGCGTGCCTAATTTATAATCTTTGGTTAGGTTGGGAAATTGCACAATGCAATTGGTATGAAAGTAAATATTGTATAACTTTTAGTTTATTTTTCGTGTATTTGCTACTTTCACTATTACAGTTATTTCTGAAAGTATGAAGAGTATGGAAAAATTATCCGGAAAAATAGTGATAGAAAAGTTGTGAAATTTTACACATATATGTTGATGTCAAAAAAAAAAAAAAAAAAAAATAAAAAAAAATAATTTGAAAAAAAAAAAAAAAAATAGAAAAGAAAAAGAAAAAGGAAAAGTTGGAAGTTTGTTTTAACCAACTTATGTAAAGTTTTGTATTAAGTGGGAGATATCACCACTATTTGTTGTTGTATATTATATTTATGGATTGAATGGGAGTTGGCCGTTATGGGAACGCCAACTAAGGTTATTCTTTGATTGAGATTTTGTTGAGTATAATTCGTGTCTACCTAAAGCGTGTGTTTCAAGAGTTAAAGCGTGAGTTATTCAATGATATGAGTCTTATTCATGGGATGGTTGGGAAAGTGATTAACCACACTTAGGATTTTAATTTATCTGTTTTGTTTATTTTTCATTTTACACCAATTTGTATCCCAAATATTATCCATACCCTATATCATTCTTCATCCAAACCTTTGATTTATTGAGATTAGGGATTTGAGCAATCTTAAGTATCGTAGTCGTGGATTCGGCTATGTATTTATGATTTTGTCGCCCTTTTTGATATAATATTATTGGTGAAGATTTCTTGGTCCTATCTTTAGCCCATTCGAGTTAAGGAATTGAGCAATTGCAAGTATCGTGGTCGTGGATTCGATCATGTATTTGTAATTTTGTCGCCTTTTCTGGAATATGAGATCGATAGAGATTAAAAAGGATGATCAACCCTTAACCAACAAACCCTTTTTACCGCTTTAGACTTGTTACTCCTTGGCTTTAGTGGGGGAGATGCGTATACTTGCCAAACCTATGATAGAATATTCGTCACGACTAAGCAACTAAACGATTTAGAATTGTTTTACATTAAAAATTATTTTGGTTTCTACTTCGTTAAGTGTTTGGTTGTGTGATTATGACAAAAGGAATACGTGCTTAAATATAAAAATAAATCCTAATATCTTTTAGGATACATTTTCATATGATTAATTCAAAGGTTTACTTGGGGACAAGTAAAGTTCAAGTGGGGGGATATTTGATGAACTCAAATAAGTACATTTTATTATCATCATTTATCCTATTTATTTGACTTGTTTTATTATATTATATATGAGAATCGATACATTAATATTTCCTTTAGTAATTCTCAGGTAAAAACAAGCATTATGTGAAACTTGGCGATTTTTGACTAATTATGGAGCAAAACAAGCGAGATGTCAATAGTCTACTGAAATCCAGAAGATGCGCCGTATCTCACTCAATAGATACGACACAATATCATACTTAGATGAATTCGAAGACCATTGCCTGACTTTGAAGAATGCGCCGCATGCAAATCTGTCATGCGCCGCATATGAAACTTTGGTCAAAGAAGAAGAGCAAGCTCGTTCTACTCCAGATACGCCGCAATATACTTCTAACATACGGCGTATCACTATCAAGATTTCACCAGTTACAATCCAAGAAAGATAAAGTACTTGCGCCGCATACAAAGATCAAGTCACGCCGCATCTGAAGACGGTGTACGAATATTCCAGAATATATTAATCTTGGACCCCACGCGAAGTTAAGTCAATGCGCCGCATCTATCAACTCAATGCACCGCATCGATCCCTCTGACAAAAACTATAAATACCCCAAGGTCAGACGAATTTAAGAGACCTTTTGTATTACCCTAGAGCCGAATCCAGACGACCAAGCAACACAAGACACACCTCAAACAAAGATACAAGAGCTGTAAGAAGGTCCTGCATGTATTCAATTCATTAAGTAGTTTTGTTTTATTGTTTTAGTACGCTTTAATTCATCAGGATTGATGGGCTTGTGTCATGTGACTACGGAAGATCATGCACTCCCCTTAATATTGCTTTCCCGTTAATTAAAGTTTATATGTTGATGTCTTTGGTGACTTTTATTAGTGCATTGATAACCTCTGTGTCTAGCTGAGTCTTGCTTGGGTCGCCATGCCCCTTCCTCGCCTATTTATTCTAGCGTCTCTAGAAAAGTAGGATAGACATAAGTAATCATTAAGGGTTTACTCGCCGATAAGATTAGAGCCAACGAGAAAGGTTTAATTATATACACTTCATATAAAACTAGCAATAAAACAAGTGACAAGCTATTTAATTATCAGGACAGGTCTTCTTATTGTCTCGAGTATCTATCTATGTACGTGTGTGCTAATCGCTGATTCGTGCTCATTAGTTTAGTTTTCTATTTAATTATAACCAAACTGTGCCAGTCTCTCAGGCTGAACCCCCTTGCGTTAGATTAGGTTGTATAACTAACTTAGGATATTAAAATACTGATTAGAATAACTAGATAATACGTTCCACTCTTAGTGATCGACACTCTGCTTACCATTATATTCATACTGACCGGGTACACTGCTCGTTAAGTGTGTGTGTTATTGATAAGTCGGCTAAATCTAAATTTAAAACTTGAGTAGGAATTAATACTGCTAAACCGCAATGACACATCACGCGCATCATATCTCATGGCTCTAGACTCGATTAAGTGCTTATATTTGGTCGTCAGAGGCATGGAGCAGATTGCCTCCTTTTCAATATCAACACATCTCGGAGTGAGAGGTCGATAGATGATGAAGGGTTCTCCGTGTGAAATGAAACAAGTGTCTTTTGAGAGACACCTGAGTGGCTAGAAGGTTTAGTGCATTGCGTCACTGGGTCCATGATGACTTTATTCTTTAATACCAGTGTTACCATAGTAACATCTAGTAGCATATGTATTGAACCCGGTGTCTGCCCTAAGGTTGAACAAATGGAGGGCTATTTCTTTTCACCTTTTTTTTTACTTTTCTTTTTCATTCTTCAACCCCTTCTTTCTCCTTTCATTTCATTTCTCCTTTTTCAATCATACCTAGGACTTTTCTATTACTAAACTATTGGAATGGTCCTTGGGTAGATCCCTCCGGCACTGGAAGATCATAGGACGGTTATTCCTAACCTTAGTCACCTTATATCACCATGACTATCCTATTGTTGGCATAAACCAAACTTTTTGAAAAATCTCTCAAAGTGTTTAAGATTATGAAAACATATTTTCTTAACACTTTGAGAGTTTTGTGATTTTCAGAAATACTCCCCCTTAACATGTGCTCATAAGTATTTAATTTAAATTTGCACATGTCGGGTAGAGTTAACACTTTTGAATTGATTGATTTTCAATGAACATGATCGTCGTGAGACACGTTTACATCACTAGTAGAACTAGCTTGAAATTATTACCCGTCCAGATCACATTCAATGAAAATTGCTCGAAATCGGTACATTCTACTCAGACATATCCTTTGCGAGACACGTTTACATCACCAGATAAACTGGCTTGAAATTATTACGCGTCCCGCACATGTCTTTTCGACTACTGACTTTTGCTATCGTCAATTCAAGGGTCAATTCTGAGTCGAGCTCTTGTGAGATATCAACTTTTGAATTACCATATTTTGATCATAGCTTTATTCTCCCCCTCAAAAATAGCATACTTATGATGTTTTTGATAAACGTTTGATAAAAATATGCCTTTTGAGTTTTGTGGGAAGAATATCAAGAACTTTTATTTGTGGAACAAAGATTATGTTTCAAATACTCCCCCTTGACGAGGGAATACTTGTCCTTATGAGCAGAATTTTGAAAAACTTAGAAAAAATTCTGGTTTAATTCTACTCATAAGTAAGAAGCTTTCGCTCCTTTGATCAGGATTGAGGCACTGAAGCGTACCTCAGGGTCCTTTCATTACAAGAACGGGTTGTGCACTGTTATGTGTGCACAAGCCATCGTTAATAATCATATTAGCAAGAATCATTAATCAAAGAATAAACCAAAGTCTTACATCATCCTCCCCTTCCAAATGAGGTGTAGACTGGATCTGGTCTTTGGAACGTTCTGACCGGGAAGGATGGACGTCCTCCAACATAGCTTTCAAACCTCCTCATCTGATCTCTTCTGAACAGCCTTCTCTCAACCTTTGTCACAAACTGTCGGATCTGCAATTATTGATCACGAACCCGAATAACCAACCCATCACGGATCTTCTTCAGCGTGTGGTCGCAGAACTTATGGATCTCCTTATATGCCATGAAGCAGTTAATCGTCAGATCGCTCTTGTAAACGAATCCAAAGGTTGGCTCCTTCTTGAAGGTGTATTGAGCTTCATTGCTTATCTTAGGAAGTAATAGCTGTGGTGCAGTTATGTTCAACTTCTTCTGATAGCTCTCGACCCCTAGCTGAAGATCTTCTACCCATTCTTTTATGATCTCCCTTCTGATGAAATGAAGAATAGAGGTGTTGAATGCGTATTGAAGATCTGGTGTGAGATGTTGCAGTCTCCCTTGAACTTTAATCAGATACATGTCTTCAAGATCGTTAAGACTTAAGTCCGAGAAATCCACTTCAGAGAATGTGTAGATCTGTTGGTCATGCCTTCTCACTTTGATCTCGGATAAGAAGGTGTAATCATACTTCTTCTCCCCCTTTACAGTTACCACAACAACAATCCTGAGGTCACTTCTCACTGAATCCGGAGACTTCTTGGTTAGTTTACTTTTATACCACGTCTTTCTTTTCTCGAACCAGTGATAGATGCCCAACTCTGCATCTTGGTTATAATGCACTTTCTCAGGAACGAAGAGATGAGTTGTTTTTTCCTCGATGGTAGGGTTTGTGTAGTTTGCTGCTAGTATCAAAGTGATAGAAGTTGCATATTTGGGTTTACATTCAACTCCATGCATGAGTAAATCCAGGTCGTTGTTGAAGAAGAATTGATAACGGATGGATGGTTGACTCGAGACTCGTAGTATCGGCAGTGGCTTCGCCCAGTCTGTGATGTATGGTTGGTTGGTTCTTGAGGTGCTTCCAGCCAATATCACATCTGGGTTAGTCCAGCTGAACTCGCTAGACATTGCACGAGCAATGTTTTCGAGATGATACTCGAGCTCAGCTGCACTAGAGGAGTTGTCTTTTAGAAGATTGAAGGCATCATTTTTGATTCAACGAAGTTCTCTCTTAGTCATCTTTTTGACTTTTTGAGTACGTTTGAGTTGTTGCGTGAACTCGAATGTACTGTCTTCCATCTTGAAGTCTTCGTCTGTTTGTGTTTGAGCACTCACCAACTGGTCAAACCATTCATTTCCTTGTGTCTCATCATCATCTAGCCATGAGACTATGTTTGGTGTTTTTGAAGATTTCCTGCTTGTTGTAGCCTTGGTCTTTAGTGGTGAATCAGGATGATCAATTTCTTGCTGAAATTCCATTTCTTCCGTAGCAAAGTGCACAAAATGATGCTCTATTTCTTTGGGACCAGATTCCGAGGCCTTTGGTGGTTCAAATGCTGTTGTAGTTGACGGTCCAATAGGTCTTTGAACTGTGGTCCAGATCCACTTTCACCCTTGTGTTTCTTGGATTGGGTGTCAGGGTCTTGATCTTCATCGTCTCGTGGACGTTTTCCTTTATCGGCCGTAACTTTTCAAGATTCCAAATTAGCATTAATAGCCTCACAGAGAGCTATTTCTTCTTTTGTAGGTGAGACGATTGCTGTGAGTTTGGTGAGGAGTGCTAGTTGGAGTTCTTCGGTTGTATAATCCAGAAGCTGCTTTGGTTGGGTTGTTGAGTCATGAGGAATTGATGCCGTGATGTTCTTAACTTTTTTATTGAGGTTGGCATCGACATATTCTACAATATTTGTCATAAGCTTGGGCATATATTTCTTGACATATAACTTTGTGTTGGCCTTAGCTTCCTTGAGTAGTTGTTCTTTAACGTCATCATCTAGGAATTCATCTATGCGAGTCATGGTTTCCTGTAAATCTTTCACTTGCTCGCTAAGGCCTTTGACCATGTTCTTTAATTCGTCTACTTGGTCACTGAGTTTGTTGTCTTTCTTTTCCCTTGCTAGTTTTGCAGCCTTTTTCAACCTGTTGGCTTCTGGTGAGATGATTTCAATTTGTGTCAGCTTAGCTATGCTTGGTTTCTTGTTTTTTATGATTGTTTTGCTCTTTTCTCCAGTTGTTGTTGCTTCTTTGACAGGTTATGGTTGGGGTGGTGGTGAGGGATGTGACGATGATTCAGGAAGAGTTGGAGCCTTTGGTGGTGAGGCAGGAGGTGTTGAAGCCTTAGGCTTTGGATTGTGCTGAGGCTCATGAGGAGTGAGTGTTAAACGAGGTTGAGTGAGGGGGGGGGGTGTTGAAATTTATTGATCTGCTTCTCGTTCGGGCATCTTTTGCTCTTCCTCCCTCTTCTTTTGTTCTTCTTCCTTCCTCCTTTCTTCTTCCGCCTTATATTTAGCTTCAAGTATGTTTGCAGCTTCTGTGGTTTCCTCCCCAATAGGCTGATCATCATCTTCTGATTCAGTCCAGAAATTATTAACGTTCGCATCATCATATTGCACCTTATCACCTTCTTCCATCATGTCATCCTTTATTTCCTCATCTGTCATCAGTTCTTTTTCATTGCCGGGTTGATTAACCGGACTTAGTGGTGGAGGGATGTCTTCAGCATGTGACTCAGGCCTATCGGGTTGATTAACCGGATCAGTGTGGGTTGGAGTCACTTCTTTAGCTGTTCCAGATCCTCCAGCTCCTTTTTGTTGTTCCATTTTCCTTTGTTCTTCAACCCTTAATTCTGCTCTTCTGGCTGCATCATCTTTGAGAGACTTTTTGCTTTCTTTTATTGCTACAAGAGTATCTAACTGTTCTTTCATGTAAATGGTTTCTTCTTCTTCGGATTCTGTTTCAGAGTCAGATTCTTCTTCATCAATAATCCCACCTTCCTCTGGTTCTGACTTAGGAATGTTAACTTTAACTCTTCTTTTGATGATTTTGGGTGCAGAAGGTTTGATTTGCTTTGATGCACTAGAAGCACTCCCAGTCTTGCTACTTCCCTTTGAACGAGTCTTAGAAGATCCCGTTTCTTCTCCACGTTTGGCAAACCCGACTTGACTTTTGTTGAAAGCACTGTCATAATCTTTGAAAGCTTGGGTCTTCTTAACTGAGTCTGTTAACAGTGATTCCGGCAGTCTTGACCCTTGCTTGTGTGAGCTTCCTTTGGGAAAGTAAATCAGACTGACAATCTTGTCCATCTTAAACAAGTGCATTTCTCGGTCTTCAGGACGTGGAGAAATGTCGGTGTTCTCGTCAAGCAGAAGACTTATGAGCAGCTTGGTATATCGAACAAATGGAATTTTGGCAGACGGTTTCTGATGGCGAGTTTGGATCTGGAAAACAATGTCTTCCCAGATGAGTTGTGCATAATCAATCTGTTTCTGATTGACTATTCCCCAGATGATTTGAAGGTGTGACATTCATGGGTGTTAATGACCACTGTCCCTCCCTGAGATTGAACAGACCAATATGTAATATATGGTCCTCCAAGGTTGTGGGATATTTTTGGCGTTGACTTTTGAAATTTTGGTCAAAGGAATATCTAGTTGTACTTCGTATCCAATCTCTATGAGGAATTTGAGAACTTCATCTTCGGTTGGTGTAGGCCAATATCTGTTAGCAGGTTCTGGTGGTTCTGGTAAGTCTAAGGCTCTTCGAAGGTGTTTCGGGGTGACTTTTACTTTCTTACGATCCAGTGTGCAGGTGAAGTATCTTTCATCATCGTCCAGCTTTATAGTGCTCCACATTTGATGAATATACAACTCATGAACACTGTCTGATCTATCCAACAAGTTGCTGCACTTGTGTCTCTTGAGTATTTCAATTGCAATCTGACAGCTTGGTTCTGCACACTTTATCTTTTCAAAGTCAACCCTTGCGTTGTTGTTGCCATATTCTGCCTTATAGCCATGTGGAAACACTTCTTCCTTAGTGAGCATTGGGAATGATTGTTGCTGTGGTGCAGCCATTTGAGATAACTGAAACATCATTCAGACACAGATTTGCAGGATATATGAATGTTAGCTTTTATTCAAACTTGTTGTTTCACATGTAGTCCTTTTATAACTTAGTGTGATTTTACAAGTTCAAACATGGCAATTTGTGTTCATGTTAATGTACGAAAAACAATTTTGACATTTTTTTTTGGTAAAATGACAATTCCTATAGAAGTGACAACTCCTATAGAATCTGACAATTCCTATGGAAACTGACAATTCCTATAGAATCTGACAATTCCTATACAATTGGACAATTCCTATACAATTGGACAATTGCGATAGAATTGAACAATTGCGATAGAAATGGACAATTGCGATAGAAATTGACAATTTGGATAGAAATTGACAATTGCGATAGAAATTGACAATTGCGAAAGAATTTGACAATTGCGATAGAATTTGACGATAGAATTTGACATTTACGATAGAAAATGACAATTTCGATAACAAATGACAATTTCGATAGAAAATGACATTTGCGATAGAAAATGACAATTTCAATAACAAATGACAATTTCGATAGAAAATGATAATTTTGATAATTTCTTATACAAGAAATTTCAATAACACTGTAGACGTACTGTTCATCAGATTCTTCAAAAATTTATCAAAACTTGTTATTATGTTCGCACAAATTTGTTCCAATAGCATCCTATGATGTTTCTAAGTCATATATTCAAGTTTTAACAACTTTTAACCACAGAATCTCAAAAATCAACCTGAACGTGTTCTTCTTAAACCCTAACAATCAAAATCAAAGCCATGGTGTTTCTGGGTTCAATTCAAAGGCATAATCATTCAATTCGAAGCATAAGAACAACATTTCAATGGATTAATTATGCTACAACACAAACAATCACTTTTCCCCAATTTGTACGCTTAAACCCTAAAATTAGAACATGCAAGAATCTTGTTTCTGGGTTCAATTCAAAGGCATAATCATTCAACTCGAAGCATAAGAACAACATTTCAATGGTTTAATTATGCTACAACACAAACAATCACTTTTCCCCAATTTGTACGCTTAAACCCTAAAATTAGAACATGCAAGAATCTTGTTTCTGGGTTCATTTAAGCACATGCATCATGTTTAGGAACATATTCCGAGCAAATCCCACCAACAAATTACAACTTAAACACTTAAAATCAAGAAACACGATTAAGCATAAACCCTAAGTCTAAAGCATTCGATTGTGACAAATTGAACCGTTGGATTGTTAAATCCTTCAAAACCGTTTCTTATAATCGTATAATAAACATGTTTTTACTCACAAATTAGCAGATTCTTGAACGGATTTGATGGTTGATTCTTAGCCGTGGATCTTGGTGGGTGGGAATTAACTGCGGTTTGTGTGGTTTGTCAGTGAAAGTAAATGTTGCATTTACTACTTTTTCCCTTTTTTTTAATCTGTTTTAACCTTTTTCATCTTTCACACATTTAGTCCCTAAACTTTTTATGTTTGCGCTTTAGATCTTAACTCACTAATTCTAACTTTCATACTTAGCATATTTGGCACTAACAACTCTTAATCCTATGATATTACCACCTTTCTTTTTGAAGCAACAATTTAGAAGAAATTATGCAAGTACAAATTTTTAAAAATTTAAAATTTTAATTTATGTCTCCCCCTCAACACTTGTTCCGAAATAATTGTTAACATTTTGAAATGAACAAGGTGTTGGAGAAGATTTTGTACTTGCATTTTTTTTTAAATATATTACATGGAAAATCTTTTTGTGTTTTTCATTAAATATTTACAAAGATAGTTTGATGTTTGACTCTATTAATTTTGTATAAGAAAATTGTTCAAGTCATCTGGAGTCAAACATCTCATACCAATCTGGTGAACCAGTTCCACAAATCTTGCATGAGGCAAGGCTTTGGTGAACAGATCCGCCAATTGGTGTTCAGTACCCACGAAGTATAATTCAACTGTACCCATTTCCTCGTGCTCTTTGATAAAGTGATACCGGAGAGCAATATGCTTCGATTTTGAATGTTGAACCGTGTTGCATGAAATAGCGATGGCACTCTTTCTTGTTGAAGATGTAACCATAATCCATCAGTTGTGATCGCATCCATATGACTTGAGCACAGCATGCTGACATGGCCACGTATTCAGATTTCATTGACGATAGTGATGTACAATCTTGTTTCTTTGATTGCCAAGAGACGAGCTTGTCCCCCAAGAATTGAACTCCCCCTGATGTACTTTTGCGTGTGTCTAGGCATCCTGCATGGTTAGCGTATGAAAAAGCAACAAGTTCAAACCTAGAATCCTTCGGATACCAGATTCTCAAATGAATGGTTCCCTTTATGTATCGAAGGATCCTCTTCACAGCAGACAAATGACGTTCAGTTGGTCTTGACTGATAACGGGAGCATAGATACGTGGCAAATACAACATCCGGTCTGCTAGTTGTGAGATACATGATAGACCCAATCATACTACGATATTTCGTAGGTGATAGTCGTGTCAAACGGGTCACAAGCCAAAACCTCTCACGAAGAAAAGTCAACTCGCGACGATTTAACCGCAACAATCAATTGTAATAACAAGATAAGCGAATACCCGGGTTGTAGTCCCAATGAGGCGTGAAATTGAGGATATCGTTTGAGGTTCGGAATTAAAATGCTTGAAAAGACGAGGGTTGCTTGGTTGCTAACATCTATTAAAACGAAAATAAAGATAACGTAAAACGGAAACTAATAACGAGTAAAAACGTAACATTTTATGAAAAATAAACCTACGGGAACCAAAATAATTTTTCTACGTCCTAAATGATAAAAGAAAATTTTGAAAAAAAAGAATTATAATTTTTTGACTTTTTAATAATTAAATACGAATTTAAAACTAATTAAAAGAAAATAAATGATTAAAATACTAAACGACAAGGGAAAAATCTGGAAATTTTTGTGAAATAACTTTAAGGTAAACAGATTCTAAGAAAAATATAAAAAAGGTCCCAACTTATTCCTATAAGCTGGGAATAAGCAAAATGATTCGGATTAAGCAAGAGGGAAATAAGGGTTAAATATTAAATAAAGGAAATGTAAACTAAAACAAAGACCCAAGGCATGGTGGTAAGGGTGTTGTGTGTGTGCTAAAGGGCTGGGGTTCGAACCCCAGTTATGCATTTTTTTTGAAAACATATTTTTTTGTTGTTTTTCTTTTAGGAAATTGATTAAGCTAAAGATTATAAGTTACTTTGAAACTAAAAACCTTTTTTTTTAAACTTATAAAAAAGCTGAGAAGCAAGCTAGTCTTAACAGATCAGTGGACAAAAAGAAAATTTTGAAAAAAGCAAAGGGCTAATGGCTAAGGTCTAATAAGCTAGTAAGATAATCTAATAACCAATTATGCAACTAGATATAGGATTAAGCTACCTAATAACTTACTGATGTGCAGAAATCAAGAATTAAGAGTGATTTTGACTTTTAAACTAATAACCTATGGTTATTATGCATGACCTATACTATACTCACCTAATGCAGACTATGTAAGCTAAATTCCTCACCTTAAATCAACTTTTGCTCAGAATTTAACTATGAATCAAACACTCCTTAAAAGGAACTGTGAGGGTTTTAAAACTACAACAGCTATCATAAGCTAAATTTTTTTTGAAAGGTCAATACTCAATAAGCTATCTTAAGCCCTAAAAAGTAACATTACCAGAAAATAAGAAGAAAATTAAGCAGTAATCAGCAGTTGACTTTCGTTGACCAGAAATTAAAAGAAAAAGAAAACTTAAATTTTAATTAACTGAAATTGAGATTACATAACTGGAAATTAAAAAAATAAACAACAATAACAATAAAAAAGAGAAAAGTACCTAAATGAAAGCTAAATAAAACCTGCTATTGCTACCGTATTACAACTCTATTTATACTAAAAAAATATATGAACTAGGGTTCTTCTCTTTGTGCTTTTTGTGTGAGATAAATCCCAGTTGCTTCTTGTGCTAATTTCTTGACCCTTGATTTTTCTTGGTCACCACAACTTGAATCTTGAGCCGTAGATCCATCTTTAGTCCTCGGATTGATGAGGTGGAGGGGGGACGAATGGTGAGCATGTGAGGATGTTTTGGACGGTAGTGGTGATGTAAGGGATGGATGGTGGATTAAGGTAATGGCGGGAATAAGTGGGGATTAAAGAAGAAGATGTACAGTAATTAGGTTGTGGGTTTGAGGGTTTGACTGATTGTTTGACCCGTATTATTAATAAAGGGGTGTTGGGTTGGGCCGTGGGTTTTGTGGGTTGGATTGGGTTAAAGGGTATAGTTTGATGGGGTAAATGGGTTTGTTATTTTGATCCGGATAGATAGTATTTAGGATAAAAATGGATTTAACCATAAGGACTAGTTGTGTAAATATGAAGATTGTGGGGACCAATTCTGCCATTCTTTCAAAGTTAAACAAGGGACCGATATTGTCAAGGAGAAATAATCCAAGGGCCAATTGGGATTTTCGAGCTTGAATTTTAATCTGAATGAATAATGTCTTTTCCGGCTTCGATTTTCGGCTCTTTTCCACATCAAGCTCGGTTTTGTCCATGTTTGCCTCGTTTTCAATCCTTTTGTACCTGAAACACATAAAACACAATCCAAGGATATTTGTAACAATATAGGGTCCATTTGGGTGTTTTTGGTCACTTTTGTGGGGTTTTTCCGGTATTAAATGATGAGTAAAAGGCCACTCATCAATCCCCCACACTAAGCAATTGCTAGTCCCTAGCAATCCGATCATATGAAGTAATGAAAGGATCAAAAGAATATCAAGGTACCAAAAATATATCACCCCGTTTTGACTTTATTATAAAATGCAAGTAAATTAAAACGAGAACAAACGTAAATATCATGCTTGATTTTTAAAAAATGGCATCATGGAACGGGAATCACACAAAATGGGTGACTCCGGGGAATTGTAATCGTCATCCTCTTTTTATACTCCCCAACTAAGTCTAAAACCCTTGTGCAAACATTTTTGTAAAATGCTAACACTACTTATATTAGTAATCTGTGTAAGCCGAGACTTAACTTTTCGCTCCCACAATTATTTAAGTTAGGTGTGTGTGCTTGTTTTCAAAGTTTTGACCGTAAAAATTGACATTTATTAGGGTTAAAAACCGACAATGATTTAGAAATTAGAGATTCAAAGGTGAGATCACTCCATATAGCGACTTTCTTCTCAGCTTGTCCTTAGTAAACTTAGGAGGCTAGGTTTTTACACCCTCGAGAATAGTATCGGAGCTCACGGGATCTTTGAAGTCAACAATTTCTAAATCACCGTCCAACTTTTAGACAATTTTGACGAAAACTAGTTCGACTTTCGATTTAAATTTAAGAAGAAGCAAGTTTCTCACATTTATTCATAAGCAACAAACATAAACATCTTTTTCATTATATTTTTCACTTTTTTTTTTGTGTTTTTTTTTTTTTTTTTTTTTTTTTTTTTTTTTTTGTTTTTTTTTTTTTTTTTTTTTTGTTTTTTTGTGACTTAACTCATTATTGTACCATAAACTACGGAGCTTCACGGGGAAATTCCAAGACCTTACACCTTTCGAAATAAAGGATCCAAGGGCCGTTACAACGGAGAGTTCCAAGACCTTAACGCCTTTCGGAATTAAAGGTCCAAGGCCGGTGCAAGAGGGTAGCCAAGACCTAAACGCCATTTGGTAATAAGGATCCAAGGACCTATCTCGAACCGAAGGTTAGGACTTATTTATTCATACTCAAAACTTTAACTTTTGCAACTTTGAAGCAACGACTCACTTTCATTTTGCATTCTTATTATGTTGGGACAAGGTTCTCAGCACTAGACTTTATGAATTCGTCCGATTCCTTTTCAGGAATAGTGCTAAGATGCTCATCCCCCATAATGAGAGAGTCCTCGGGTCTAGACTGAGAGGGAAAGATGTTTGTGATTGCAATAGACTGAGGGAGCTGAGAAATGATATCACTCAAAGGAATCGTACTCTCCTCGTCTTCTTCCTCATCATCGTCATCAAGAAGGGCAGCCCTGAGAAAGAAGGGGTGATTGATGAACTTGCAGTCCTAAGAAGAACTTGAGTACACCCATCATGGACATCACAAAGTTTTGTTTCATTAGTTTTGCAAAAGCGTTTGAATATTTTTTATGGGTAGACCCAAAAATGATGTCATCCGCATAAATTTGAACAATAAGAATATCCTCCCCGTGTTTTTGTATAAACAAAGTCGGGTCAACTGATCATTTTGAAAAGTGATTGGCTAGTAAGAATGCAGATAATTTGTCGTACCATGCCCTCGGGGCTTGCTTAAGGCCATAGAGGGCTTTCTTGAGCCTGTAGACATGGTTCGGATGCTCTGGATCGACGAAGCGCTCTGGTTGTGTAACATACACGTCTTCCCAGAGTTGTCCATTGAGAAATGCCGTCTTCTCGTCCAATTGATAAACTGTGATATTCTTGTGAGCAGCGTATGCCAGGAACATTCGAACGGCCTCAAGACGTGCCACTGGTGCAAAAGATTCCTCGAAGTCGATTCCTTCCTCTTGACTGAATCCTTTAGCCACCAACCGGGACTTGTTATGAATAACCGTACCATCCGCATCTAACTTATTTTTCCAGATCCACTTCAGCCCGACAACGTAAACCCCATCTGGTCTTTCTACCAATTCCCAAACTTTCCGTCTGTATGGAGTCGTTATCGTGTCATGACTGGGTTTTCTGGGTTGCCAATTACATTCACAAGGGGGTGATCCTTAGTCCATTTGTGAGTGGAAGGGTAGTGTTGATAAGTATGGTGAAGATTTGACGGTTCCAAATTGCTCGTGGATGATTCTTCGATGTCTGGAATGGTAGTGTTGATAAGTATGGTGTGAAAGTATCATCCATCAATAATTCGGCACTGTACAACTTTGGATTTTCCTTGAGTGCTTTGTTTAAAAAACGTGGTTGATCATTTCTAATTGCAAAGCCATATCCTTGAGGAATGGGTTTGACAGTTAGTTTTTGAATAGTTGTTACAGATTCACCCATTTTATAAACAACGTTCTGAAATTCTTTAAGTTTTCCTTCCAATGCCACAATTTCTTCAAGGTATGAATTAACACGTTTCCTTGAAACTTGTTTGTATTCAGAAAATTTTTCTTGACAAGTTGACAATTCTGTTTTGGTTTTAGAATGTTCAGAATGGAGAATGTCAACCTGCTTTTGGAAATCAAGTTTTTCTTGTTCCTTTTGTGAAATTAATTCATGTTAGGAAACGGTCAATTCACGAACTTGATGTTCTAAATTTTGTACCTTCACGTATGACTCTTGGAAAGCAAACTCAAAGCTTTTCTCACGTTTTTCTTTGTTTTCAAAATTTGAAAGTTGTTGCTTGTAGCACTCAAGATCCTTGGTTAACAATGCAACTTTGGCTTTCAAGTTTCTGTTAATGTCATTGCATTTATCAATCTGAGATTTTTGTGCATTTAATTATGTTTGGGTGGTCAACAATAAGGTCATTATCTCTGGATCTGTATCATGCATAAGATCATTTTGTTCAATGTGATCATGATTGTCATCTTCAAAAGAATCATCAAATGAAACCACGGGGTTAATTTGATCATCATCAAATGTAACAACGGTGTTTATTTGATCATTGTCTTGAGATGATAATGATGAGTCATTTTGACCAATATTTTCTTGTGCAGATGAAGATGCAGACGGTGATGCAATTTCATGAATAAAACAGTCAGATTCAGATACCTGAGATAAGCCATCGGTATCATAGACCGGGCCTGTCTCACTCATATTCATCTCCTGCATGTTTGCCATCAACATTACGGCTGCATTTGCTTCAAGGTCTTCCATTTCATCATCTGAGAATGCATTTGCCATAAAGTTGTGTTCTTTCTCGGTCAAAGTACCACCAGCTTTTTCATCTTTCAATGCCAGAAGAAGAGCCTCCTTATGATAAGCACTGCCCATTGTCCTTGGCTTTGGGCATGCATTTTCCATATGACCATTCCCACCACAATTGTAGCATGTAATTTCCGTGTTTGCAATCCCTTTCTTCTTTGTTCCAGCAATCTGAGCCCTCATTTGAGAATTACGTATGTTGTTTCTACCACTTCCTCCTGAACTGAACCTTTGACCACTAGAATTCCCCATATAACTTCCTGAACCAAATCTTCCTGAAGCCCTGTTCTGAATTTCAACCCTTCCATCATTAACCACTGCTTGATTCCTTGTGTTTGATGAAGACCTTAATCGATTGTTAGACCTGTTTGAGAATTTTCTAAAGGCGGGAGCGATTAACGCAAATCCCTCGTTCAAAGAGTTAAAGGCATCATCTTCATCATTGTCAACGTTGGAGTACATACTATAATCAGTGTTGTCGTATGGGATGAGTTGATTATCAGAGTATTGTCAAGGTGCTTCATATGGGACAAGTTGGTTTAAAGGTTATGAAGGATAACCCGAATGAGGTGTTGGTGGTTGAACGAAATCCTTATTTGGTGGTGCAAAGTGAGATTGAGCCATTAAAGCAAGTGTGTTTGAAGTAGGTACTGATGAAGATCCTCCATGAGCTGCTCGATCCTTGTCAACTTCGGATTGGTGATGTTTGAGGTAATCGTACAACAACCCATAAGAAATAGTGTGTAGATTCTTGGATTATCTTATGAAAGTAACATATTTTTGCCAATCCGATCCTAGACACCCCAGAAACTTAGAGTTCACAGCAATCTTTGGTAAAATGATGTTGTGACGATCCAGATCGTTGACAATGTTGGTGAAACGATGGTAGTATGATTCTAAAGACTCCCCAGCTTCAATGGTGAAGTGTGTGTTTTCCATATACAACTTTGATTTCAAGTCCTCCTGATTTAACTCAGTACCTTCCATAAGAAGGTGTACATGCTCCCACATATCCTTTGCTGTCTTTTGTGAATCGATGCTCCTGAAGATCGGATTTGGAATCCCTTGGAGGATGTAAGACATAGCTAACTCATTAGCCTCTTGTTGAAGAACTTGTTCTGCGGTGAGTTGAGCTAGAGGAATAGGGGTTGTTGTGGTTTCTCTTGGAGGAACTTGACTTGGATCTGCAGGAATGGTTGTAGTAGGAGTTGGATACGGTCCATCAAAGATAACCTTCTTCAGATACTTCCCATGAGGTTTCTTTAACTCGATGAATTGGAGAAAACAACTAGACCACTGCACATAGTTCCCTGGTGTTAACATTGGTGGTGTGTCCAAAGACCCTGCTCCATGCCTCGATTGTTGACTGCTTATGGCTTCGCACATTTTGTTAAACCAGTGTGGTTCTCTTGAATGAGGTTGGTAATTTTGCATCGATTGTTGAGGGATTTGTTGCTGTGGAAGAAATTGATGTTGCTGCATTAACATGTGATGTTGTTGATACTGTGGTTGATACTGTCATTGAGGATACTGCTGCTGAAATGGTTGTTGACGACACTGTTGCTGTTGTTGATTGTAGAAGTAGTTATTTTATGGTGGTTGAGACATCCTTGTGTTTTTGTTGATCGTACGGACAATTAAGATGTGTGTTATGAGTTATGAGGTTTGGTTTTGGTTAAGTGGTGTTTTTGTTCAATTTTGATAGATTACTGTTCACAACGATAGCGATAACACTGTTCACGACAATTGTGATAACACTGTGCACGCTGCCAATTGCGATAAGAGTCTAAATTGCGATAAGATTCTAAATTGCGATAAGGTTTTGAATTGCGATAAGATTCTAAATTGCGATAAGGTTTTGAATTGCGATAAGATTCTAAATTGCGATAACTCCAAGAATTCCGATAGCTTCAGCAATTGCGATAGAAATTGATAATTGCGATAAGCTTTCTAAATGCGATAGAACTTGCAATTGCGATAAGTTATCTTAATTGCGATAGAAAAGGAAATTTTGATAAGTTAACAGAATTGCGATAGATCTTGCAATTTCGATAGGTCATCTAAATTACAATTCTGATCACTTTCTCAAAATCTTATACAAGATATGAGAATAACTGCCAAGTCGAAGTATTTTCAAAAACTTATACAAGCAAGGAAAACACTGAACTCCAATTTAGATAAATCCATAGGCTGCTGAAATTGCGATAAACCCTTGCGAGAATGGCGATAAACCCTCTTTTTCACAATTGCGATAAACCCTCTTTTGAACCAAATTGCGATAAACCTTCTTTTCACCAAATTATGATAAACCCTCTATTCACCAACTTTTTCAGATTACCTTAACGCCTAGAAAACGATGATTTATCCGATTGTTTTTGGTTTCTAACATTTAATAATACGTAAATTATGAAGAGATTTGCAACCTTTAACGTGAAAACCAAAATTTGGTGAATTTCTATAACTAGCAATGAGCTAAAAAACTAGTGTTATACTAATCAAACTCAAACAAAAACTCAAATATCGACTTTGAATATAATCTCTATTCACTATTTTATCTTTTCACTTTACAAGCTTGATGATAAATGAAAGAGATGAGATGTTTGGTCGTTTTTAGCCACAAAACCACACGTAAAATACTTAAACCAAACGTAAAAACGTATAGATAACGATTTAAACTACTCGAAAAACAAACAACTAATTATCCTTTAGCATATGATACCACTTGATGGTCCCTAATATTATTTTAACACAAGATCTACTCAACTAATAAGCTACTAACCAATACATACGACTACTAAATGAAACAAGTAATTAGACAACGAGAGATTAGAGAATGAGATGAAGAGAATAAAGAGAAGAGAATGGATGACTTATATTCATACGATTGACTAGCAAAGGTTCGGTACAAATGAAAATAAACCAACAATAGAAATGAGGACACTAGCACCCTATTTATAGACACAAATTAGGGCGACATTAGCATCCAATGTTTCTAGAATATTAAACAAGGCCACATGGCCCATGGACTCCTAATGAGCCGTGGACTGTTTAGCTAACATAGAGTCCATTACTTTGCAACCTAATTAACGAAATGGACAAGTCTTGAATACTTGTGAAATGCGTTCCCAACAAATTACAAAAGTGATATCTACACATAACAGAACTTGCTTGTATCTCAAGTCTAAGGATGACTTAACAAACCATTTCATCATTTTACTCATGACAAGGATCCAAAAGTAAATGTTTGAAAGTTGGGGTATCCAATATGCATCCCTTGTGAATACGTACGAGTTTGGCTGAAATAATCCACATTCTCATAGAATATAACCGACACTCACATTTGCATTGCATAACAATATTCCCATATTGTTAACCGACAATGGACATATTTAGAATGATAAATCATTTCATGGATTAAACATGCAAATATGGAATAACAGGTTATATGAACAAAATAACAAATACCTCGTATTTTTATTTATCAGAAAATAAAACTGTCTTACAATTCCAAATTATTCAAAATACTAATTAACACACGGATTTACATGAGACTACTAGCTGGTATCAAACCAATATTCCTAGTCAATTTAGAATGCTTAGGATATGCTAAAGCCTTCGTAAAGGCATTAGCTAGATTGTCATCTGTATGAACTTTTAATATCTTCACGTCACCCATTTCAATGGTTTCTCAAAGATAATGAACTTTTGCACGGTAATTTCTAGCACCCTTGGTGATTCCACATTCATTAGCTATAGTAGTAGCTCCTGTATTATCACAATACATATTTATGGGCTCTTCAATTGTGGGAACAATGCCAAGCCTAGAAATGAATTTTCGAATTCATACAGCCTCTTTAGATGCATCATAAGCAGCTATATACTCAGCTTCTGTAGATGAAGTCGCAGAAATACTCTGCTTTGTGCTTTTCCAGTCAACAACACCTCCATTTAAAATGAATACATATCCAGTCTGAGATTTCAGGTCATCAGCATCTGTTAGATATCCAGCATCAGTGTAGCAAGAAACCCTGAGCTCTCATTTCATATCACCTCCATAAACCAGAAACATATCCTTAGTATTGCGTAAATACTTAAGAATATTCTTAACAGCAGTCCAGTGAAGTTCACCTGGATTCTGTTGAAAATGGCTTGTCATGTTCTGAGCGAACGCAACATCAGGACGAGTACATCTCACAGCATACATAATTGATCCTATAGCCGAGGCGTAGGGACCTTTATGCATGCGCTCTTTTTCAGCAGGTATCTCAGCACCTTGTGATTTACTCAATTTAGGCTCATCTTGCATTGGGATAGTTCGTCGTTTGGAATTCTCCATGAAATATATTTTCAAGATTTTCTCAATGTAAGCACTTTGACACAAACCAATTAACCGTCTTGATCTATCTCTATAGAACTTGATTCCAAGAATATATGCAGCTTCTCCTAGATCTTTCATGGCAAAACATTTTCCAAGATAGGATTTTACATCTTGTAACATTGGAATGTTGTTTCCCATGAGTAATATGTCATCAACATATATAATTAGGAAAGTGACATAACTCCCACTAGCTTTCTGATATACACATGGCTCATCTCGATTTTGAGTGAAACCGAATTTCTTAATCTCATCATCAAAATGTTTATTCCATTGCCTAGATGCTTGCTTAAGTCCATAAATGGAACGCTTGAGCTTGCATACTCGGTTAGGATATTTTGGATTAGCAAAACCTTCAGGTTGCACCATATAGACTTCTTCGGAAAGATGTCCATTGAGGAAGGCGATTTTGACATCCATTTGCCAAATCTCATAGTCATAGAATGCAAATATGGCTATGAGAATCCTTATAGCTCTAATGTCTGCAACAGGAGAAAAGGTCTCTTTGTAATCAACCCCATAGGTTTGAGTGAAACCCTTTGCTATGAGACGAGCTTTAAAGGTGTGTATTTCACCATCTATGTCAGTCTTCTTTTTGAAGAGCCATTTGCTACCAACGATTTTACCGTTAGGAGGAAGATCAACTAAGTCCCAGACTTCGTTGTCTTTCATGGATTACATTTCCACATTCATCGCATCAAGCCAATTCTTGGATTCAGGATCCATCAATGCAGCTTTATAGTTGTTGGGTTCACCAAGATCCCCCAACTCATGCTCCTCAGCATCGACGTATAAACACATTCGATCTGGGGCACGGCGTGTCCTAGTGGACTTACGAATGGGATTGATATCACTTTGAGGTTCATCAATTTCTTGATCATCCTCATCATGACCTAAGCTAGTGTCTGTCGAAGGATATGTATCTTCTTCTTGAATAATTTCAAGATCTTCTAGACTCCCGCTTGCTTCATGATCCAAGAGATTTTTATCAAGGTATTCAGCGTTCCGAGCAACAAATACTTTGTTCTCGGATGGAAGGTAGAAAGAATATCCCATTGTTTCCTTTGGGTATCCTACGAAGATACAATTAATAGTTCTGGGTTCCAGTTTGTCAGGTTTGGTAAGTGTATCACACTTAACAAGTGTTGGGAATTAAATATTCCGAAGTTTAAGTATCGGAAAAATCTCTCAAGTGATTAAATCTGGTAGCAGTAGAGTTAAGTCTGGTGAGTTCCAAAGTTAAGTCTGCTAGTTATTTGCTAGTTAAAGTCTGGTCGTTGAAGTTAAGTCTGGTGGTTAAGTCAAGTGTTAATTCTGGTGACTATCAGAGTTAAGTCTGCTTGATGAAGATATTAAGTCTGGTTGACTAAAAGTCAATAATACACGGTAGATAATATCTTACCCCATGTGGTCAGTCTTTATCTTATTCTCATAGAACAAGTTGTAAACATAGATACATGTTGTATCTTAGTTACTGACACACATAAGATAAGCTAGCAAGTTGTTTGACAAGACTTAACATTAATGTAAAGATCTTTCTTATGTTATAAAAGAAAGATCTTAGACTAGAGATATAAGTGTGTGTTAAACATATAGTGAAAAATATCTCTCAAGAACATAGAACAAAAACAATATCACAAGATATAGAAACATAAGATTCAAGGTTGTAAACCTAGTGATAACTCAAGATCACTCGTCTTATTATCTTAATAATATTGAATCGTTTGGTGATAAGCTTTCATTGTTCATTGTCATATATCAAACATCTTACAAACATGCACCAAAGTCTGTTCAAAGGCCCATTCAAACAAAAGCAGTGGTCCAAAAACAAGTTTGGAAACAAAAGGGGACAACTACAAAGTCAGCAGTTAATTCTGCTAAGCCAGCAGTTAATTCTGCAAGGCAAGCAGTTAATTTTGGTAGGCAAGTAGTTAAGTCTGCTGCTTGGGCAAAGAGGGAAAATGCTGTTAAGGCCTCAGCATGTTGGGTTTGGAATTCAAGTAAATCCAATGTTGCATCAACTGTTCTAAAAAGATTAAATTACATTGATGCAAGAGGCAGATCCAAGTCAGTAATGGCTTGGGTCCCCAAAAGAAACTAATACTTCTCATTTATGTGCAGGAACATTCAATTGATCAACAAGAGGATCAAGGATTTTCAGATAGTGGATGTTCAAGGCACATGACAAGCAACAAGTCTTATCTCTCAAATTTTCAATCAATAGATGGAGGCTATGTTACCTTTGGAGGAGGTGTTGGTGGCAAAATTTCTGGTAAAGGTACCATTAAAACTGGAAATTTAGATTTTGAAGATGTGTACTATGTAAAAGAGCTAAATTATAATCTTTTTAGTGTCTCACAAATGTGTGACAAAAAGAAAAAAGTTCTTTTCTGTGAGACTGAATGTCTTGTACTTTCTCCTGATTTTAAGATGCCTGATGAAAGTCAAGTACTTCTTAAAATTCCTAGAAAGGGCAATATGTACAGTGTTGACATGAAGAACATTGTTCCTAAAAAGGATTTAACTTGTCTTGTTGCAAAGGCCACATTGGATGAATCAATGAAATGGCATAGAAGGCTTGGTCATATTAATTTTAAAACCATAAATCAGATTGTTAAGAATGGTTTGGTAAGAGGTTTACCTCATAAAAGATTTGAAAATGATCAAACATGCATTGCTTGTCTTAAAGGCAAACAACACAAAGCCACTTGTAAGCCCAAGATTTTTAACTCTATCAATCAATCATTGTCTATGCTTCATATGGACTTATTTGGACCTGTTTCAGTAAGTAGTATAATGCATAAGAGATATTGTCTTGTTATAATTGATGACTATACCAGATTTACATGGGTTTTCTTTTTAGGTTCTAAGGATGAAACTTCTAGAATTCTTAAGACATTCATTACACAGATAGAAAACCAAGTAGACAAGAAAGTGAAAGTCATTAGATGTGATAATGGGACAGAGTTTAAGAATAGAGTTATGGATGATTTCTGCAAACAAAAAGGTATTAGGAGAGAATTTAGTGTTGTTAGAACTCCACAACAGAATGGTGTGGTTGAGAGGAAGAATAGAACACTAATAGAAGCTGCTAGAACTATGTTAGCTGATTCTAAGCTACCTATAACTTTTTGGGCTGAAGCAGTCAACACTGCTTGCTATGTTCAAAATAGAGCTTTAGTTATACAGCCTCACAATAAGACATCATATGAACTTTTTAGAGGTAGAACTCCTGCAATAGGTTTTCTTAGACCTTTTGGATGTCATGTGACAATTCTCAATACCTTAGACCATTTAGGAAAATTCGATGGTAAAGAAGATGAAGGATTCTTTGTTGGATATTCTCTTAATAGCAAAGCATTTAGAGTATACAACACTAGAACTATGATTGTAGAGGAAAATCTACATGTGGAGTTTTTGGAAGATAAATCCAATGTAGAAGGTCAAGGACCAAAATGGCTATTTGATCTTGAAACTCTAACCAAATCAATGAATTATGTGCCTGTTGTTGCAAAAACTAATGATTTTTCAGGTTCACAAGCAACAGGTGAGGCAAGGTTAGAAAAGGAGACAAACCAAGATCATGTTTGGATGCCAATATGGTCAAGTACAAGTGTGGTTTCAACATCAACACATGATGAATCTTCTTCTGGTAAAGCTAAAGAAGATGTTGAAGATAAAAGCAAAGAAGATGGAACAAAGGAACAAGAAAATAGTTCTGCTGTTGATAATGATGCTGAAACAGACTTAACTGAAGAAGCAGACTTAACAAAGGAAGCGGAATTAACAGTCGATGAGGTGGATTTGAGCAATCTCCCACCAAACTATCATGTTCCACTTACACCACAAACCAGAATTCACAAGGTCCACTCCCTAGAAAATGTGATAGGAGATATACAATCAGGGGTGAAGACAAGAAAACAACTGATGTCTTCAGATCAACAAGGGCTTCTTGATGCCCTTTATGCTTCAAAACAGCATGAGTTTTCAAACTCTTGCTTGTTTGTATGTTTTCTCTCACAATCTGAACCAAAGAACATTCTGAAAGCCTTATATGATTCAAGCTGGGTAGAAGCTATGCTAGAGGAGCTTCTTCAGTTCAAGATTCAGAAAGTTTGGGTGCTAGTTGATTTACCTAAGGATGCAAAGGTAATTGGCACTAGATGGTTTTTCAAGAATAAAAGGGATGAAAGGGGAATAGTGATTAGGAATAAGGCTAGATTAGTAGCCCAAGGGTACACACAACAAGAAGGTATAGACTATGATGAAGTTTTTGCTCCAGTAGCAAGACTTGAGGCAATTAGGCTTTTCTTAGCTTATGCTTCATTTTTAGGCTTCACAGTTTACCAAATGGATGTCAAGAGTGCATTTCTATATGGCACAATTGAAGAAGAGGTGTATGTCTCACAACCTCCAGGGTTCATTGATCTTGACCATCCAGACAAAGTGTACAGAGTTGTAAAGGCTCTTTATGGCCTTCATCAGGCACCTAGAGCTTGGTATGAAACACTGGCTTCCTATTTAAAAGAGAATGGGTTTCAAAGAGGAAAGATTGATCAGACACTTTTCATCAAACAGCACAAGAAGGATCTTCTGTTAGTGCAGGTGTATGTGGATGACATTATCTTTGGATCTACAAGGAAGGAGATGTGTTTGGAGTTTGAGAAGCTTATGCATGATAAGTTTCAGATGAGTTCCATGGGGGAACTTACATTCTTTTTGGGTTTGCAAGTTAAACAGTCATATGAAGGCATATTTATTAATCAAGATAAATATGTTGCTGAAATTCTTAGAAAGTTCAACTTTGCTGATTCAAAAATGGCAAGCATATCAATGGATTCTAAGAAACAACTTCCAAAAGATTTAGATGGAGAAAATGTGGATGTACACACATACAGATCTATGATAGGATCTTTGATGTATCTCACATCATCAAGACCTGACATCATGTTCTTTGTTTGTGGTTGTGCAAGATTTCAAGTCACTCCAAAGGTTTCTCATTTAACAGCAGTCAAGAGTATTTTTAGATATCTCAAGGGTCAACCTAGGTTGGGTCTATGGTATTCAAGGGAATCACCTTTTGATTTGGTATCATTTTCTGATAGTGATTATGCTGGTGCTAGCTTGGACGGAAAGTCAACCACTGGAGGATGTCAATTCCTTGGGTGTAGACTTATCTCATGCAAGTGTAAGAAGCAAACAACTGTGGCTACTTCAACAACTGAAGCTGAATATGTAGCTGCTGCAAGTTGCTGTGCTCAAGTCTTATGGCTTCAAAACTAACTTCTTGATTATGGGTACAATTTTATGAACACTGTTATTCATATTGATAATAGTAGTACAATTTGCATTATTAAAAATCCGGTACAACATTCTAAAACAAAACACATTGAAATTAGACATCATTTTATAAGAGATTGCAATGAGAAAAAGTTAATTCAAGTAATGAAAATTGCTTCAGAACATAATTTTGCAGATCTGCTAACAAAAGATTTTGATGTTGGAAGGTTTCAGTACTTGGTAGCAAGTATTGGAATGCTTAATACTTAAATTTTTCAATCTATGTGTTTTTATATACCAGTGTGGTTAATTCTGGTGATTACTCAGTTAATTCTGGTGGTTACTCAATTAAGTCTGGTAGTTAAATTTTTGTTCGTGCTGTTGTCTTTGTAAATTTGTACTAGCTATTACTTTAAAATTGTGTTATTTCATACAGATTAGTCATATGTTTATTCTAATACAAGACAAGTACTTTGTACATTGTTCTTTTTGTTTTAGACTAACAATTTCAGCTATGAATATTTGAGCATGAAGGAAGTTTTCAAGTGAAATGGAAGCAGCAGAATGTTATTTCAGTTGCTTACATAACAGGTTTATGATGGACTGAGTTTGAGAATTCTTAACAAAGGTTTATACCTAAGTTCATTAATTTTTGAAAACTACTTTCTTGAAACCTGGTTACCATATTTCACATTGAATTGATGACTTCGTTGATCAGACAGTAACTGATTCAACTCACTTTCTATCATTTTATACTTTTAAGTATAATGAGCAAGTCTAAGGACATCTGATAGAAAGAACAACTAGTAAAAGTGAATCTAACACTTGTGTTAGAGGCAACAATTGCTATGAGCTGGAAACCCTATCAAGAAAGCCTTTTGAATAGGTTTATCTTTACACAGGCAGTTATTTATAACTGAAAACATTGGTTCTCACACAACCAGAGGTTGCTTTAAACCGAAATCTTGATTAAGTGTCTGTTATACACTTAATCCCTTTAAAATGGTTGAAAGCAGTATGATTTTTCATAATAAAATCATATGCATAATGCTAAAAGTCAAAAAATTTCTTAAAAGGCTTTTTGAAATAAAAAATGACTCAGAAACCCATCAAATGATGGATTATGAGTTATTTGCCCCCTGAATCACCTCTCATAGGAGTTAACACACCTAGAAGTGATGAGGGCAGCAAATTAAACTCTTAAGGAATTGATGGCTACATGTACAACATTGTCTGATAACAAGTTCTAATTGATAGCTCATATGAAAGGGAGAGATACATTGTGAGAGATCTTCCAAACAGGGGAGGAAATGTTATTTGCATCTCAGGGGAGGAAATAAATCCCAAGGAAGTTTAACCAATGAATGGGAGGAAAAGACAAGAGCATACAAGATGATGAGGAAGTTGAAAATGACAAGAATAGAGCTGATTCTGGAGTATTATATATATTCAGAAGGGATGAAGCATTCCAAAGGAGAAAGTTCTATCTAGGTTAAACGAAGAAAGCTTTCAGTTTCAATTTCAGTTCACTACATTTGTTCATCACTTGCAAAGGCATGCTGATAGATGATTTCACTTGTTGAAACAAGCATCCAAGATACACAGCACCATTGCCTCTTATAATTCCTCCATCCAAGGAAATTGCATCATCTTTTAGGTCAATGTTTGAAGCCTAAAGATTTGTGTATTGATATTGTTGAAGTCAAAGATCAGAAAGCAGATGAGTTACTGAGATAGATATTAATCTTTCAGAATAGAAGAAAGTTCAGTCCAAGGGTCTGACTATGAAGTGTTTGAAAGATCTTCACAATCCATAATTTAATTCAGAAACATGTTGAAATGGATTCACATGTTTAGGGGAGGATTGTTGGGAATTAAATATTCTGAAGTTTAAGTATCGGGAAAATCTATCAAGTGATTAAATCTGGTAGCAGTAGAGTTAAGTCTGGTGAGTTCCAAAGTTAAGTCTGCTGGTTATCTGCTGGTTAAAGTCTGGTCATTGAAGTTAAGTCTGGTGGTTAAGTTAAGTGTTAATTTTGGTGACTATCAAAGTTAAGTCTGCTTGATGAAGATATTAAGTCTGGTTGACTAAAAGTCAATAATACACGGTAGATAATATCTTACCCCATGTACTCAGTCTTTATCTTATTCTCACAGAACAAGTTGTAAACATAGATACATGTTGTATCTTAGTTACTAACACACATAAGATAAGCTAGCAAGTTGTTTGACAAGACTTAACATTAATGTAAAGATCTTTCTTATGTTATAAAAGAAAGATCTTAGACTAGAGATATAAGTGTGTGTTAAGCTTATAGTGAAAAATATCTCTCAAGAACATAGAACAAAAACAATATCACAAGATATAGAAACATAAGATTCAAGGTTGTAACCCTAGTGATAACTCAAGATCACTCGTATTATTATCTTAATAATATTGAATCATTTGGTGATAAGCTTTCATTGTTCATTGTCATATATCAAACACAACTGTTCCATTTCCATAACCATAATAACCTTCTAAGTGTGATTAAGTATATTCCGCAAACTTAATCATATTCACTCAATATATCGTATACACAAAGTGCAAAAGGTTTAACCACCTTAACAGTGTATCGAATCCCTAACAACAAGTGCCTCACAACCTCAGACTTTTAAGTAAGCCAACTTAGGACCTTTCCCATGCCATACCTCGTATGGTGTCTTATCAACCTTCTTAGCTGGAACCATGTTGAGAATGCGTGCAGCAGACTCAAGGGCATAATCCCAAAAAGACTTTGGAAGAGTAGTTTGATTCATCATGGAGAGAACCATGTCTAGCAGTGTTTGATTTCTCCTCTCAGGCAAACCATTATGTTGTTGCGTGTAAAGAGGAGTGCGATGGGCAATAATCCCATGCTCTTTAAGATGATCCAGAAACTCTTGACTCATATATTCACCTCCACGATCAGAACGCAGTGACTTAATGGTCTTCCCGAGTTGGTTTTCTACTTCCTTTTGAAACACTTTAAATGTTTCAAACACTTCATGTTTATGTTTCAGCAGGTAAACATAACCATACCGACTATAGTCATCAGTAAAAGTGACGAAGTAGCTTCCTCCTTGTCTTGACACAGTTCTAAATGGGCTACATACATCGGTGTGTATTAGTCCAAGTAGATACTTAGCCCTTCCACTTGATGTGAATAGGGTTTTCTTGCCATCTTACCAGACATGCAGGAAACACACTTTTCAAATGACTTAATGTCAGTTAAGTTGAGAAGTCCATCATGTTGCAACTTCTCCATGCGTTTCTTGCTAATGTGTCCAAGAAGACAATGCCACAAGAGAGTAGAGTCCAAGGTGAGATTGGCTCTTTTATTGCTAACAGCAAACATATAACTATCATTTGTTTTAAAACAAGACTTATCAATTTCAAAAATACCATCCCTTGGGATAACACTAAAATAAACAACATTATTCATAGAAACTGAAATTGTATTATTCAATTCAAAGCGGTTAATAAAACCATCGTCAAATAAACGTGAAACTGAAATAATTCCTCTAGTAATAGAGGGAGCATAATGAAAATTGTTTAAAACAACTACTAATCCACTAGGGAGACATAAATGAAAACTTCGAATAGCTTCAACTCTTGCACGTTGACCATTGCCCATGTACAGACTTAAAGCTCCTGGCTTCAGCTTCCTACTTCCCCTGAGACCCTGAGTAGTATTACAGATATGATTACCACAACCCGTGTCATAAACCCAAGATCTACTAGGAAAATAATAGAGTTCTATGGTGAAAATAACTGAAGTGTTAGCTCCTTGAGATAGCTTTTTCTTTTTCAGCAACTCAGCGAGATACACGGGACAGTTCCTTCTCTAATGATCTGTTTCACCACATTGGTGACAGGTCGCGTCCTTTGCAGGGTTATCCTTCTTGGGTGGTGGAGGTTTCTTGGGCTTGGAAGCATAAGATGGATTATGCTCAGGAGCATAAGCCAACTTATACTTTCCATTCCCTTGTTTCCTCTTAGAATCCTTGAACGGTTTTTTACCTTGGTTTTTCTGGACCTTTCCTGAACGTATAGCATAAAGTGCAGGTGCAACATCTTTCTTGGGTAACGTCTGCTCATGTTGTTTAAACATAGCATGTAATTCATTCACAGTCTTCCTCATGCTGTACATATTATAGTTCTGCACGAAGCTGTCATACTCCTTAGAGAGTCCAATCAATATTAGGCTTACTCAAAGGTTTAAAGTGACGGGATGATCGAGACGCTCCAAGTTGTCAATGTAGTTCTTCATCTTTAGAACATATGAGCTTACAGATTGACCTTCTTCTTGCTTGCACGAGTGAAATTCCCTCGCTGTTTGAAGAAGTTCCTGTTCTGCCTGTTGAGCAAACATACTTTTCAACTCCTGTATCATGTCATATGCACCAAGGTGATTTAGATTTAGTTGGATTTCTAAGTCCATGGTCATAAGCATGAATGCAGCAATGTCCTTTGATCCCTTGACCCAAGTAGTGTGAGCTGCCAAAGCCTCAGGAGGGATTGGGTGTCCAGGAGTTGCAACAGGTGCAGCAGGAACAGGATGCTCCAAGTAATTTTCCTTATCTTCAGCTGACAGGATAATGCGAAGCTGGCGATACCAGTCAATGAAGTTAGGTCCAGTGAGTTTTTGTTTCTCTAAGAAACTCCTGAGTACCGAATTGTTTCTGACTGAGGTAGTCATCTACAATTAAAAAGTTCAAATAATTAGTATTTTCAATAATTAAATTCTCAATAGAATTAACTCCCCAATTAATTACTAATTAATACTAAGATCCAACTTGACCGCCCACTTATTACCAAAGGTCTGACCAATGTTTAAACAAGTGGGGCAAGAGTTAAGCGACGAGCGTTAATTGCATAAAATGAAACTCTTAGATTTATGAGATTGATCAAGACATTAGTAGGAAAGTAATAATGTCATGAGCATTTTTAGTCTCATCTTATGCCTCGGGTCCAAGGTCTGACCAAGCATACTTGAAATAAGTCGACCAAGCAAGAACGTACAAAAATTGCCAAAAGTCTGACCAATGAACAAAATTCACCATGGGTTTGGAATGGCTCTAAGGTCTGACCAAAGAGGTTAAGCCAAAAGCACGTGTTCTTGGTTGTGTGGCATAGACTTAAAATTTACACATAGGTTATACACATAAATGTGGTAAAATCGTGTACAAAGAAGCATGCAAAACAACTTTGTAGTACTTATTTAAATTTTTTTTTGGTAATGATACAATAGTGATCATCATGGTTCACGGTAGCTCCAATCAAACTCGCAAGGAAGCGGAGGACCAGGTCAGCGCGAAGCATATGACCGGAAATCCTTTAGGTGTGACTGTGCGCACCGCCTTATACCCCCCTTATAGTTTGTTCTAGTGGGTGAGCCGTACTTCCCAAGTGTCCATAGCATCCAGTTTTAAATTTCATGAAAAGCTTGTTTCAATTTATTTAGGTCACTTAATTTTACAAAAAACAATTTTCCACGAATCAAATAGCAGGTCACAATTGAGCATGATATTTTAAGGCATGTAAATTAAGACCATATTGATGTCATCTTGTTATAGGTATTAGTCCTTTTTTATTTTAGTTTTAGGCAAGTAAACATGTAGGCTAAAAGCAAAAATTCACAAAAGAACATACTACTAACACATGACATTAATATTAACAAGTAAACATATAGATCCGAGTCCTCTAGCGAGTCATCCCCAAATGGAGAACCATAAGACCCTCACTAGGCTTTCATCAAGTGCCTAAATCGCCACTTGCATCATAAAAAAATGATTGCGTAGGTCTTATAGCCGAAATTCACACATAAAATAATCATGGCAAACTAATTAACTTTTAATATGCTATTTTATGTATCTAATTAACCATTAATTTTAATTCAATAGCTTCTAGGTATTTTTTATTAATTAATGACAAGTATTGCATGATAGTTCTCAAAACAAAAATAAAACGAATAACTAAGTTAGATTTCATGTAGCCTTTTCGCGTGTTTATTAAAACGTGTAACGCATAACCACCAAATGAGTTATCTCATGATGCCACTGTTGGGATTTGATTAACATGTTAACCTTTAACACTACAAGTACGCAGCGGATAATGGATCTAGTTTAGCAATTATGATTAACACATATAATAAACAAATTAAGGTAAAAGAGAAACATGAAAAGTAACCCTCGAAGCAACATCAAATGAAACTTAGTGATTAAAACAATCACCTCTAACGAATGCACACACTACAAGTCAAACGAAGCACATTAGGATGCTAGTGCTTATTCCATGATTATCAAAACATCATATGTTTAATGCTTGTTTTAGATCCGATCCAAATACCAAGTGGTATACGTTTGAATTGTACTAAAACTGCCCAAAATATAAGCACAGAATCTGACCACAGTAGGATTCGATCCCTGGTCTCTTGGCTCACAAACAAACGGACCAACCACTGGACTATAAGTCCTTTGTTGGAAGTACTAGCAAATCAATTGTTATTTATACCCAAACACTGGAAGTGATATGAAGGTATTAGGGTGTGTTTTAGGTCTAAATCTGACTACCACATCTTACCAGTAAGAGGTGGCTAGAAAGTCTAAATCTGAACGAAATAATGTTGTTTGTTTTTTTTTATAGTTGTTCGAATGATTTTAAGGGCTCGTTTTTGCATTTTATTTAAGTAACTTATGTAAATATGAAACAATACTTTTTATTATAAATATAACATAGTTAATAAACCATCAAATATATTATATTAACACGAGTCTTCAATCTCTTATCGAGTAAGAGGCAATAAGACAAGTCCCCCACCTCTTACTGAGTAAGATGTTATATGTCTAAATGGGTCTGACTCAAAAGAAAAAAATAAACAAGCAAAACGTCTAACCACCTCTTACTGGTAAGAGTAAGAGGGCTAGTAAGATTTTTTTTAAAAAAAAACAAACACACCCTTAGTTTATTTAATTCGTGTGCATTCTGTGAATGAACAACCGAATGAAACAAGGATTTGGTTTGGGGATTTTTTAGGCGTGGGGTTTTTTTTATAGCTTATGTCGTATCTAAACAATGAGGCCAAGGGGTGTTTATATAGCACCCCAACTTGTCCAACAAGTCATTGTCATTCACCTCCTTTAGCGCCAAAACGGACACATAGCCCCCCTCCTAGATCCTTCCATAGCTGGCCACTTTGGAGGGAAGTCCGGGAGTTTCGTTTTCGGACATCTAAGTCCCTCTTTTTTATATTTAACATATATTAGTTAGTTATTGCATCTAACGGCAAACTAACAATCGTTAAATAATTATTTCATGCAACATATTATACATTTAATAAATATAAAACATATATACATTAAATATATAATAAACGTGTTCTTCGTGTATACGTGTGTGCCCCGATAGGCTCACACACCTTTAGTCGTATTAGGCTAATGCAACTCTCACATTCCAGCAATGTGTAACGTCAGGCCTTCCCTGATAGTATACCCATTGGTTCTCGGAGAATTTATATTGTTAATTCTCCAGAGAACATGAAGACCAAATACTCAAAAGTTTGTTTTCACGTAATTCATGCTCATGAGTCATGAGGATCTGAAGAAAATGTATATAGCAATAACAGAACAGAAGTATCGAAAGTAGATCTAAACATGAAAATCTTAGAAGCCGGAAGAAAGAACAAACATAAACAATCTTTTCACGAAACAAAGGCTGTAAAGCTTTATCTCCCACACAAAAACATTCAATGATAACTTCTTCATTCAAACTCATATGGCTCAGTTAAATGCAGCAGAGTGGTAGACTAAATTGAAGCAGAATCTCAAATCAGTTTAAAACGGTTCTTTTTATTTATTTATTTTTTTTATTTTTTATTTTTGTTGGAACGGCAAAAAGTTAAAAAGGTCTAAATCAAAGGAATTTTTTTATCACATAGGCGGCAAAGAACTACCACACTTTACATTGTCACATCTATTAGATCTGAAACGGGTTCTGTTGGCTTCTCTAACATTTACAGACATGATATTACTAAAATCAAACTTAATTTATAACCGCAGATGCTTAAGCAGAGCTGTCTTGCCCCAAAAGCAGCTGAAACAACGAATTTGACCCCAAAATTCATAAGGCCCTGAAACTATATACAAGAGTAAATAGGGTGGCAATATACATGAGCAGAAAAACATATTTTAGTTGAGAAAGTTGTTTGTGTAAGTCTTACTAGCCGATTACCCGTGCTGCGCGGCGGGATGTTCCACGGTGACACTATATGAAGATTCCATAAATCATAGTATCAAAATACGTTGTTGATTAATGATGAAGCGAAAAGTGTACCACTTTTAGGGGGTCATTTAAGCCCTAAATCGTATTTATTTGATCAAATATTGCCCTAAATCGTTCCTTTTGTCATTTTAGGTAATTTGGAGAAGAAATCTGGAAAAGGAAGCATTTTGGACATTTTTGGAGCATAAAAGTGAAGAAAACGGCAAAGTCTCAAAATTATGCTGGAAAGTACCTTTGACGGCGTCAGGGATTGGCCCAGACGGCGTCACGGCTTGGCAAAAAAGATGGATATGAAAATTACTCATGATAAGCCAGAGAATTTTGCATGAAAAATCTGACGGCGTCACCCTTTGAAGTGATCAAGGCCATCACGGTTTAACTTAAAGAGGGACGGCGTCAAGCTCAATTCTGACGGCGTCACCCCTTGATAGGCCAGAGCGGATTTTGGAGCACTAAAGAGGGACGGTGTCAGGAAGGCCATCCGGGAACCCTAAAAGCGGCAAGGTGATGGCGTCAGGATCTATAACGTGACGCCGTCAGCCCTTAAACTCTATATATAGTTTTGCAATTTTTTGTCATTAGTGTGGAACTTATTGTGTGTAACTTTGGAGGAGAAACCCTAAGATGAATTTCTGCCATTTTTAAGGGTTTTCATACCCTTGGATCTCCCATGTTTAATTGAAGATAAGTGATTATTTAGTCATTCAATATGTCTATGTGTTGTTTGATTACATCTTGTTCTTGTCTTTTGATTAACATGCTAGGCTAGATTTATCTTGTGCTTGCTTAGATCTAATGAAACCTAGCTATTGATTATTGGTTATTAGTGTGTTATTAATTGTATTGGATGATTGTTCATCGATGTTAGGCTTAAGAAAACTGGCTAACTTCCTATTCGGTAACTTGCTTGAACGTCTTAAGAAACATGAACCAATGCGTACTAAGGTTTTTATGGTTGTATTTAATGCATGAGCGAATTCTAGTGATCCCATGTTAGGAGCTTCCTAGCCGGCTCGACATAGGAGTGAAGTAGGAGCTTGTAGAGTTGGGGAAGTACGTACGCCACCCCACGATTGGTATTAAGGAATACACCCGTCATCCACGCGATTAATACACACTAATCAACTGGTAAAAGATAGTTAGGGAGTAAGGAAATCTAAGTAAACACATTTCTCTCCACATAAGTTTCACGACCTTTTCATTTTCAGTTATTTTATTTTATTTGCATTCGTAGTAACTTGGGTTAGTTGACTAGCAACTAATTCCGCCCACTCCTTCAAACCCGAGATTTTACTTGCTTTCATAAAAATATAAAAACATAAAAAGAATCTTCTCTCACCCTTAGACCTATTAGAGTAGTTTTTCAATCCTAACGACACTATTCCCTGTGGAGAACGATCAATCCCCCGTACTTACCACTACACTATACTACATCGGTCAGGTACACTGCCTGGTGGGGTTGTAAGCCTCTTGAGATCCCTCGAGAGGTAAAACCTGTTGTAAGGTCGCAAAACCAAGCATCAAGTTTTTGGCGCCGCTGCCGGGGAGTAGTTATTGTTTAGGTTGAATTTTTATTTTTATAGGTCTACTCACTAGATTCCTTTCTAGTGAGATTTTTATTTTATTTTTATAGGTTTTCTTTAGTCTATCTTTTTTCTTCGTTTCTTTGTTCGTAACCATTACCATTCGACATCATGGAAGATGGTAATATCCTTGATCCCAACAACCAACCACCGCAACCTCCTAGAGCCCGTACCTTAGGAGACTACTCCCGTCCTAGCCACCATGGCTATCGAAACACCATTGAGCTCACTCAAGGAGCCAATGTCACTCCCTTGCGATTCGACACCATCCGGTTGGTGCAAAGCGGATGCGCATTCCATGGACTTCGTTCCGAAGATCCTAATCAACATCTCAAGGACTTTCTCAAAATTGTTGATTCCATAGACCTTGATGTTACCACTCGAGAGACGACCCGACTGCGTCTCTTTCAATTCTCTCTGCGGGACCAAGCTAGTCAATGGCTAGAGCGTCTACCCGCAGGATCCATCACCTCTTGGGATGATCTCACCACTCATTTCCTTGCTCATTTTTTCCCACCAGGAAGAACTACCAAGCTAAGGAATGATATCTTGATGTTCCAACAACGTCAAGGCGAAACCCTCTACGAGGCATGGACTCGATTCAAGGACTTACTCCAAAAAGTCCCTCACCATGGCTTAGAACTTTGGCTCCAAGTCCAAATCTTCTATGACCATATCAACCTCTCCACGAGGCAAACCATTGACCAATCGGCCGGTGGTAAGCTACGTGATCTAAGTGTGGAACAATCATGGGCTCTCCTAGAAGATCTTGCTCTTTATGACAACGAAAGTTGGAGTGACCCACGTGATTTGAATAAAACGGTCAAGGCAATATCTTTGCCTTCGAACAATTCAAGCACTTCCGACTGTAGGATCATAGAACTTGAAGACCAAGTCAAGTTTCTTATGAAATCCTACGAGGCTCCTAAACCTTCAAGCCAAGTGAACAAAATCACTTCTTCATGTAAATTATGTAGTGGTCCCCACGACACTCGTGATTGCATGGAACTCCCCGAACAAGCTTTTGCGGACTACGCATCCTCGCGTACCGACAGAGCGGGAGACAAGTGGTACACTTTCAAACCCGAGCCAAACCCCTACCGTGATACATACAACCCCTCATGGAATAATCACCCAAACCTTAGGTGGAAACAAAACCAAAACGCACAACAAACCAATTCTTCCAACCCACCTAATCGTTTCCAATCAAGCGGTTCCAACTCGAACCGTACTTTCAATAACAATCCTTCCAACAATTATGGTATTACCAATAACTTTGAAGGATTGATGTCCCAATTTATGGCATCTCAAGAAGCTCGGATAGCTAAGTTTGAATCCGAATTCAATCAACAACAAACGGAGATGACCAATAAAATTGACAACTTATTGATAGCCCTCAATAACCAAGTGCTATCACCTCCACATAAGGACGCTAGGAAAACAAATAGCGGACCCCAAGTAAAAGACCCCTCTTCATCCAAACATGTCCACTTCGTCAACATTGTCACTATCAAACCGATTGATAGAAATGATGATAATAGTGAACCTATGGATGAGGTTAAGAAAGTCGAGGTTGATAAGGAAGTTAGGACAAGTGAGATTGAAGAAGTGGATGATGATGAGGACTACTTCAATAGGCTACCCACTAAGGAAGAGCGCGCATATCATACAGACTTATTCGATGACCCCGAGACACCATACTTCCTAGGTAGACCAATTATAAAAATAGGCGACCCTTCTAATCTCAACATACCATGCAACATCGGACATTTGCATGTGTGGAAAGCTTACATCGACCTTAGATCACCCATAAACATCATGACTAGAGCCCACTACAACTTGATAATGAAAAATCAACTTGGGTATAGGATGTTCCCTGACAAGGGTTGGATGAGTAACTTCACGAGAAGAGTTAAGGGATTAGCGGTTTATGTAGGAAACTTCACCTATGTCACCGACTTTGTAATTGTAGAAGACATCCGCCCAATAGTCGATGCATCCTTAACTCAAGTAGTTTTTGGAAAACCATTTGTTGAGGTCTCTAGAATGACTTATGAGCCGTCCTTAGGGATAGTTAGATTTAAGGATGAGACCGATGAGATAAACTACCAAATGCCATATAAGATAGAGCAATTTCAACACTTGTCAAATGTTGAGAAGGAGCTTAAGCAAGCAGTCTACTATAGGAATGATAAAGATAGAAGTAAAGGAGTAGACTATGTTATGGGAAGGATATCCGGTTTCTACAAGGATTGTTTGAAATTAGGACCGGAGTATAAAACCGGAAAGGAGAATGGCTTAGGAACCGTGACCAATGATGGAGTCACGTAATGTACGGTGACTTTGAGTCTAGCTACAAGACTCGTTAATAAAGAAAAGCGCTTCTTGGGAGGCAACCCAAGCTTTATTTGTTTTGTGTGTTTATTTATTTGTTTGGTTGATTTTATTTGTTTCCGTATGTATGTGTAATTTTTATTATTATTGATTCATGTTCAAAACTAAATTGTGAAAATGCTTTATCTTGTTTTTAACTTCGTCTTAACTACATATAAAGGTATTTTGCAAAAGTTAAGTGTAAGGGAAATCTAAATCGGTTTATTAGAACAAATGAACATGAATCGTAATAATATTAAATTAACATACATATTAGTATTTGTTTGAGTCAAATGCTTGTATCGAGTCATAATGATATTTTGCAGGATTTCCAGGAAGTAAGGTAAAGGTTTTTCCAAAATTTTTCCGGAAACTTAACATGAGAATTCTGTCAGATTGTTTCTGACGGCGTCAGGCTTTACAACCTGACAGCGTCAGGTTTTAATTTTCTGAAATTTTTGAAAGTTTTGTTTTCATAAAAAGTTTTTATTAAATATCTAACTTATAATCTCCAGGAATCTGCAAAATAATCATTCCACAAGCATTATATCCTTATATATAGAATTTATCCCGCCGATGTTATGCAGGTTTTCGTGTTTGTTTTCTCAGGTTTAACAGGTTATTTTGGACAAGGAAATGTTTGTAGAATCAAGCTTTCGGCGATGCATTAGTCGTGGAGCTTCAACATTATCTTGGAAGAAGATCTAACCGTGTTACCACATTATCCACCGAGCGAATCAGGGGAGTATTTGATTTCATTCTTTTACCTTATTACTTTTACATCTTTGTATTTGAACATTGGGGACAATGTTCATCTTAAGTGTAAGGGGGGGGGGGGGTAAAGTACGATTAGAGAATGCTTTTACGCTTGATTTTTGTTTGTTTAATAGTAGATGTGTAATAAAACTGAGATAAATACCTGTTAGGGCAATTTTAGTGCCAAATTTAAAATTTTTTACAACATTTAGGAATGAAACTTTAAGTTCTAATAAGCGTCTCACGGATAGGAGTTATATGACTAGCACAAAAACCGTACCACTAAAAAATTTTCCACCCCCAAATATGTGAGGTTCGCCCCTAGAATTGGTAGGAAAAGCATTTATGCTATGATGTGTGTACCGGTAGCACTTAGATTCTAGAACTTGCGTTAGGACCATTCCAAGGCCACAAGTGGGACTACATTCGTGTAGTTAGATTTACTACATGATAAGAGGCATTAGGATAAACCCATTGTTTTACACCTGTGGTTTTGTTACAATTACTTTGGCTACATTGGTCAAGTAATTCTCCCACACCCTTTGCGTTGTACTCATTTTTAGTACACGATACCCTAGTACACCCCTCAGAGCCTATCTTTTCGTTTCGAACTTTAAGCATTTTACTTAAAGGAAGAATTTGTTACACCCCACTTAAATGTACACCTAAATCGCCTTAGCCTACCTTGTATGCACTCATTTTTAATGCATTATTGTGACAACATTTGTTTAAACCCAAGTTAATTATCTAATTGATTACATGGTTGCTAAGTCGAGTCATATCCTTGTACATATTGTTTTGGGACGATTGGGACTCATGGGTAAAGTACTAGTGTAATGGAGTAATGGGTAAGAACATCATTTATTACCCCCATATGTGCTAAATATTTTAAAAGTACTCCAAGTTTTTCAATTATCTTAATTTGAGTAATTAGAATAGTTATTTGTAAAGTAATGTAAAAGTTCAAGTGTAAGGGGAACGCAACACCCCTATGATGTATTATTTTGGATGGTAGGGCAAGAGTGTATGAAAAAAAAAAAAAAAAAAAATCAAGAAAAATACAAAAAAAAATGAGAAAAAGAAAAGTAGAAAAAACATACGGACTACCATCCCGTTTTATTTTATGTTTATTTTATGTTTTTGTTATTTTGTTTTTAGCTTAAGATTGAGTCGAGTCTTGGCTTAGCAACATTGTATAGTACATGTAATTAATCAAGATCTTTAACTCGCCACCGGTAAAATATCCCTTATCCAACAAAACCGTGTTTATCATATCCCTACACCTCAAGTTATAACCCATGTAAAAGCCCTATTTGATAGTTTATCTTAGGTGCTTACGCCTAGTGGAGAAGGTTTTCGATCCTTGCCCAAGCCTATGGTAATCTATTTGCTATGACAGGTAGTGAGAGATATTACCCGTTTTCATTTATGAGATTTATTTTGATGACACTTGAGAGATGTGAGTATCTAAACACTACTTGTGAGGTGCTAGTATGTAATCTCCGTGCTTATTATGATTAAAGTGGAACGACTATTTGTTGTAATTACTTTTATATTAGTGTTAAATGACCCCTAACTTGTATTTTGATTAGAATAAAAGCGCATTTGCTTGAGGACAAGCAAATCTCAAGTGTAAGGGTATTTGATGAAGCGAAAAGTGTACCGCTTTTAGGGGGTCATTTAAGCCCTAAATCGTATTTATTTGATCAAATATTGCCCTAAATCGTTCCTTTTGTCATTTTAGGTACTTTGGAGAAGAAATCTGGAAAAGGAAGCATTTTGGACGTTTTTGGAGCATAAAAGTGAAGAAAACGGCAAAGTCTCAAATTATGCTGGAAAGTACCTTTGACGGCGTCAGGGATTGGCCCAGATGGCGTCACGGCTTGGCAAAAAAGATGGATATGAAAATTACTCATGATAAGCCAGAGAATTTTGCATGAAAAATCTGACGGCGTCACCCTTTGAAGTGATCAAGGCCATCACGGTTTAACTTAAAGAGGGACGGCGTCAAGCTCAATTCTGACGACGTCACCCCTTGATAGGCCAGAGCGGATTTTGGAGCACTAAAGAGGGACGGCGTCAGGAAGGCCATCCGGGAACCCTAAAAGCGGCGAGGTGACGGCGTCAGGATCTATAACGTGACGCCGTCAGCCCTTAAACTCTATATATAGTTTTGCAATTTTTTGTCATTAGTGTGGAACTTATTGTGTGTAACTTTGGAGGAGAAACCCTAAGACGAATTTCTGCCATTTTTAAGGGTTTTCATACCCTTGGATCTCCCATGTTTAATTGAAGATAAGTGATTATTTAATCATTCAATATGTCTATGTGTTGTTTGATTACATCTTGTTCTTGTCTTTTGATTAACATGCTAGGCTAGATTTATCTTGTGTTTGCTTAGATTTAATGAAACCTAGCTATTGATTATTGGTTATTAGTGTGTTATTAATTGTATTGGATGATTGTTCATCGATGTTAGGCTTAAGAAAACTGGCTAACTTCCTATTCGGTAACTTGGTTGAACGTCCTAAGAAACATGAACCAATGCGTACTAAGGTTTTTATGGTTGTATTTAATGCATGAGCGAATTCTAGTGATCCCATGTTAGTAGCTTCCTAGCCGGTTCGACATAGGAGTGAAGTAGGAGCTTGTAGAGTTGGGGAAGTACGTACGCCACCCCACGATTGGTATTAAGGAATACACCCGTCATCCACGCGATTAATACACATTAATCAACCGGTAAAAGATAGTTAGGGAGTAAGGAAATCTAAGTAAACACATTTCTCTCCACATAAGTTTCACGACCTTTTCATTTTCAGTTATTTTATTTTATTTGCATTCGTAGTAACTTGGGTTAGTTGACTAGCAACTAATTCTGCCCACTCCTTCAAACTCGAGATTTTACTTGCTTTCATAAAAATATAAAAACATAAAAAGAATCTTCTCTCACCCGTAGACCTATTAGAGTAGTTTTTCAATCCTAACGACACTATTCCCTGTGGAGAACGATCAATCCCCCGTACTTACCACTACACTATACTACATCGGTCAGGTACACTGCCTGGTGGGGTTGTAAGCCTCTTGAGATCCCTCAAGAGGTAAAACCTGTTGTAAGGTCGCAAAACCACGCATCAATTAACATAATATATTAGAGTCGTATGTTTAAGTAAGCCCTTTACTAATCTATTAAAATTACTATCAAGTTACAAGGTTCGTGTAAGTAGAATGACCATCACTTTTCTAATATTAACACTATTACAAACACAAGGTTCAAGATCAAGTTATGAAAGACTCAAGATCTAGACACGAAGTGACGTCAATTATGAATGACCACCCCTTAGGGGGAGATTGTTTGGGCATAAACTAACGGTCATTCTTATAATATGAACCTTTTATTAGTCCTATACATGCAACAGGATACCAAATAGTTGAAATATAACCAAAGTACAAACTAAGTGTGTATTAGGCCAAGCCCAATACTTGGTGGCACGTCCGACCCGCATAGCCCACGTCCACCATATATAAACACCTCCTAGCATGTTAAGAGTTGTAGGAGTTCTTTTGTAGTTTAAAGAAACACACCTACTAGTGTGTGTAGTGGTTTTTGCTCTCTATGTTCTCTCCTTTCTTTCTATCTTTCTAACGTCACTCTCTCTCTAGAATATTAGCCATTTCCTGTGTGAGGTTTAATACTAATTGGGATCCTACAGACTATCCCTAAGTCTATCTTTACACGATTTCGTACTCTCAACTTGTATAGGTTTGTAGCCCTAGTTCTACCTATACTATATCCGTGGATACCTGACACAATCAAAGCTGTGATTCTCCCCGAGAAACCCTAGTTCGATCATCCCAAGAAGACGATTTCATGCACGCACACTGGTCTAGTAGCTTACATTACAACAGGTTTAAGTAATTATTCCATGAACACCCTTTATACATGTTAGATTATGTTATATCATTGATTAGAAGACCACCAAAACCTTACAGTTCCTCTTTTCTCTCGTTGAACTAGAACTTATTTATACATTTCATCTCCACATCATATAGTTAGCATAATAACATATTATATGTTATATTATTCTATATTTTCAAGTTTGTCTTATTTTAAGAACAAAAACGAGTACTAATTAAACTTGAAACATCTTCTGTTATAAATAATTCCATCATCATCTAAATTGCCAATGATTATATGAACCCATGACGTTCGTTGTCATGAAACAAACACTTATGCTCCGTTTGGTTTGTAGGTGGGTTTATAATCGAATTTGGATTTGGGTTTGGTTTTAAAGAAATTAGGAAAGATAAAATTATTTTTAGATTTTAAAAATACATTTATTTCATCAGTAAATTGTAATAAAACATATAACTTAAAAATAAAAAAAATACCAAAAGGGAGGAGAGATGTAAAAACATGCGGTGGAGAAATTTGATGAAATAAAAAAAAAGTGAATTACTTAATTCGTCTTTATGGTTTACTAGGTTTCACATATATTGTCCATGCGTTATTTTTTCGGTGGGTCATGTCCTTGTGGTATGCTATTTTTATGGATCATATCTAAATATCTAACACCGTTTAAACGCTCGTTAAAAAGGGAGTAACTACTTAATTGATCATTAACTTTTAGGACTGAAAGTGTATTAAAGGGTTTCCCTCTCATTAATAGCCACCTAAAACACACACTCTGTTTTATACTTAAAACCTAATTTATCATTCTTTCCCAATTTATTTCATTAACACTTCACATTACAACACACATTAAGCTTTCTATGATGGTTGATCCTAACAAATGCTCACTGCGACCACCAATAAAAGTTTTTGATCCATTATCAGAATATGGTATGTCTTCTTATGTTTATCAAAATTGATCAATTTTGAAAATTGACCTGCTAAATTTTAAATGCATCAATGTATTGATTTATTTTCTTGTACATTTGAACAGGAACGAAGAACCCTAATCTTTTCACATTGAAGATTAACCATGGTGGTTTTTTCACTATGGGGTCTGGAAAACGCTACTTAAATGGTAAGGTAAACTGGTTTGATTGGGTTGATGCTGATGAATGGTCTATTCTTGAAATTAGTGACATGCTACGATTGTTAGGTTATAAAGAGGAAGTTATGTTTTGTTAGGAATATAAATATTCAAGTGAAAGACTTGGTCACCCCGAGTATGGTTTAACGTTAAGTAGCTCGTAGATTTTATTATATAAGGTTAGTTATCTTAGTATTCGTGGAGTTGGGTCGGGTCTTTACCCACTGTCAGCTCACTCCATAGCCCACTCGGGGCACTTAAGCTAGTAGTATAAATACCCCTTCCCATGAGTGGGAAGGGTTGGAACTTCCTTCACCTTAATCTAATACATTTTCATTTCTCTCTCTAAGTTCCCAACTCCTCTCTTTATCTCTCTAAGTGTTCGGCCAAATCACCATTACAAGTGTGTTATATGATTGTGAATATGCTACAATTGGTATCAAGAGCCATGGTTAAGTTCTGGTGATTGCATGTTCACGAATTAGTGGCTTGTTCTTGGTGGTTTTTGTTTGTTTTGTGGTTCGACTTGAAAAGGAAGACAAATCACGATTTGTGCTTTGTTTGTGGTTTAAATCATTAAAACTTTGTACTTTCATGTTCACAAAACTACCTTGCATCCTTATTGATAACGTACAATAGTGTTGGTGTTAGTTATTGGAAGATTAGTGGTGTTTTCTTGACTGCGGTTTGACTTTCGAACGCATATTCTTCACTGCGGTTTGAACCTCGGTAAAGTATTGTTAGTTGCGGTTTGAGTTTTTTTGGGAAATTGTTAACTACGGTTTGGCAAATGTTCTGACTGTGTTTTGGCTTTTAACTAAAACGGGAAAAAGACAAATCGCTGTTGAAAGCGACTGTTTTGTCCTTTGCGGTTTTTCGATTAGTGCTGCGGTTTGAGGTGCTGCGGTTTGACTTCTTGCAGTTTGAGGTGCTGCGGTTTGACTTCTTGCGGTTTGGGGTGCTGCGGTTTGAGTTGCTGCGGTTTGCTATTTCTGAGGTTTACGGTTTGTGGCATTGCGGTTTGAGTCTTCTGCGTTTTATGGTATTCTGCGATTTGAGTCTTCTGCGGTTTGTGGTATTCTGCGGTTTGTAGTTCACTGCGTGTTGGGACTTCTGCATTTTGGGACTTCTGCGTTTTGAGCTACTGCGTTTTGAACCACTGCGTTTTGTGTACTGCGTTTTGGTGTTCTTAGTTTAGTTATCAAATCACGACTTATTCTTGATTTTTGTAAGATCCCGCGAAAGAATCTATTTCTCGATTTAAATCATAGAATTGTAAAATCCCGTGCACGTTAACATCATGGCAAGCATTCCTTCCGATGACATTCAAGCTGCAGGGTCCGATACCCGACCTCCCATGCTAGATAGGACGGATTATGAATCGTGGGCACAAAGAATACGACTGTATTGCTTGGGAAAAGAAAATGGTGTCAACATCCTGAAATCCATTGATGAAGGACCCTTTCAAATGGGCACCACTAGAGATGCTGTCACTACCGATGAGAATGGAACTGTCACTTTTAGAATCGACAGGCCCCGTGAGTACAACTATCTTAATGAGGAAGAGAAGAAGTGTTATGATGCTGACATTAGAGCTTCTAACATTGTGATTCAAGGACTGCCCAAAGACGTTTACAAGCTTATCAACTTCAACACTGAAGCCAAGGCTGTTTGGGACAATGTCAAAATGCTTCTTGCTGGATCTGAACTGACCAAAGAAGATCGTGAGTCTCAGTTGTATGATGAGTTTGAACATTTTAAGATGAATCCTGATGAGAACATTACTGAGTATTATGTGAGATTTCACAAGCTTGTGAATGGCATGAGGATCATCAGGATGACAATGCCAAATATCCAACTCAATTCTAAGTTTGTGAACAACATGTCACCTGAGTGGGATAGATTTGTTACAGCCGTGAAGCTCAACAAAGGACTGAGAGACACCAATTATGAACAGTTGTATGCTTACTTACAACAACATGAAAATCATGCTGTCTATGATCGTCAACTAAGGGAAAAACTCAATCTAACAACATCTAATGATTCTCTTGCCTTTGTCTCAAATGTTCAGCCGTTCAATCAATCCTCACTTGATCAAGTTTATCACCAGCCCTTTTCATCACAGAATCAGAATCAGACTTCATTTGGCCAATCATCGTTGCACCCACCATCTGCTATGAACTCCCAACTGGATTCACGATACTCTCATACTGACAAGATGATTGATAATCTATCTAACCAAGTCTCCTTACTTGTCCAACAGTTCTGAGCAACACTCCCTCAAACCAACAACCAACTACGAACTTCATCAAACCCACGCAATCAAGCAACTGTGGAGGATGGAAGGGTTGTGGTACAGAATGTTCAAGGAAGGCAGAATGTGAATCAAAGGAACATTGGCCGGGGTAATGTGCAGAACAGAGTGGGGAATGCCAATCAGGGATAGGGAAGGCAACCCAAGTGCTACAACCGTGGTGGACTTGGACACATAACAAGGAACTGCACTCAACCAAAGCGTCCGCAGAACTCTGACTACTTCAAAGATAAGATGCTGTTGATGCAAGCTCAAGAGAATGGAGCAGCTTTGTATGAAGAGGAGCTATTGTTTCTTGCTGGTGATGGGAGGAACACGTTTGATGCTGATGTGGATGATCAACCTGTTCAGGACTTGGCACTTAATGCTCCCAACATCTTCCAAGCTGATGACTGCGATGCTTTTGACTCAGATGTTGATGATGAACCCACTGCTCAAACCATCTTCATGGCTAATCTGTCTTCTGTTGTCTCATCGCCTCAACAAGCTGGTCCTTCCAATGCATCTGTCATATCTGAGGTACTAAAGCTTTATGACACATATAACGTGGTAGATGAACAGAAGATTCTCAACAAAGTACAACAGACAGATGTTGTTGAATCAGATATTCTTGATATAGGAAATAGTAATATTATTCCATATGAACATGTCACAAATCACAATTTCAGGTCATTTTCCAAACCTTGACAATTTACTATTCACAGGATTACTATTCATTATTTACTATTCACTGATCACTATTCATCATTTCACTATTCATCATTTTCAGAGTCAGTTTGAGAATTTGAGAAGTCGTCAAAAAATTTACTATTCACGTAACACTATTCATTCCCGAAGGGAAATTTCCATTATTGATCATCATTCATCATTTCGTAAACTAGATTTACGGGTATTCAAATGCGCGTAACCAGTATGGTTTAGCTGCGTATTCATGCATCATCAGTAAGGACACATCATATAGACTAGAGTAGTCTACATATCATCAGTAACATCATTATCATGTTAGGTCATGCACGGGTTTGTGTGATTTTCATTAACGTATGTTCATTTATTCCTTAAACGTTACCACTCAGTCATTACTACTAACATTATACCCGACACTCCCGACTATGATCCTAATATATTTTCATGCTAATTTTAACGATATAAAGATTATATTAGTACTTTACCCGGTGTTTTTAAATCAATTGGTATATTTTCCGTTATGAGCTTTTAACTCCGTCGGTTTGCGAATTTTCAACCCGATAATCATTCTAACACCCGATTCTTGCAAGAAATATGATTTTACAATTTTTACAACTTCGTCGTATTTTATTTTACCTCGTCATGATTTATTTCTAGTTAACTCGGTACCCGATAACACCTAATGTATACACTAAACTAAACTAATACTTGCTTATTAGTACACAAGCCTTAATTGTCCATCAAATCCTTCCTTTTTACCCCATGTGCCACCCCCTAAACACACCTAATTTTCCATACACACTTGATTAGTAAGACAAAATCAATTAATGTTTCAAGTATACTTAGTTGGATTTAATTTCTAAAACACATACTACACCATTTCACTAGCTAAAAAAAAAGATCAAAACCCTCTCATTTCATCTCCTAGGTTCGGCCAAACCAAGAACACCAAGTCATAATCAAGGCTCATTTACCTTCCTTGTTAGGGTTTTGTGATAAAATCCCTAGGTTTCTTTCATAGTTCTCATCAAATCACCTCAAGTATTCAAGTAAGCTTCAAGATCATCTTTCTAATCTTTTCATACTTTCATTTGATTAATTTTCAAGTTATATTATTAACTAGATATGCAAATATACATGTTAAACATACCACTTGTTACACATTTTCTTTATAAACATAGATCTATGGATTTTTAGTATGATCATCATGAGATCCACCATGGTTGGTGATGTTTAGGACCCCATGACACCTTAATAAGGTGTATGGTAAGATTAGATAGGTTGTGGTGTTGATTTGAAGTGGTTTGATTAAGTTTTGAACTAGTCTTGAACCTTAAACATTGATTTTTCAACAATAGAAATAGGTGCTGTCCATTTTTGTGAAATCTGGAAAACTCAGAAACCTTTGAACTATTTTGGCCTTCATATTCAGAAATTTCTTTCAAAAACGAAACCGTGGCCGCTTGAATCACTAAAAACCGACTTATAACGAAGGAGATATGATTTTTCTAAGTTGTGCGACGAAAAACTATTTTCTGAAAATAGCTTGCTGTTTTTCCGAACTTCAAGGGACAAAACGAGACTTTAGACGTGATCTAGATGAGCCGACTTATTGAAAATATGTTAGTTCATATTTGTACGAACCCGTGGATATAAAGAACGTAGCAAACGAGCTTATAACGACCGAGATATACACGGTTGAAGCCGACGATTCATAAAACTATTTGACAGCATTATATAGAAAATAAAGTCTAGTATAGAAACTAGTATTTTTACAAGTCACTAAGTTGATAGCCGATTTTCTATATGATCGAGGCGCGTTTGATCACAAGTCAAATAAAACGACATTAAGATTATGTTGCAAGGTTTTCAAAAACGTCGAGTTTAATCACTAACACCTAACGTACAATATTTCGCGACTAGTTTCACGAAGCCATTTTGGACATATTTTCACAAGTAATGAAAAGTGTTATTTTTGCGACGAAAACATTATATTTACCGATAAACCACCAAATGAGGATCGTGGAGTACTGTTTCAACATAATTGCGCGAAAAGTAGTTTATAACTTAACGAGACGTCAAAATGTATTTTTTTGACGATAAACGTTGTTTTCAAAACTAACGAGTGGTATCGTTAACATACGTATTTGCATGTGTTGCATTGTATCATTGCATACATTGGATCATATCATTCAAATAGGTCGCAGTTAGAGACCGAGTCTCATTTCATCACATCCACTATTATCATTGTTGCTATCATATCAGGTGAGTTTTCATAGCCCCGTTTTAAATTTATTATTTGATTTCTAAATTCTCGGGGGAGAATACATTGCACCATTTTTCATACGGACCAAAGTATCAACTCATTACATTGCTTAAGTTACATCATTTGCCCAGATTAAAGTCCCCTTTATTATCATGAACCGTTAATTGTGAGCAAGCGAGAGTGAGTGAATAGATCTATTGAGGGTGACTCCTCCGTTCGGGTTGGTAGCGCCAACTAGTCATACGAACGCATTTCATTTCTATCATATTAGAGTGATTGGCAAAACACTCAGTTGGGGCATTTCATTTCAGTCTAGCTTCGGGGTCATGAGCTTAAGAGCTAATGTATCATTTTTATGTGGCATTGTTTTGTCATACACTTTATACTTGTGGTTTCCGTATAACATTTCGTTTACATAAACCTATGAACTCACCAACATTATTGTTGACCGTTTTAGCAATGTATTTTCAGGTAATTAAGGGTATCGCATGTTGGCTTGCATAAGGGCATGCATGGAGTCGCGGAGTCGACGCGTCTCACTTTATATTTTATGCACTTATCATATCGTTTGGAGTTGGGTCGGGTCTTTACCCACTGTCAGCTCACTCCACAGCCCACTCGGGGTACTTAAGCTAGTAGTATAAATACCCCTTCCCATGTGTGGGAAGGGTTGGAACTTCCTTCACCTTAATCTAATACATTTTCATTTCTCTCTCTAAGTTCCCAACTCTTCTCTTTCTCTCTCTAAGTGTTCGGCCAAATCACCATTACAAGTGTGTTATATGATTGTGAATATGCTACATGTTTTATGATTTTAAAATCCCTAACACTAGTTTAGATGATGGGCTTAGACCCTTAGTAACAGACAGTGATGTTAGAGAGATGATTCAGCATATAGGAACATTGAAGGTGATTGAGGTGTTCATTGAGCTTTGGTTGACTGTTTTCCCTGATCCCCCCTCACAAACTGAAAGTAAGACCAAAAGTGGTATAGTGGAAGTAGCAGAACATGAGTCAAAGACTTTGCAGAAGTTGCCCCTTAGGAAAAAACCTTTGACTAAAACACCTAAGCAAAAGTTATTTAAAAATATTTCTAACAAAACACTAGAAAAGAAAATGTCAATGTTTGATGAATGGCCTGGGTGTGAATACATAGAGAATGAAAATGTTGAGGATAATGTTGTGACAAATGCTCCACAAACTTTGGCTACTGACACTGAGAACAAATGAATTTGATCCTTTATTTACTTACCATGAGAATACTGAAATGGGTCAATCAAGTGGTTTAAATAGAGGTGTTGATGAGACTGTTGTGGTCACAGAAGTAGGTGAATCTAGTATGGTGAAGAAAGATGCTAAGAAGAGTAATGAAGTTGATGATGATGTATTCATAGATCTAGATAACATTATAGAGGATGTTGCTGTTGATACGAAGGATTTTAGGGAGAATTATCTTAGGAATGTTAGATGTGCAGAAGAAGAAGAGCCAAAAGATGAAGACATGGACCTACATGACTTTGATAGTGCATCAGACTGTGATGGTGATTATCAAGCATGTAGAAAACTAGAAGGGGGGTTGAATAGTTTTACCAATTAATACTTAGTTTTAAAATATTTATATCGACTTATGTCAATCCTTTTTGGTGTATGGATATTGATAGTTTAGATATTGAGAAAACATAATACAAGTTAGAGTAAAGAAAGATAAACCGTGACACGAGTATTTATAGTGGTTCGGCTACAAGGTCACCTTCCTTGGCCTACTCCACTCCCCGAGTACCCAACTCGAGAGTTCATAAACACTACACCCATAAGCTCCTTAGCTTGGCGGAGAAGCCTTCACAATGTCGCTTACACTTTATGTTGGATCGTATACACCTTGATAGATCTTATGAGCCGGTTAAGATCAATAGAATGTTTATGTAAACACAAACAAACTAATAGAAACTCTGACAATAAGATTAATGTTTACGCGGAATATAAACACTAAAATTGAAAGAAGAATTACTAATAACTCTTGATCCTCTATGGATCTTTGATTCACTATTGAAATTGTTTTTCGATAATGGTTGTTACAATGTGTAAGCCGTATGTTTCTTTTATAACATAAGAAACCCTAATACGGCTTATTACTAAGAAGATATGCCATATCACTTCCTAATATATCTCATGCATATCCTCTCTAACTAATAATACGGAAACAAAATTCGACACTACAAGACTTAACTTTTACACTACAAGACCTAATAATAACTACCAGACCTAACTTTTACATTACAAGACCTAACTCAACCAGACTTAATATCAACACTACAAGACCTAAGTCTGACTTTACTTGTACCATGTGATAATTCCCAACAATCCTCCCCTAACTTGATCTTCATGCTCCATGAACTTCAAGTTCTTCTGATTAAGCCTTCTGAGTATTGAATCTTTGAACATTAGGAATTATCTCGATCTTCAAATCTGCAAATTTTAAGTATTTGTGCAGCAACTTGATCTTCTCAGCATCGGAAATGCATTCCACTTGATCTTTCCAGCAACCATGACATTTTGTACATCAATTCATATTATGTTTCATATCTATTCTCATCACTTCCAGGTGTGTTAACTCCTGTGAGAGGTGAATCATTGAAAATTAATGGATTTGATGTCTCTTTACCAATAGCCATCACTACTGGAGTAGCCAAATGTTTTGGTGTTTAAGACCATGGTACATTGATAACCATATGATTTTAAGTAAATCATCAACTATAAACGGATTTGAGTTGTCTTTACCTGTAGCCGTTTGCTCAGGACTAGCCAATTCTTAGGTTGAAGATAACCTTTGGTGAATTGAATACCAAATATGGTTTTCCAACTGCCTTTACCACAAGCCATATACATGTGGGCTAGCCAATTCTTTGGAAACCCCAAAAGGAGTAAAATCCATGGTGAATTGAAAACCATTCAACTCTCAGAAATTAATCATCGGTGAGTTGAGTACCCTATAGTTTTGAGCAAACTATTACAGCTTCCAACGGATTTGAGAATCACACCAGAGCCGTACCCTCATGGTGAGTCAACTCTTTCTTGTCGGTTAGACATGGTGAGTTGATTACCATTTATTGTGTGGTTAAAAACCAACACTGTACCTGCAAAGGTGAAACTCAAAACAAACTTATAAGCACAAAATAATCTTAATTTTTTTTTTTTAATCAAAAGAAAATAAAAGAAACAGAAAAGAAAATAAAGAAAGAAAATGAAAAAGATAAAAATGAATAACTAAGGCAGCCCCACTTTATGAATCAATTAACCATAATACCAAATCGCATGAGCAGACTTAATCGAGATATCAACCAGACCAGATTTAACCACCAAAGCTACCAGAATTAATTCTATACCAACCAGAATTAATAGCTCGTGTACCAATAAGCAACAGATCCAAATACTTGTATTTTCCCATCATACCGAACAATAAATCCTTGAATATTCAACATAATATTCGACCAATATATCACTCGATTGACCAATCACAAGCCATAGACCCATTAAATAATCAGCAACCTTATAATAATTCATCCACTCTCCACTTGTGAATTACACATCAGTCCCACAACTGATCTTCCACTGATCAAAATAATATTCAACCCATGCCTCCATTTGACCAATCAAATCCTATGTGTTAGCCCCACACACTTATATTGCCAAATGAATTAAACCCAGATGACGACAAACTTCTCCAATTTACTCGGAGTCCTCTACCGACCCATTTAATACCAAATAATCAATTTAATGAAAAATCATCAAACTGATAAATCACAAGCAACAAAATAGCAGTACTTTGATTGACCCATTAAATGCAGCCAATCCCATCTTTGTTTTTATATAGCAAATCGTATCATGGATAATTCAACACATCACACACATCATTGATTAATTGACAAATCAATCACTGATATAATAATCATAGCCCCACAACCTTCGAAGTCACAAACTCAACAACTGCATTATTTTAGTTAGTGAACACAGAACAAACAAACAAACAAAAAAATGTTAGCACAGCAATAAGCCTCCCCTTAAGCTTATACCTCCCCTCAAACACAGCAATGATGAGATCCACCATTTCTGTTGGATCCCTTTCTCAAACAATGACCATTGTGTCGCCAAGGCCAACCTCCTGTGTACTGAACATCATAATCCCATCTTTGCCCCCCCCACATACATTGGGTCATAATAACCAAACCTATAATCATTTTGAAAGAAAGTACTTGTAGGTCTGTTAAATGGTCGAGCAGCATTGCTTTTCCAACTAGCAGAAACTGGTATACCAGCAGGAACAACTGCTGGTCTAAAAGGCCTACCAGCAGGAAATGCATTTGCTCTAGGGACAAATGGGGGAATACTCTCTACATTTCTCCATACTGATCTAGGTTTTCGTTGTTCAGCACACACACCCATTTTACTCTCATAATAATTACAATCCTTAATGAGATGAGAGTAACTACCACAAACAAAACATGATTTCTTTTTAATCTTTTTGTTCTTTCCATGTCTTGTTTTATTACACACAAAAGTCTCACTACCAGTACTTGAAGGTGAACTGATTTTAACAAAATTAAGTGAACTATTTTCAGAATGATCATCAGTCACTTTTGTGGGTATGTCACTAGGCCTGGGTGTGGCAGACTTATCACTTGAATCACATGTGATATAGTCATCAGACTTGGTTTGAGAGGATTTGTCACTGTTAGAACTAGAGACAGGGAGATTTCTTGCACCATTTTTCACATACGACCAAGATAAACTCATTACATTGCTTAAGTACATCATTTGGCCCAGATTATATCCCCTTTCGATTACATGAAACGTAATTGTAGCATGCGAGAGTGAGTGAATAGATCTATTGAGGTGACTCCTCCGTTCGTGTTGGTAGCCCGATTAGTCATACGAACGCATTTCATTTCTATCATATTTAGAGTGACTTGAAAAACACTCATTTGGGGCATTTCATTTTCAGTCTAGCTTCGGTCATGAGCATAAGATCTAAATGTAGCATTTTTATGTGGCATTGTTTTGTCATACACTTTATACTTGTGGTTTCCGTATAACAGTTTCGTTTACATAAACCTATGAACACACCAAACATTCATTGTTGACCTTTTAGTAATTTCTTTTTCACCAGGTAATTAAAAGGTATCGCATGTTGGCTGGCATAAGTGCATGCTTGGAGTCGCGGATTTACCAGCGTCTCACTTATAATTAATGCACTTATCATAAGATCGTTGGAGTTGGGTCGGCGTCTTTACCCCCTGTCCAGCTCACTCCACAGTCCACTCGGGTACTTAAGCTATAGTAAAATACCACCGCCTTCCCTCATGTTTGGTGAAGTTATGGAACACTTCCTTCACCATAATCTAATACATTTTCATTTCGCTCTCAAAGTTCCCAACTCCTCTCTTTCTCTCTCTAAGAGTTCGGCCAAATCACCATTACAAAGTGTTATATGATTGGAATATGCTACCTGATTTAATCATTTTCAAATTCCCTAAACACAGTTTATATGATGGACTAGATCCTTAGTAAACGACAGCGATGCTAGAGAGATGATCAGCATATTGGAACAATTGCAGGTGATTGAGTGTTTCAATGAGCTTTGTATGATCTGTTTTCCCCTAATCCCCTCCTTCACGAAACTGAAAGTAAGTAAAACCAAAAGTGGTATAGTGTGAAGTAGCAGAAACATAGTCAAAGACATTGCAGAAGTTGCCCCTTAGGACAAAACCTTTGGACTACAATACCTAAAGCAAAAGTTATTTAAGAAATATTTTCTAACAAAACACAATAAAAGAAAATGTCAGTGTTGATGACTGGCCTGGGTGTGAAAACATGAGAATGAAAATGTTGTGACAAATGCTCTCCACAAACTTTGGCTAATGACATACTGAGAACAAATGAATTTGATCCTTTATTTACTTACCATTGAGAATACTAAAAGGGTCAATCAAAGTGGTTAAATAGAGTGTTTGATGAGACTGTTGTGTCACATAAGTAGGTGATCTAGTATGGTGAAGAAAGATGCTAAGAAAGTAATGAAGTTGATGATGAAGTATTCAAAGATTCTAGATAACATTATAGAGGATGTTGTGTTGATACGGAGGATTTTAGGGAGAATTATCTAGGAATGTTAGATGTTCATAAGAAGAAGAGAGCCAAAAGAAGAAGTATGGACTACATGACTTTGATAGTGCATCAGACTACGAGATGGTGAGTATGAATCATGAAGAAAACTAGAAGGGGGGTTGAATAGTTTAACCAATTAATACATTAGTTTTAAAATATTTATATCGACTTATGTCAAACTTTTTGGAGTAGTGGCTTTGATAGTTTAAGATATGAAAAACATAATTCAAGTTAGAGTAAAGAAAGAGAAACCGTGACACGAGTATTTATATGTTCGGCTAAAAGGGTCAACCTTCCCTTGGCCTACTCCCACTCCCCCGAGTAACCAACTCGAGAGTTTCATAAACACTACACACCCATAAGCTCCCTTAGCTTGGCGGAGAAAGCCTTCACAATGTTCCGCTTACACTTTATTTGGCATCGTATACACCTTGATAGATCTTTTGAGCCGGTTAAGATCAATAGAATGTTTATGTAAACACAAACAAACTAATAGAAACTCAGACAATAAGATTAATGTTTACGCGGAATATAAACACTAAAATTGAAAGAAGAATTACTAATAACTCTTGATCCTCTATGGATCTTTGATTCACTATTGAAATTGTTTTTCGATAATGGTTGTTACAATGTGTAAGCCGTATGTTTCTTTTATAACATAAGAAACCCTAATACGGCTTATTACTAAGAAGATATGCCATATCACTTCCTAATATATCTCATGCATATCCTCTCTAACTAATAATACGGAAAACAAATTCGACACTACAAGACTTAACTTTTACACTACAAGACCTAATAATAACTACCAGACCTAACTTTTACATTACAAGACCTAACTCAACCAGACTTAATATCAACACTACAAGACCTAAGTCTGACTTTACTTGTACCATGTGATAATTCCCAACAATCCTCCCCTAACTTGATCTTCATGCTCCATGAACTTCAAGTTCTTCTGATTAAGCCTTCTGAGTATTGAATCTTTGAACATTAGGAATTATCTCGATCTTCAAATCTGCAAATTTTAAGTATTTGTGCAGCAACTTGATCTTCTCAGCATCGGAAATGCATTCCACTTGATCTTTCCAGCAACCATGACATTTTGTACATCAATTCATATTATGTTTCATATCTATTCTCATCACTTCCAGGTGTGTTAACTCCTGTGAGAGGTGAATCATTGAAAATTAATGGATTTGATGTCTCTTTACCAATAGCCATCACTACTGGAGTAGCCAAATGTTTTGGTGTTTAAGACCATGGTACATTGATAACCATATGATTTTAAGTAAATCATCAACTATAAACGGATTTGAGTTGTCTTTACCTGTAGCCGTTTGCTCAGGACTAGCCAATTCTTAGGTTGAAGATAACCTTTGGTGAATTGAATACCAAATATGGTTTTCCAACTGCCTTTACCACAAGCCATATACATGTGGGCTAGCCAATTCTTTGGAAACCCCAAAAGGAGTAAAATCCATGGTGAATTGAAAACCATTCAACTCTCAGAAATTAATCATCGGTGAGTTGAGTACCCTATAGTTTTGAGCAAACTATTACAGCTTCCAACGGATTTGAGAATCACACCAGAGCCGTACCCTCATGGTGAGTCAACTCTTTCTTGTCGGTTAGACATGGTGAGTTGATTACCATTTATTGTGTGGTTAAAAACCAACACTGTACCTGCAAAGGTGAAACTCAAAACAAACTTATAAGCACAAAATAATCTTAATTTTTTTTTTTTAATCAAAAGAAAATAAAAGAAACAGAAAAGAAAATAAAGAAAGAAAATGAAAAAGATAAAAATGAATAACTAAGGCAGCCCCACTTTATGAATCAATTAACCATAATACCAAATCGCATGAGCAGACTTAATCGAGATATCAACCAGACCAGATTTAACCACCAAAGCTACCAGAATTAATTCTATACCAACCAGAATTAATAGCTCGTGTACCAATAAGCAACAGATCCAAATACTTGTATTTTCCCATCATACCGAACAATAAATCCTTGAATATTCAACATAATATTCGACCAATATATCACTCGATTGACCAATCACAAGCCATAGACCCATTAAATAATCAGCAACCTTATAATAATTCATCCACTCTCCACTTGTGAATTACACATCAGTCCCACAACTGATCTTCCACTGATCAAAATAATATTCAACCCATGCCTCCATTTGACCAATCAAATCCTATGTGTTAGCCCCACACACTTATATTGCCAAATGAATTAAACCCAGATGACGACAAACTTCTCCAATTTACTCGGAGTCCTCTACCGACCCATTTAATACCAAATAATCAATTTAATGAAAAATCATCAAACTGATAAATCACAAGCAACAAAATAGCAGTACTTTGATTGACCCATTAAATGCAGCCAATCCCATCTTTGTTTTTATATAGCAAATCGTATCATGGATAATTCAACACATCACACACATCATTGATTAATTGACAAATCAATCACTGATATAATAATCATAGCCCCACAACCTTCGAAGTCACAAACTCAACAACTGCATTATTTTAGTTAGTGAACACAGAACAAACAAACAAACAAAAAAATGTTAGCACAGCAATAAGACTCCCCTTAAGCTTATACCTCCCCTCAAACACAGCAATGATGAGATCCACCATTTCTGTTGGATCCCTTTCTCAAACAATGACCATTGTGTCGCCAAGGCCAACCTCCTGTGTACTGAACATCATAATCCCATCTTTGCCCCCCCCACATACATTGGGTCATAATAACCAAACCTATAATCATTTTGAAAGAAAGTACTTGTAGGTCTGTTAAATGGTCGAGCAGCATTGCTTTTCCAACTAGCAGAAACTGGTATACCAGCAGGAACAACTGCTGGTCTAAAAGGCCTACCAGCAGGAAATGCATTTGCTCTAGGGACAAATGGGGGAATACTCTCTACATTTCTCCATACTGATCTAGGTTTTCGTTGTTCAGCACACACACCCATTTTACTCTCATAATAATTACAATCCTTAATGAGATGAGAGTAACTACCACAAACAAAACATGATTTCTTTTTAATCTTTTTGTTCTTTCCATGTCTTGTTTTATTACACACAAAAGTCTCACTACCAGTACTTGAAGGTGAACTGATTTTAACAAAATTAAGTGAACTATTTTCAGAATGATCATCAGTCACTTTTGTGGGTATGTCACTAGGCCTGGGTGTGGCAGACTTATCACTTGAATCACATGTGATATAGTCATCAGACTTGGTTTGAGAGGATTTGTCACAGTTAGAACTAGAGACAAAGTCTTTGGTTTCACAGTCTGAAGTAGGCAAGTCAATGGACTTTTTGCCATAGGAAATATGTGATTCATCTAAGTCTATGTCAAGGTCTGAGTGGATAGGGACAGGTTTAAACACTCCTCTTATAGGAGGAGGAACAACATTCATTCCTCCTTCTTTGACAAACTTAACAGGAATTTGATAGTCTACAGGTTCAGGGTCAAAAACACTATATTCATTAGGGTCATTAACTTGATCTGGCCCTAAATAATCTCCAAACTCTAAACCAATTTTAGTTTTTATTGACATAGAACTATCAATTAACTTGTTTAGGTTTTTAGATGTTTCTTTCCATTTATCAAACCTAGCCAAGGAATTGTCAAGCTTAGTCTGTAAGTCCTGATTTTCTAATTTGACCTTAGCATTTTGAGACTCAAAATATTTAAGCTCATCGGTAGAGATTTGTAAATCTCTTTCCAAAACCCTAATTTTCTCTTCATATGCTAGCTGATTTGCTTCGTGCCAAGTTTTTGTTTTTCCAAAGTTTTAAGAGCATTTTTATAAGCTTTAAATTCAACAAACAGTTTATTATACTCAGGCTCTATTTCATCATATTCTTTCTTAAGTAGAGTACATAAATCATGACAACCAAAAAGACAATTTTGTACCTGAGATGGGAAACCCATCAAGCCAGATTCCTCAGTCGCAGGGATCTTGACCTCCTGGAACTCCTGCTTGAGCATAGGCTTTATCATCTTCTTGGACTTATCATTCCCTCTAAACTTAGCTTTTACAGAAAGCCAGATTTCTCTAGCATCATGCAGGTGATGAAAGTCACCCATGTGATCTTCTCCGAGAGCCCGAAGCAAAAGAGCTCTTGCCTTCTTCTCCTTTTGTACAGCAACATGCTCCTCAGCTGATTCAGGTGGAAGAATGATGATGTTCCCCTTTTGATCTTTACCAATCCTCTTCTTGCTGTTCCCATTAAGGATAACATCCCACAGGTTATGATCCCTGTTGGAGATCCATTGTTCCACCTTCATAGCCCATTTCTCGTATTCATCTATTTTGGATGAGGTCATTGTATGAGAGTTTAAGATTCAGAAGAAGTTTCTTCTTTGAAACAAATTGCAGAACTGCTCACAAACCAGAATTACTCCCCACTGACTGACCAATAATCTTCGAAAAGTAACCTAAGATTAAATCAAAAGCAGCAGCAATTTAATATTCCAGTCATTGACCAATAATATTCAATAGGTACGAGATCCACTAGTAATTGACAAACTAATCTCTAACAAATCACAAGTCGACAAACACGAAAGTCAACAAAGCAGCAGAATCCAGTATACGACAACCAGATCAGTATACAACAACTCCTTGACTAAAGACCATGCGCTCCATTAACATCCAATCACTTAAATAACTCGATAGTCAATATTAATTGATTTGTCACTACACCAATTTTGATAACTTAATATCACCGACAAAATTCAAGTCAATTTCAGCTAGCGACAAAAACCTTTTATAAACAATCGATTTATTTAGAACAGCCCCCACATGAATCAGTAATAAATATATCACTATTATACACCGACCAATTAAATGTTGTACGAGGATCAATAGCGCTGCCGACCCAAGTCATCAATTTATACGAGAAATTGATTATATTATCCCCAAACAATTTAAACAATGTCCCCACAATCGAATAAATTTTCAATCACACAGACAATGACAGCGAATTAAATATACCTTTGACTGACCAATGTTGAGAGCAACGACAAGAATTTATGAATTACCGATTTGTATTTTGTGGACTTTCAAACCCAGATCTGCTTCCAATCGAACTGCTCTTCTTTCACAGAGTCTCTAACCCGCTCTGATACCACTTGTTGGATCGTATACACCTTGATAGATCTTATGAGCCGGTTAAGATCAATAGAATGTTTATGTAAACACAAACAAACTAATAGAAACTCTGACAATAAGATTAATGTTTACGCGGAATATAAACACTAAAATTGAAAGAAGAATTACTAATAACTCTTGATCCTCTATGGATCTTTGATTCACTATTGAAATTGTTTTTCGATAATGGTTGTTACAATGTGTAAGCCGTATGTTTCTTTTATAACATAAGAAACCCTAATACGGCTTATTACTAAGTAGATATGCCATATCACTTCCTAATATATCGCATGCATATCCTCTCCAACTAATAATACGGAAACAAAATTCGACACTACAAGACTTAACTTTTACACTACAAGACCTAATAATAACTACCAGACCTAACTTTTACATTACAAGACCTAACTCAACCAGACTTAATATCAACACTACAAGACCTAAGTCTGACTTTACTTGTACCATTTGATAATTCCCAACACTTTATCCGGTACAAAGCTAGATACTGAGTTCTAGTTCGAGGTAGAACAAACCTAATATCGCTTACACTTTATCCGGTACAAAGCTAGATACCGGGATCTTTTATAATGGAGGAATCAATCCCAACAACACCAACTATCACAACACAGCTATAACATACTTAAGATGAATCAACTACAAGAAACCCTTCAGTGATCTTGTGATGATGACGAAGCCTAGCAACCCATCTCTTCGAGCTTGCAAGTCTTCTATGCAAAATGTCGTGATCTCGCCTTTAAGAGGAACCTAGAGAATCACTAAAGAAAAACTACATTGATGATCCTTAGATCTGAGGATAGAGAGGTAAAAATATAGAGAGAATATATGTATGAAAAGTGGTAAAAAGATATGAAGAAATGGCTCACTATTTATAGACAATAAGTTCACTGTTAAGCCAGATCCGGCGAATCCTTTGGGAAAGGGATCCGGCCAGTGTATTTCAAGGGATCCGGAAACTGGGTAATTCCAGTCTGGATTTTGGGTTACAATTCCGAGTTTTGGGTCATGTGTAATGGACTATGGGTCATGGGTACCCAACATGATGTAATGCATATATTGGGTCATGGGTTATGGACTTTGGGTCATGGGTACCCAATATGATGTCATTCATGATGCAAAGATAATGGGCCATGGGTCATGAGTTTTTGGTTATGGGTCAAGAATACCCATTTCACTTATTTACATATTTATTTGTCTAGTTAAACTTAACTATGTATCTTTTTTAAAAATGTAAGTAACAAGTATTACTTATAAGTGTTTTATAAAAAAAAATTTGAATCTATGTAAACTAGAAATGTTTGATGGTTTATTTGTTTAGTGAAACAAGTTAGAAAACTATTGGCACGAAAACTTACGTATTTTATTTTTCTTGTTAAAATGATTTTACGATTGTTATCAACAAAACATAGAAAGATCGTATGATATAAATAAACATTTTTACAGTTTATTTGTATTAAAAATCTCCCCCTTTTTGGTGATGACAAAACATAAAATTATTTATAAAAAAAAATTCGTAAATTTTACATTTGAAGTTTTTACTCTTTTCTCCCCTTTTTAGTCGAAACAAAAAGAGTGTCGAAAGGAAACTAACACAAATGAGATGAGTTTAAGATAAATGAAACTTTTAAATAAATACAACATATAGATTTGCATGTTAGAAATGCTCCCCTTTGACGATAGCTCCCCCTGATTTAGGGCGTCAGGTATTCCAAGTGAATTTTGAAAATCTACAAAACAATGGGTTAGAAACTATATGATGTGTCGTGTGTCGTGCAAGTTTTAAAAATTTATAAACACAATTTATCCAATTCTCTAATCAACACATACGAGCAAGTATAATCGTCCGTGGTAGTAAAGGTGGGTGAGTCGAGATCGTCCCAAGGGAATTGTTGTTTGGGTTTAGTAAAATAAGTTTTAACAAAAAGGGTTGTCAATCCAATTTGGTGCAAATTCTAAGACAAGTAAAATCCAATCAATTAAAAACAAATATACTTGTGTGTAATTCCTTGACTAATTGTATAGAGTAATCTACCAAGTTGGGTGTAACTTGTAATGATGCACAACTTAAAATGATTGATTCACAATCAATGGTTTTTATCATGAGAAATCATCTCTAAGAATTCAATCTCCTAGTTAATTCCTTTCGGCCTTGATTAACTATTACGATAATTCTATTAAACTCTTTCTTGTTTGAAAAGCATTTCTTATCTTAAGAATTCCTACGAATCCTTTCGGCCTTTTCTCGTGATAAAATCGTTTCCAAATCCATTTTAATGAGTTAATATGATGCTTGTCACACACCATAGTCCATACTAATTCGTGCACTAACTTTTTGGAATAAAAACTTAAAGAAAATCCTTTTGGCCTTTGTTAATCTTTAGAACTGTTTTTATCAACCAATTAAGCAAGATTAGATTGTATTTCAACAAACTCATAAAACAAGACATGTTTTCATGCATCACTATGAAATAAGAATACTCTAACAATTGTCACATCATACACACAAGTATAACTAAAATCACTCCATAACAATTATAATCAAACACAAGTAACAAACCAAACTTTCATTGGTCTTAAAGTAAAAGTAGTTCATAATAACCCAAACAAGAAATACCTAGTTTTGGAATTACTAGAACTAGAATTGTGAAACTATAGCAACCACACTCCTCCAATCGCCTATGATCACACGTAAACAACTCCACACTCGAACACAACTCTTGAGACTCAAACTCAAGGTTCCCTGGACGTTTTCACAGCAATTACAAGCTTTCGGGCAATGATAATAAGTTTAGCAAGGACTTGGTGTAAGCCGTCACTAAGTTTTGGGTGTCACCCTTTGCTAACTAGCATTTGATCCTTTAAATAAGTGTAAGAACACTTACTCCTCAAGTAAAAACGTCCCTCAACAGTAAATAACTAGGAAATGATAAGCCACCATGATTATGGGGCTTAAATTCATCATTAAATGTGATTTTGTAACTTCAGCTTCCTCTAACCGATCGGTATTGGGATCCAACCGATCGGTTGGATCTCTCGGTAAATTATTCTTCTCCCATCCGAATCGGATGCGGGCACCATCCGATCGGCTGGGACCTTCTGTCTTGCACATTTTATTTTTTTCTCTTTCTTTTCTTGTTACGTGCATGTTCCTTTGTTGTGGCGCTACTTCCTTTCATAGAACTTGATCTTTTCTCGATATATGAACATAGAAATCTTGACATTATCAAATCCTTGAGTTCTCATGTGGTTTCTCTCTCGTCTTCCTCCAATGTGCATAATCACTTTATTTCTTCATCTTTTTATCATCTTTTCCTGTACTTGGCTATATTTACTTGCATATACACTTTTTCACGATTTAGTAACAAATACACACAAATATAACCAAATATGATGCACAAAACTAACGATAACGTGACTAAAAACATGTTCAATTTGAGCGTTATCATATTCCCCCACACTTGAGTTTTGCTCGCCCTCAAGCAAGTCTGGCTTTTAGAAAAATCTGATATCAATGGCATCTTCATTATGATTCTAAAAATCCAACAACCATCCCACCAGAACAATTGTTATTTTTATTCTAACTGCGAAAAATTCTTGAAACATAAACAAGTTAATTTAAGCTTGATAACATAACTAAGCACCTCACAAAGGAATTTTAAATTCACTCAACACTCATGGGTAAATTTAATGGTACATCAATCAATTGCTCGGACATGATTCACGTTTCTTACCATAAGCTTGTACGAGTATCAAAACAACAAAATAAAACATCAAAGAGGTCTTTTATTTGGGTTTAAGGTTAAGGGTTACGGTTACCTAGCTATTGTGCAAATATTTCATACAAGAACATACTAGTTCGCTAACAAAGAATTCTTGACTAGCTAAGCAACGGATGGTCACTAGATTGTACCTTGGTTCGCTAACAACGTTATTTGCATAACGGATGGTCACCAAAACACGCACTAGCTCGCTAGCAACGTTTTTCAACTATTCAAAAACCCGGATGGTCACTAGAACATCTGTGCACTACATATCTAAACAAAGCCATCACTAAATTCGGATGCTCGAAAGCTAACAACGAATCAAGTAATTGGTAAAGGTAATGATAAGATATGGGAATTATTTGTGATTGGTTTCTACAAAATGAAAATAAATAAATATGAATCAAGTCCAAATTCCGTTCCCAACTCTTTATACCTCAAATGATCACTCCACCAAACTTCTTCGATTATTATTATTCCACATCTCATACTAACTCCTTTCTTCCTTAATAGCTCATTGACTATTTTATTTTCATTCATTCATTCATAGCTCATTGGCTATTCATTACTTTTTTTTTTTTTTTTTTTTTTTTTTTTTTTTTTTTTTTTTTTTTTTGTCACCCCTACACTTTGGATGAGCACACGCTACAAAAAAAAATACAAATAAAAGTAGCGACCTCCTTCTTCATTGAAACAACACATACACATAGAAAGTGTGGTCAACATGTAATCATCAAAAAATAAATAGTTTTGAACTTCAATTGAACTTGATTCGGGTAAGGCTAATGTGTAAGCTGTAAAAACTTTTTGTATTTTTATGGATTTAATCAAAAGAAAAGATAGGCTCAGAAGGTGTAACTAAGGGTATCTAGCGTAAAATATTCACGCTAACAAATGGTTTCCAAATACATAGGTTAACTAACCGATGTGGTTAGCAAAAAATATTTTTGTAAACGGATGGCCATTTGGTGTAAATCCTAATTGTCCTCTTATCATTTGAATATATTTTATTACTCGAAAGTAATTTTAACCGTAATGCATAACACGTACAAGTTCTAGAATCAACATAATCACCGGCACACACATAACGAAATATAGAGCATAAGAAATGCTTTATACAAAAAAGGCTTAAATCCTCACAATTTAAGGTGGGTTATAACATGTGCTAGCAATAGTTATCAATAGCTCTCCTTACTTGATTAAATCCCAAAATTTTTCAAATAGCCTCATTTTTTACCAATGAATCAATCTATATAACAAAGAAAATAACTAGAACATCAAAGGCGAACCTAACTCTAGTCACTCGAATCCCAAAATTCTACTAAAAACTTAAGAATTTAAAAATTAAACCAATTTTTCTTATTTTCTTCCCTCCCCCACACTTAAGTTTTGCATTGTCCTCAATATAATAAAATGAACTTAAAAGTAAAGGAAATGGGAAAAATTTAGTTAAAAAGAAAAAATAAAAATACTACCCGGGAAAAAAAAATCGCATAGGCATATTTGACCATAGGTAAGCACGTGAGTTCTTCTAACTCCAAATATTGATCAACACTCAGCTTCCGTGAATTCTTCCCCTGCAAAAACTGCAAAAACTATATGCGAAACAAACCAAACAAAATACTAAAACAAACAAAAGTAGTTCAAACAAACCATAAATAATAAAATCCTAATAAAGTTAAGTTAAAGAAGTGGAAACATAAATTATTCGACCCATCATTGTTTTTAAAACACAAACACTACCAAATCTTCGATGATCATCAATCATCGGCATCCATGTGTTCATTGCCATGAACCCGCTCATCTTCACTTTCGTCATCATTCTCCTCTTCTTCTTCTTCCTCATAATTCTCTTCTCCTTCAAAAACTGTGAAAGCTTTTTGTCTCTTTCTTACAACACCTGACGAAGAACCTCCTACATCGTAACTCGAACCTCCAACTGTAGGAACTCTACCATAAACTGGCACTAAATCGGGGAATGGTGCTATTGATATAAATAATGCCTAAAAACATTATCAATACTTATTCATATCTCTATGTTTTGATGATCACAAAATGTAAACTCATAAAACTTGAACTTATTAAGTAAACAAGCATTTAGTTGGAAATATTCATTTCTACAACTTAATCACTTAAGGTATGAATGAACAAATGCTTAATGCATTATATGATCAAAGGAACATTTTCTTAATCACTAGATTTTTTATAAAATGACCCAAAACATTTTATATCTTTTAGAAAATCATTTTTGGTATTAAATAAAAATGTTTAATCTTTTATAAAATTATGAATTCAAATTTTCAACCAAAAATGGTAAAAATGTTCCAGAAAAACCTTCCCCACAAAAAGACAAATCTGAGCAACGGTCAGATGGGCGGCCCCCTTAAATATACAAGGCGGCCCCCTTAATTTTAAGGGGACCGCCCCGCTCCTCCAGCTGTCCAGATTTGCCTATAAATACTGGACTTTCCTTGGACTTTTTCCTCACCTTTTGCACCCCAAACCTTCTGTTCTAAATCTCTTCTAATCCTTTCTAAAACTCTTTGATCATATATTTTTAAGCATTGGTTTCTAAGTGATCCAAGCTTCCACCATCCAAGTGCAAAAGAAGAATACTCCTTCAACATCTAAAGAAGAAGTATTGCAACTTAGTATCATCTTGCTACCTAAGTTGTTTGTATAATCATTCATTCATTTGTGTATAAGTTGTGTATATTTGTTAGATAGGTGTGAGCATAATTGCTTAGGCTAGATTAGTGTGTAAGTAGTGAAGTTGTGAAGAAGTTAAGGTGTGTAAGTAGTGAAGGTGTAAAGAAGTAGAAGAGTACATAAGTAGTGCTAGGTTGTGAAGTAGTTGTGAAGCCGGTGTGAAGAAGTTGTGAAGAAGTTGTGTAGAAGTTGTGAGATTGGTTCTAGCTAAGATTAGAACCCGACATTTAGCTTTGTGTCGTTAAACCGGTGTAAGCAAAAGTTGTGTAAGGTTTTCTCCGCCATAAGGGAGCTTGTTGACATAGTGAAGAAAACTCTCGAGTTAGGTGCTCGGGGAGTGGAGTAGGGCAAGGAAGGTGTCCTTGTAGCCGAACCACTATAAATCTTTTGTCTCGCGGTTAGATCTTTCCATCTCTATCTTTCATTTCATTTCATTACTTTACTTGCATTGTTCATTTAGATTTACTTATATTTGTTCATATTGTTCAAGAGTTGAGTTCACATAAATTCGAATCTAAGTTTTAAAAGTAAACCAAGTTTTCATAATAAAATTAAAAATACGTAAAACTATTCAACCCCCCCTTCTAGTTTTCCACAATTGGTATCAAGAGCCAGGTCAAACAAGATTTTTAAAATAAACTGTATTTTAAAACTTGAATCGATCTATGGAATCGAAAAATATTTAGAAGGGCAATCTATGCAAAGACCACCGCTATTTGAAAGTGATGGTTTTCTTTATTGGAAAAATAGATTCGAAACTTATGTGAAATCAAAAGATCTTGATCTTTGGCATGTTATTACCTATGGTGATTTTCCCCCTATTCAAAATAATCCTTTAACTAAAAGAGATGAAATTGTACCTTTCGAAAAACAAAATGATGATTTAAAAAGGAAACTAGCTAAAAATAATGAGGCAAAAATGGTTATTTATAATGCGTTACCACGTAAAGAATACGAAAGGATTTTTATGTGTGAAACCGCAAAAGAAATTTGGAACTCCTTACTAATAACTCACCAAGGTAATAGTCAAGTCAAAGATAATAAAATAGATCTTCTTGTTCAACAATATGAACAATTTATGATTCCGAATGAGGAATCAATAGATAATGCTTTTGCTAGGTTTAACACTATCATCACAAGTTTAAAAGCACTTGATGAGAATTTTTCTAGTAAGAATTTTGTTAGGAAATTTCTTAGGGCTCTTCATCCAAAATGGCGGGCTAAGGTTACGGCGATTGAAGAATCGAAGAACTTGTCAACTCTTCAACTTGACGAGTTGATCGGCAACTTGAAAGTCTACGAAGCAATAATAAAGAAAGACTCCGAGATGGTCAAAGGAAAAAGAGAGGAAAGCAAGTCAATTGCATTGAAAGCTAGGAAGGAATCTAGTGAAGAGGATAGCTCAACCTCCGAGAGTGATAACGGAGAATATACTATGGCCGTAAGAGAGTTCAAGAAATTTCTAAAGAGACGAGGAAGATTCACAAGACAACCACGAGATGAAAGAAGATCGCTTCAAAGAAATAGGAATGATAACTACGGGAAAAGAAAGTGCTTTAGATGTGGAAGCCCAAACCATCTCATTGGCGAATGTCCAAAGCCACCGGGTTATGATTACCAAAGCGCCTTTGTTAGTGGAGCATGGAGTGATAGCGACAAAGACGAAGCGAACAAAGCAAACGACGAAAAATGTCTTATGGCAAAGACATCAAATGAGGTACTTTCCGAAACCAAATACTTTAGTGACAAAAATCAATCATTAGACGAAAAAGACCTAGATAATGAATATATTAGGTTATGCAAATTAGGTCAAAAAGTCATGGCTAAAAATAAATCACTAAAACATATTAATAATCGATTAAAAAATGAAGTACTCGAATTAAAAATTAAACTACAACATTTAGAAAAAGGAAAAGAAGTTTTTATAGAATGTAAAACATGTCTAGAGGTCAAAAATGAAAACGAAAAACTTAAGGATGAAATTTCCAAACTTGACAAGTTTAAAAATAGTAGTAACTCACTTAAGAAAATAATAAGTGGTCAAGGAACTTCGGGAGATAAAACCGGTCTAGGATTCAACTCAAATAATGTTTCAACTAGTGAAAATAAAAATGTAAAGTTTGAATGTCAATCTAGTAAACAAAAACCATTAGAGTCCAAACCTAAGTATATACTTATAAAAGATAGAAAAATACCTATTACGAGTGACGAGGAAGTAAAAAGTCTTTATAAACCATCATTAAAAGCCAAAACCAGATTTTCTAAACCGAAATTAAGATCTAAAACTCCACCTCCAAATAGACCAAATAATCCTCATTCTCGGTCTAAAACCCCTCAACCTAGAAGAAATCAAGGTAGACAAAACTTTCCTAATAATAATAATCACCCAATGTGGAATTATGCACTTCAACCAAGTTTCAACCCTTGGGGAATACTTTCACCATACATGCAAATGCAAACCATGTTTGGTTCAAACAATTTTGGACAAATGGGACAATGGGGACCAAGTGGCTAAATCGTCACTCATTGAATAATTCGGAAACTCATCTATGATTGGCTTCTATTAGTCAATATATCACCATGAAGTATTTGAAGAAAAGCTGGACATAAGGTACGTTCTCTCTTTAAATTTCATGAGTAGTTACTTCATACATATAGTCTTATTAATCATTGCCTTAGGATATGCTTAGTTTGATAGGTTGCATTGCATTCACACTTTTAGTTATATCCGTTTTATGATTTAATAAACTAGAGACCCTTTAGTTAGCCCCCTAAGTATTAAATGACGTATACACTGTCGAACTCATTTAGCCTTCTCAAATTTAAAATGGAAATCTTCTATGTCCACTATTAGTAAACTCATGGTGATGAAGTGAAATGAGTTAAGTGGATTAATCATTAACATAGAAGTAAGATTAGATTTCTCGCGTTAGAAAACTATGGATGAAACAAGCTCTCGTAGAATATGGCATCAAGTTAGATAAGTGTGCGACAACAAAAGAGCGATAGATGTTAGGTTATATCCCATTCAACACTCTCGCGTCAAACATATAGAATTTCGTCATCACTTCCTTATGGCAATAGGATATGTAGAAAGGGGTAGCATGTGACAATAGTCTTAACCAATTCACTTGAGCATGAGATCTTTAACAACCATTTTTTTTCTAGGATTAATGGTATTTGTTGTCAAAAATCTAGTATCTTTAAAAATATACAGAAACTTCACATTTTGGAAAAATGATTTTTTTTATGACTATTTCACTTTTCTATTAACACATTTTACTATCTCATTTTTCTTCTTAATCTATGTCCATAATTCTGTTTCGATCAAATTCAAAGATTGGGAATTCTTTTTCTTACCCATTCTTCATTAAAACACATTTTGAAATAAAACCCAATATATTCTATTCAAATAACTTTAACATCTACCTAAAAAACCACTTTCAAACATTGTTGAATAATGCTAAAAACATTTTTTTTTCTTCATGCATGGTGATCTCATATTTGTCATCTATATTTATGTACATGACATTTATAAGTGAACTAAGTCAAATCAAGTGGATCATGGTTTGTCTATTAAGATTTTTACTTTTAACAAGTCTAGAAGTCCATGCTATCTTAAGTTCCCATTTATTGCACATAGGCACACATCAGGATCCCTCAAATAGTTCATTAATCATCCCACTTACATATAATTAAGAAAATACTTGGTGTAGTTTATTGTTTCCTAGTCCATATATATTACTTGCTTGATGAGTATGTTTACATGCAAGATGAAATTACTTGTTTGCTTAATCTCTTTAATTAACATGTTTTGCATATATATCTATTACATGCTTAACTGCCTCAAAGAGTTGGACTTGCTTGAAACTAAACCCAAAAACACAACCCTTTCTACAATTTTCTGCCAAAAACCCATTTCTAGTAATCTGGAAACCACCAGATGGGCGGCCCCCTTAAATCATAAGGCGGCCCCCTTAATGTTTAAGGGGACCGGCCATCTGATGGTCGAAAGTGCTGTCTCCTTTTCTAATTTTTAGCCCATTTCATCCGACAGTTCCCAAAATTCACTTCCAATCCATCCAAAAAATTTTATCCATTCCTTAATCCCATCAATCCTACACTATAATCACTCCCATTCCTCATAATCTTCCATCATCTCATCATGCCATCTCCAATCAAACCAAAGCCAAAATCCTCAAGGTTAGTAAGGATAACCGAAAAACCCATTTGGAGAAGAAAACCAAACCCCCGAAACAAGTCCATCACAACAAATGATGTGGCTAAACAACCAACACCTCCACCCACATTTTTTCTCAATTATACTCCCAATCCTCAAGCTCATTCCAATGAACCCTTTTACAAACCTCATCATAATAACCAACCATCCATCTTTACTCCCGAAAATACACCTTCATCTCACTCATATGATTCATATGAAGAGCATGATCAACCCCAAAACAACAATCCCAATTTCATTCACAACACCTCTTATCTTATTCAACATACCAATGAACCATCCAAAACACTCACCACTCTTGGAATATCCTCTTCTTCCATATCTCCATCCTCATCCACTCATGATTACCCAAGCTCACAAATGTCTCCACCACCAAGAGTATCACCACCATCTCCCACCAACTCACATGCTTCTTCTATGTTGCATATCCAAACATCCATCCCAAATAACAACCACACTCCACCATCATAACCTTCTTCCAAACACTTGAAGTTCATTGAAGAACTTAAAGAAGCCCATGAGCTTTGTGCTCTTCTTGACTTACACCTTGCTCAACGCAAGATTGGATCAACTCCCTTCTAGCCCTCCTTCATCACAAAATAACCTCAACCACCACCTTCGTTCCAAACTACACATCTCAACCTCAAACTAATCTCAATAAAACCTTTCAAAACCCTCATCATATTGGTCAAACATCCAACTTTACTTCCAACTACACACCCCAATTTCATCCACTTCCACCAAATGACCAAATCCACATTCCCAAGGAAAAGGAAAATTTCCGTGAAGAGATAAACCAAATCCATGACCGTAGTGATCTCCTTGCTATCTTCCATCCTCATCCTACTCAAATTACTTACCTCACCCCACAACTTGAATCAAGTTGATAATTATGTCAACTATTGTCCTTGTTGTGTCCTTCTCCAAAAACAAATCATTGCCTTAAATAAACATTTCATCCAACACCTCCACACACACAACACTCTAACCCTCAATCAACCGATTCCGCTCCAAACTCTCCACCTCCAAAAATATACCACTATTAATCAAACATCCTCACCCTCACTCAACCAATTCCATCCCAAACAATCTACCATCAACCATCTAAGCATAACTATATGCTTATTTTCCAAGCTTTCGTGTCGCAAGCAAGTCTAAAATCTCTCTTTGGCAATTTAGGACCTTTTTCTTGTTATATGTTTCAAGCATACTAAATGTCGTTGCAATGCATGTGATGTGTTTTTTTTATAGTCTATAATTAACTACCATGTTTTAAATTTATTTATTGCCGAACTAACCTATAGACTCTAAACACTCACGAGCAGTGTACCCGATCAATGTAGATAGTTTTTAGGTAAGCAAGGGTCGTTCACTAGGAGCGAAGCTAAAGTGATCTAAAGGTATTCTAAGTACTAAACTAACTAACCTAGAAAGCTAGTAAATATTTTTAGGGTTTTAGCCTGAGAGGCTATCACGATTTTGTGTGTTTAATTAAACTAATACGAGAAAATAAATATTAAACTAATTAAAAGCAAATTAAAGATAGATGAAGATAGATAGGAAGAACGGGTTAGCCATGTCTAATCCATTTTATAGTTATACATGCTTATGTCTACTTGTTTTAATTCATTCAATTGTTTTGTCGCCAATCCAATTATTAATCCTGTCACGATTAAATAACCTACCATCGTGGTGGGAAAGAGGACATGATCATAGTGACTCGTCTAGCATCAATACTAACTTATTGCTTTAAACCATCTAACCTAGTTCGGTATTACACGCTACTAGTCCTATTAGGTTGTAGACACGTTCCGTTTATGCCAAACAATGATTCCTAATAGAGATTCGGGTTAACACGCATATAACTCAACCTAAGCAACCACAATTACAGGTAGTTAAGTCACATCAATTAAAGTTATAAGGATCATAACCTAGTTACATAGACTTCTACTAGTTATAAGCAATAAACGAGTTTTTATCGACAAGCACCCAATCCAATAACAAAGCAAACACATCGACAAAATCATAAAAACTAATAAAACTTCATAAACATGGCTAACACCTAAGGGTGTTAGCCCATAATCTCAGTAACAATACACAATGTTTGAATCATAGCATAAAAGATAGAAATCATAATGAAAACTACACGCTAACCGAATGATTAAACAAAGTAAATTGGCTTGAGATGTTCTTCGTGGATGGAATGGATCTTCAATATAGTCTTCTGCTGTTTTGGAACGTTTACAGACGCCTGGGAATGATCCCAAGGGTCCCCAATGATGCCCTAATTCGTTAATGAGTTCGGTATTTATAGATTCTGAAATCTGGGTCGATACGGCGCATCTAGAGAGTTAGATGCGCCGCATCTATAAGTAAACGTAGCCTCCAAGTCTGAAACTGACCCGATATGGCGCATCTATAAATCTGATATGGAGCATCTCCCAATACGGCACATCTAAAGACCTGATGCGCCACATCTCCTTCAGATACAAGTAGATCTCCTTTTTCTCTTTCCGTGGCCGCTTGAATCAACTAAAACGGAGTCCGGATGAAGATTTTATGGCCAAAATACGAAAGCATCTTCAAGTGTCGACTTGTAATCTTGACTTCTTCATTAAGCTTCTAGTCTCCACTTGATTTCTTGGTAAGGATTGTGTATGGCCGATACGGCGCATCGGATTGGTCCGATGCGGCGTATCTGGAGTAGAACAAGTTGGTTTTTCTTCGTTGACCAAAGTTTCATATGCGATGCATAATAAAATCAGATGCGGCGCATGCTTCAAAGTCAGGCAATGGTCTTTAATCTCTTCAATTCAGCAAACTTTTCCAATCTTGATCATTTTGCTCCATTTTATGTCCATAATAGCTAACTTTCACCAAATGCTTGTTTATAACTGAGAATTACAAAAGTAAGCGATTAAGTATCAATTCCCATATAAAATAATACAAAAACAAGCAATATACATAGGATACATGATGCTAATAAAATATACTTATTTGATGTCATCAAATATCCCCACACTTGAACTTTACTTGTCCTCAAGTAAACCTTAGATTAAACTTATGAAAATGTATCCTAAATAGGATGTATTTATATAATTAAGCACTTATTCGTTTTATCATAATTGCACAACCAAACACTTAACGAATTAGAAATAAAATAAAATATTTTGATAAAAGCAAATCTAATCGTTTAACTGTCCAGTCGTGACGAATATTCTATCATAAGCTTGGCAAGTATACACATCTCCCCCACTAAAGCTAAGGAATAACAAGTCTAAAGCGGTAAAAAGGGTTTGTTGGTTAAGGGTTAATCATTCTTCTTAATCTCTATCGATCTCACATTCCAGAAAAGGCGACAAAATCACAAATACATGATCGAATCCACAAACACGATACTTGCAATTGCTCAAATCCTTAACTCGAATGGGCTAAAGATAGGACCAAGTAATCTTCACCAATAATATTATATCAAATAGGGCGACAAAATCATAAATACATAGCCGAATCCACGACTACGATACTTAAGATTGCTCAAATCCCTAATCTCAATAAATCAAAGGTTTGGATAAAGAATAATATAGGGTATGGATAATATTTGGGATACAAATTGGTGTAAAATGAAAAATAAACAAAACAGATAAATTAAAATCCTAAGTGTGGTAAATTACTTTCCCAGCCATCCCATGAATAAGACTCATATCATTGAATAACTCACGCTTTGACACTTGAAACTCACGCTTTGGGTAGACACGAATTAGACTCAATAAAATCTCAATCAAAGAATAAACCTTAGTTGGCGTTCCCATAACGGCCAACTCCCATTCAATCCATAAATATAATATACAACAAATAGTGGTGATATCGACCACTTAATACAAAACTTTACATAAGTTGGTTAAAACAAACTTCCAACTTTTCATTTTTCTTTTTCTTTTCTATTTTTTTTCAATTTTTTTTTTTTTTTTTTTTTTTTTTTTTTTTTTTTTTTTTTTTTTTTTTTTTTGTGACAAACTACTAACATAAACATAGATGTGTAAAATTTCACCACATCACTATAACGATAACTCTGGATAATTTTTCCATACTTTTCATGACTTCAGAAATAACAATAATAGTGAAAGTAGTAAACACACGAAAAATAACAACACTCAAATTATAAAATATCTACTTTCACTCCAATTGCCTTGTGCAATTTCCCGACCTTAACCATAGATAATGAATTACGCACACGAACATAGTTAATTGTAAGGAAACACACTTTGCCTAAAGTAACTAACCACGGACTTTAATCTACAGGGTAGGCTAAGGTGTAAGGGTGTAACAAAACATTTTAAACATTGGTGTAAGAAATGAAAGGAATGGCTCTGAGGGTTTTTCTAGGGGTATCTTACTCTAAAAATGAGAGTAAACAAAGGGTTTATCCGGGGGTTAACTAACCAGTGTAGTTAGTTAATAACACAAAACATATAATAGGCTTTTTGGGTGTAATCCTAGAAATTTACCTTGTTAGACAAGTCACTCCAATTATATCAATAATACTCATTATGGTGGTCTCGAATAGTATACAAGCCAAGTTCTAAAGTTTACAAGTCACCGGCACACTCATAGATTTGTGAATTTTGATAAGTTCACAATTTTTGAAAATAAGGTTATGTGTGCAGCTATGCAACTTAGATTAAACAAAAACATGCTAAAAAAAATTTAAATTTTTATAATTAAGCATAGATTAAAGCATATTTTTGAAAAATTAAGGACAAGTAACGTTCTAATTCTCCATCCCCCCACTTAAGTTAAACAACGTCCTCGTTGTTTGTATTTGAAATTAAAAACAAGAGATAGAAAGAATTAGAACGGAGAACTCCCCTAAGATTTGCTCGGTATGATCCACCATGTAAGAATGCGAGCATATAAAATGTGGGAGTTCATCAACATCTTCATTCGTCCAGACCTGTAAATATATAGAGACCACAGAAAAAATAGACTCGAGAACATCTCATTAATCATTGGTTAGGAAAATAAAACTACGGGAAATTACAGGCCAGAGTGTCGATGCGCCGTATCCATGGAATATTCGATACGTCGCATCAATTTCCTGTAACTAATACGCCGCATCCACTAAAAGTGCATGCGTCGTATTGACCAACTGACAGAAATACGAAAATAAAAATAAACTAAAAACAAAATAAAAGACAAGCATGGGTTGCCTCCCAAGAAGCGCTTGTTTTTGTTAGAGTCACGAGCCTGACTCCACCCTTATTTACTAGGCAATAGGGTGTTTTTCCCCCCACTTGCGGTCAAGTGCGGGTGATAGTAGCAATAAGCACCATAACGGTGTAAATTTGCTACTAGAGATGGATAGAATATGTAAAGATAATACCTTGGCAATATGTGTACTTCGTTCATTACCTTACCCGATTTGGTTGTTAAATTGGATGACATGAACATTACATGTGAGAAATCATCCTCTTCAATCATGGTCGTGTCCATCAGCTCATCCTTGAATTCTTTTTCTATTTCAACCAAAAATGGGTTGATAACAGGTGCTTTATATTCATCATTAGTTGGTGTAGTAAATTCCACCTCATCATTCTTTCGTTTTGCAACCTGTTTAGGAAAACTAGCAAGATTATTAGTAACGGGATTAATAATATTAAATAAATTAGTACCACTTTTTGTTGTAAGTGACTCCAATTCATCTTGTGAGTCTCCATCTTCAACTAGTGGTCTTGTAATTTCATCCTTTTCCCGAATAGCCGCCTCAAATAAGTCATCCCACATTTCTTCAAAATCCTTTGTGGGGTCATAATCTGGCTCATTTGTTCCACGCATGAATATTTCATTTTGTTGTGGCAATTGCGGTATGGCATCGTACACAATACAATCAAAACTTTCAATATTAGAATACTCATTATCTTCATCCGATGGAATATCATCATGGTGTTTTTGATATGATGAGAATATATTTTCCAACTCGGGTGAAAAATCACAAGTAATAGCACCATACACCATTGTTCACATTATCTTCATTTTCATCATAAGCACTTTCGGATGAATAAGTTCTTGTAACAATTGCAGATTTTATTCATAGACTGTGATCTTCTTCATCTGGTAACTCGAAGAAACATCATAATAATATTGCCGAACAAATTGCACAATCGTTGTTCTTCTTCATCATCATCATTGGATAAAGTCCAAGTGTGTCTAAATGGCAATGTCTTTCTTTCTTTCCCTGACTCTTCCTGCTTTGATAATAAGTACTCTTCCATCGTGGGTTCTTTATCATTGATGACTTGTGCACCATATCTTGCTCTTTCCCAATCGTAAACCTTTTTATTGCTCAAGGATCTTTCATTGTTAAGCCTAAGATATTCTTCCATAGTTATGTCCGGATTATCCATCATCATTATTACCTGAAAGATAAACAACCAAGAACAGCAGTAACCGAAACAAAAACAATAAAAACTAAAACGAAAAATAAAAATTAAATAAACAAAAATAACGAAAAACGATAAAAAAAAATTGGTCACAGAACGTCAATACGCCGTATACAATTGACCTGTATATGCCGTATTGATATAAGTCAGATACGCCGCATCCACAGACAAGGATACGCCGTATTGCCTTTCTGAGACAGAAACACAGAAACAAAAAAAAACTAACTAAACTAAAATACCAATAAATCAAATTAAAACAATCACTCCCCGGCAACGGCTCCAAAAACTTGATGTGTTTTTTTTATAGTCTATAATTAACTACCAAGTTTTAAATTTATTTATTGCCGAACTAACCTATAGACTCTAAACACTCACGAGCAGTGTACCCGATCAATGTAGATAGTTTTTAGGTAAGCAAGGGTCATTCACTAGGAGCGAAGCTAAAGTGATCTAAAGGTATTCTAAGTACTAAACTAACTAACCTAGAAAGCAAGTAAATATTTTTGGGGTTTTAGCCTGAGAGGCTATCACGATTTTGTGTGTTTAATTAAACTAAATACGAGAAAATAAATATTAAACTAATTAAAAGCAAATTAAAGATAGATGAAGATAGATAGGAAGAACGGGTTAGCCACGTCTAATCCATTTTATAGTTATACATGCTTATGTCTACTTGTTTTAATTCATTCAATTGTTTTGTCGCCAATCCGATTATTAATCCTGTCACGATTAAATAACCTACCATCGTGGTGGGAAAGAGGACATGATCATAGTGACTCGTCTAGCATCAATACTAACTTATTGCTTTAAACCATCTAACCTAGTTCGGTATTACACGCTACTAGTCCTATTAGGTTGTAGACACGTTCCGTTTATGCCAAACAATGATTCCTAATAGAGATTCGGGTTAACACGCATATAACTCAACCTAAGCAACCACAATTACAGGTAGTTAAGTCACATCAATTAAAGTTATAAGGATCATAACCTAGTTACATAGACTTCTACTAGTTATAAGCAATAAACGAGTTTTTATCGACAAGCACCCAATCCAATAACAAAGCAAACACATCGACAAAATCATAAAAACTAATAAAACTTCATAAACATGGCTAACACCTAAGGGTGTTAGCCCATAATCTCAGTAACAATACACAATGTTTGAATCATAGCATAAAAGAAAGAAATCATAATGAAAACTACACGCTAACCGAATGATTAAACAAAGTAAATTGGCTTGAGATGTTCTTCGTGGATGGAATGGATCTTCAATATAGTCTTCTGCTGTTTTAGGATGTTTACAGACGCCTGGGAATGATCCCGAGGGTCCCCAATGATGCCCTAATTCGTTAATGAGTTCGGTATTTATAGATTCTGAAATCTGGGTCGATACGGCGCATCTAGAGAGTTAGATGCGCCGCATCTATAAGTAAACGTAGCCTCCAAGTCTGAAACTGACCCGATATGGCGCATCTATAAATCTGATATGGAGCATCTCCCAATACGGCGCATCTAAAGACCAGATGCGCCGCATCTCCTTCAGATACAGGTAGATCTCCTTTTTCTCTTTCCGTGGCCGCTTGAATCAACTAAAACGGAAGTCCGGATGAAGATTTTATGGCCAAAATACGAAAGCATCTTCAAGTGTCGACTTGTAATCTTGACTTCTTCATTAAGCTTCTAATCTCCACTTTATTTCTTGGTAAGGATTGTGTATGGCCGATACGGCGCATCGGATTGGTCCGATGCGGCGTATCTGGAGTAGAACAAGTTGGTTCTTCTTCGTTGACCAAAGTTTCATATGCGACGCATGATAAAATCAGATGCGGCGCATGCTTCAAAGTCAGGCAATGGTCTTTAATCTCTTCAATTCAGCAAACTTTTCCAATCTTGATCATTTTGCTCCATTTTATGTCCATAATAGCTAACTTTCACCAAATGTTTGTTTATAACTGAGAATTACATAAGTAAGCGATTAAGTATCAATTCCCATATAAAATAATACAAAAACAAGCAATATACATAGGATACATGATGCTAATAAAATGTACTTATTTGATGTCATCAGCATGTCTTGCTATGTGTTCTTAATATTTGTTTGCAATGATTGTTGTTTGCCATGATTGTTGCAATGAATGTCTTGCTATGTTGTTTTTATATTCCATATTTTGCTATATATGCTTGTGCTTCTAATATTTTTCTTGCAAGTATTCCATATCTCGATTTCTTGATGCCCTCAAACGAGGGGGAGCACACATCAAGGGGGAGTTCTCGTTCCGACAAATTTTGTATCTAAAACTTGTCGGCATAACCTTTTTGATTCTACAAAAAGGGGGAGAATTGAATATAAACTGTTTTGGATTCACTAATACTTGTTTCCCAAAAAGGATGTTTTGGATTTAATGACGATTTAATTTTGTAATCATCAATCAAGGGGGATTGTTGATATAAAAATGCCTAAAACATATCAATACTTATTCATATCTCTATGTTTTGAGATCACAAAATGTAAACTATAAACATAAACTGATTAAGTAAACAATATTGTTGAAATATTCATTTCTACAACTTAATCACTTAATGTATGAATGAACAAATGCTTAATGCATTATATGATAAAGGAACATTTTTTATCACTAGATTTAAAAATGAACAATATTTTATATCTTTAGAAAATCATTTGTATTAATAAAATGTTTATCTTATAAATTAGAATCAATTTTCAACAAAATCGTAAAAATGTTCCAGAAAAACCTTCCCCACAAAAAGACAAATCTGGGCAACGGTCAGATGGGCGGCCCCCTTAAATATACAAGGCGGCCCCCTTAATTTTAAAGGGACCGCCCCGCTCCTCCAGCTGTCCAGATTTGCCTATAAATACTGGACTTTCCTTGGACTTTTTCCTCACCTTTTGCACCCCAAACCTTCTGTTCTAAATCTCTTCTAATCCTTTCTAAAACTCTTTGATCATATATTCTTAAGCATTGGTTTCCAAGTGATCCAAGCTTCTACCATTCAAGTGCAAAAGAAGAATACTCCTTCAACAACTAGAGAAGAAGTATTGCAACTTAGTATCATCTTGCTACCTAAGTTGTTTGTATAATCATTCATTCATTTGTGTATAAGTTGTGTATATTTGTTAGATAGGTGTGAGCATAATTGCTTAGGCTAGATTAGTGTGTAAGTAGTGAAGTTGTGAAGAAGTTAAGGTGTGTAAGTAGTGAAGGTGTAAAGAAGTAGAAGAGTACATAAGTAGTGCTAGAAGTCTCGCGGTTAGATCTTTCCATCTCTATCTTTCATTTCATTTCATTACTTTACTTGCATTGTTCATTTAGATTTACTTATATTTGTTCATATTGTTCAAGAGTTGAGTTCACATAAATTCGAATCTAAGTTTTAAAAGTAAACAAAGTTTTCATAATAAAATTAAAAAGACGTAAAACTATTCAACCCCCCTTCTAGTTTTCCACAGGTGCGTACCCGGGAAACGGATATGGATATTGGCCAGGATATGGATCATACTGAATTAGGTATAGTGGAACATTTGGTGGGTTGTAGGGAGGTACCTCATAGTCAGCATCACGAGCCACATGTTGAATCATCAACATGGAATAATCATAGTTGTAATTTTGCCTCATCATCATAGAATCTCTCCACACTTCCCTACACTCTATCTCATTCAATGCACGATCCCATCCCGATTCAAAACTACCCGGGGCATGAACATTCCCAATTGGTAGTGGTGGTTGATAAGGTTGTTGTTGATAAGGTTGTTGTGGTGCTCCTTGAGGTGCGACCATCGTTGGTTCTGTCCAAGCTCCCAACATCCTTGTTTTCCTATCCAACGCTCTACCGAAACTTTTATCATCCCACGTCTCACTCTCCTTCATCTTCGAACATTTCTCCAATTCCTCATTCACAAAATAACCCAAATTTCTTGCCAACATAGTCACATAGTGACCTCCACAAATCACACTATTATCTTTTATCCCTGGTGCTCTTCTTGAAAGATATCGGGTATTATCCAAGCCGCGTTCCCGTTCTTATCTTCCTCCAACAATTTCATTAGCCACAAATCCGGTTGATTGCACTTATCCCTGCTACCTGTTCTATGCAAAACCCCCCAAGTGATCAATTTTTGTAAAATCTTCATAATAGGATTCCTTAACTTGGACGAGTTTCTTCTACTACAACCTGGATCCCCTACTCTATTCCAATAATCTACTAGACCCTCATAATCATTATGCTTCCTTACCAACCTTGCAAAATGAGGTGGAAACAAATGATGCTCAATTTCATCTTGATCGTATAGGCCAAGAGCAACAGTAAATTCAGGCAAGGTATAAACATGCTCCCTACCACAAAGTCTAAACCAGATACATTTATCATTCACGACATCCACAATCTTTCTTTCAAAATAAAACGTGGAGAAAAACTCCAAACACCATTCTCGATTAACATTCTCATAAATACTAAACGCTCTTTCTCACGAAAAATCTTCAAAACTATCACCATCTCCCTCATACACATACGACATTCTCATTATTTTTATCAACACCATCTCACAATCATATTCTGCAAACAAATTCCAATCAACTAACCTTGGCTTTGCAATTTCTCTCCCTTGTAGCTTTGAAAGACGCTCCCGAAAAGCGTGCTTTTCCTCCTTCCTAAGGTTGCTAAACTTCAAGTTTTCATTACGCTCCTGATTGAGAGTATATTTTACCTTGCTCTTAGCATTCCTTTGCACATACTTTGTTACAATCGGATTCACTCTACCACGTGATGAACTCGAGCCACCTGCAAGATAACTCTGTCGAAAACACAAATATACGATAGTATAAGAGCATAAGAACCAAGATTACATGATTTAGAAGTCACAAAACTCGTTTTAAAAATTTTCTTTTTTCATTTACCGAGCCATCCATCCGATCGGTATTCCTCCAACCGAATTGGATGGAGTAAATGTCCCAGCCCAACCGATCGGTATTGCCCCGCAACCGAATTGGTTGGGACCTACTGTTAAGAAAAAAATTTCTTTCTCCGACTTCCAATCAATTCTATCAAATCCTACTCTTCCATATCATGCATTTGATCAATTATCATGGTTTCTACATATCCTACTCATCTCCAAAACATATTCATAACATATTCGCATGATTTCTCAATCTTCCTAGAACATATGAACATTACTACATCAAAACTCCTCAATTTATGTTCTAATCCACAATGCATCATCCTAGCATCACTAATCAACAACTAAGCAACACCTAGGAATCATCAATTGCAATCTAAATCGATTCAAAGTTTTGACCCATTTTAATCCAAAAATTCAATGAATCAATTCTTCCTCAAAACTTAATCAATCTATCTAATTCTTTTTGCAATGAATTCCTCAATCATTTACCCATCTATTCCAGAAAAATTACATCTTAATTCGAACTATATCAAAAATACCCAAATTTTGACCTAATTCAAGAAATCCGAATTAAAACCTAATTAATACAAATTGATTATGTTACTTACTTGTTTAGGTGCCATAGATGATCTTTCAACACTCCTACAACACTTAATAATCTCCTAATGGTCGAATTTTTGAATCCTAAGTTTGGTGGATTGTGTGTGTGTGTGTTTTTGTGATTTTTGAAATCTTGAGTATATATATTTCACTCCATCCGATCAGTATTTGATCCAACCGATTCGGATTGAATTTTTGCAAAAACTTCACTTTTTCACTTGACAACACTTGATGGTTCTTGTGAGCTCAAATGAAAATGGTTTTACTCTTCAAAAATACTTTTTCTTTTGTATAAATACTCCACCACACTAGTCTACCAACTTGTTTTTCAAGTCTATCTCTACTAGCTCTAAACAAAACTTAACTCTAAAAACTCAAAACATAACTTCATAAACTTAAAACTTAATAAAACCAAGACAATCAAAAGGTCTTAACTTAAACTCAAACTTAAATGCAAATATTAAACTACTAATAATGCATTAAATTAAAAAGAAAACAAACAAAATACTAGCACAAGCTTTGTGCTTTTATTCTTCAAACTATTGTCTTTCATCCTTCAAAATACTCGTGCCTCAAGATATCTTCATTTTGAAACTTCCCAGACAACTTTCGGTTAGTCATTTGTGTTTTAAACTTCCTTGTAAAGTTCCTTCCATCCGGACAAACTATATCAAACTTCACATGCCATTCTCCGTCTTCTTTTTCCTTCTTGTAAAAACTAGATCCTTCGGGTCCCCATTCCAAATTCTTTAGTTGGACCAGTAAAGATGCAAGAAAATCTGTCAATTTGTTAAATACAAAAACATTCTTAAATGGGTTATAGAAAGCCTCCATCGCTAGAGCTCTTTCCATCTCATCTTCAATATCAAAGTAACTTAGGACAACCGGCCCATATTTAGGCCTCCCTTCTTCATCTCTACCTACTTCAAAACAACCCAAATGGTCTTCTTCTTCATCTTCATGCACTTCCTTAACAATCTTTTCTTTAGGTTTAGAACAATACGTATGCTTCAAGATTCCATCAGTAATAGTCATAGTACCTCTACCCATATCTATAATAGCTCCACAAGTTCTCAAAAACGTTCTTCCTAACAACAATGGTAACTCCTTATCCACCGGAATGTTAAGCACAAGAAAATCAGCCAAGAAAGCTTGATATCCTACGTGGACTCTAACATTCTTTACTTCTCCCATCGCTTTTGCTCGTGAATTATCAGCCATAGTAAGATTATATTGATTTGGTTGAGGATTACCAAGTCCTAATCTCTTATACAATGGATACGGCATTACATTCACAGTTGCTCCCGTGTCAGCCAATGCATACATCGCATCTGTTCCATTCACTTTAATCGGTAACACAAAATTTCCCGAATCGCTCTCCTTTTTAGGCAACCCATTCTCAACTATTCTTTCTCTCGCAACCTCATCAAAATTCTTATCTTCTAACCTAGCCCTTGCCATCATAACTGCATCAAACTTCTTACGATAAGTCATGTAATTGTTCAACACATAAATAACCGGCTTTTCCTCCATAAGCTCCTTAAACTTCATTTCCAAATTTTCCAAAATCGCTTCCTTTTGCTCTTGGGTTAATGGTTTAACTATTTATGGTGTTTTGGGTGGTGAACTAGATGAAGAACTTTCATTCTTAGGGGTGGAGGGTTGGGTAAGTTTGTTAAGTGGTGTTTTCTTTCTATTCGCTTTTCCTATTTTAACAATCTCTCCCTTTCCTACCTTTTCTTCTACCATATCATCAACATCAATCCTCATCTCTCCCAATGCAAAATCAATCTTACATTTAGTCTTAACCATGAAATCTCTACCAAACACAACTTCTGGTTCATCAACATTCCCATATTCCAAAATAACAAAATCAACTTTGAAAACATAACCATGAATATTAACATTCACCTCTCTCACTATCTTTCTTCCATAATCCTCATAGTCAAGTCTAACAAAACCAAGCTTACCAACCATATCTTCCGTAATGTAGTTGTCACCATATTCCATATTAAGCTGAGCATCCCAAGCTTTTATACCTTCCACACCACAAGGTGTAGCTTACCTCATGAATGGTGCATCAAACTCTTTAGGTGGTGCTCGTGTAAACACAAAAACTCTTTTCTCCTTAGGTAAACAAACCAGGTTTTCTCCAACTTCTTCTTTCCTTTCAAAATCAACCTTAGCTTCTTCCATAATATTTTCCAAACTCTCCAATGAATCACCCGAATCTTTCAGCATCTCTTCCAAATTTCTCAAGTATTCCGACACATTGCTTAAACTCTCCATTCTACTTAAACACTAACTATAACATAACCACAAAAACAAAAAAAAATCCAAACTATTAGCGTGAGGATTAGTTATAATCGAAAAATATTAAAATATTAAACCAAAGCAAGCAAACAAACAACTTCAAACTCTTAAACATCAAAACAACTAAAAATTAAAAACTTCAAAAACTTTACCCAACCGAATCGGATGCGGGCAACATCCGATCGGTTAGATCGAAAATTTTCTAAAAATTATTTTATTTTTTATTTTATATATTTTTTATAAAAACTTTAATTTAATTAAATCTAAACTTTGAAAACTTTTAATATAAAAACTAATAATTTAAAATAAACTAATTCATGAAAAATAATAAAAGTAATGAAACATTATTACCAACATTAAATTTTCATTAAACTAATTAATACTAAACATTAACTATCATTTAAACAAAAACTATTAAACTCCACATCATAAAACCTACATTAACTATATTAACTAGATTTAATAAAACATTAAACACATTTAAACTATCCTAATTACCCAAATTAATCACCCTAGTTAATCTATCACTTAAACAAATTAAACGTAACATTAAACTAACATTAAAATTGAAAATTAAACTAAAACATTAAAATCTAAAAAGTTTTACCGCGGCCACCAACCGATAGGATGGAAATCCAACCGGTTCGGTTGGCTCCGAACCAATTATTTTTTTTTTTACTATTCTTTACTACAAAACTTATAAACTACCAAACCAAATTACCAAGTAAATTAACAAATTCCCCGGCAGTTGCGCCAAAAACTTGATGTGTCGTGTTTCGTGCAAGTTTTAAAAATTTATAGACACAATTTATCCAATTCTCTAATCAACACATACGAGCAAGTATACTCGTCCGTGGTAGTAAAGGTGGGTGAGTCGAGATCATCCCAAGGGAATTGTTGTTTGGGTTTAGTAAAATCAGTTTTAACAAAAAGGGTTGTCAATCAAATTTGGTGCAAATTCTAAGACAAGTAAAACCAATCAATCAAAAACAAATATACTTGTGTGTAATTCCTTGACTAATTGTATAGAGTAATCTACCAAGTTGGGTGTAACTTGTAACGATGCACAACTTAAAATGAGTGATTCACAATCAATTGTTTTTATCATGAGAAATCATCTCTAAGAATTCAATCTCCTAGTTAATTCCTTTCGGCCTTGATTAACTATTACGATAATTCTATTAAACTCATTCTTGTTTGAAAAGCATTTCTTATCTTAAGAATTCCTACGACTCCTTTCGACCTTTTTCTCGTGATGAAATCATTTCCAAATCCATTTTAATGAGTTAATATGGTGCTTGTCACACACCATAGTCCATACTAATTCGTGCACTAACTTTTTGGAATAAAAACATAAAGAAAATCCTTTCAACCTTTGTTAATCTTTAGAACTGTTTTTACCAACCAATTAAGCAAGATTAGATTGTATTTCAACAAACTCATAAAACAAGACATGTTTTCATGCATCACTATGAAATAAAAATACTCTAACAATTGTCACATCATACACACAAGTATAACAAAAATCACTCCATAACAATTATAATCAAACACAAGTAACAAACCATACTTTCATTCGTCTTAAAGTAAAAGTAGTTCATAATAACCCAAACAAGAAATACCTAGTTTTGGAATTACAAGAACTAGAATTGTGGAACTATAGCAACCACACTCCTCCAATCGCCTATGATCACACGTAAACAACTCCACACTCGAACACAACTCTTGAGACTCGAACTCAAGGTTCCCTGGACATTTTCACAGCAATTACAAGCTTTCGGGCAATGATAATAAGTTTAGCAAGGACTTGGTGTAAGCCTTCACTAAGTTTTGGGTGTCACCCTTTGCTAACTAGCCTTTGATCCTTTAAATAAGTGTAAGAACACTTACTCCTCAAGCAAAAACATCCCTCAACAGTAAATAACTAGGAAATGATAAGCCACCATGATTATGGGGCTTAAATTCGTCATTAAATGTGATTTTGTAACTTCAGCTTCCTCCAACCGATCGGTATTGGGATCCAACCGATCGGTTGGATCTCTCGGTAAATTATTCTTCTCCCATCCGAATCGGATGCGGGCACCATCCGATCGGCTGGGACCTTCTGTCTTGCACATTTTATTTTTTTCTCTTTCTTTTCTCGTTACGTGCTTGTTCCATTGTTGAGTCACTACTTCCTTTCATAGAACTTGATCTTTTCTCGATATATGAACATAGAAATCTTGACATTATCAAATCCTTGAGTTCTCGTGTGGTTTCTCTCTCGTTTTCCTCCAATGTGCATAATCACTTCATTTCTTCATCTTTTTATCATCTTTTCCTGTACTTGGCTATATTTACTTGCATATACACTTTTTCATGATTTAGTAACAAATACACACAAATATAACCAAATATGATTCACAAAACTAACGATAACGTGACTAAAAACATGTTCAATTTGAGCATTATCACTATAACAAGAAAAAAAATAAGCATACCAGTAATTGACAATAAAAGATAACAAAAGATAAGTAGAACCATGTAATAAACAAAAAGAAAGGTACAACAAGACCAATCAATAAAACTTAGAACATTGCCTAACGCTTAAGAAATCCTAATGCAAAATCTAAATCTAAACATATAAGTAAGTGATCCGTGTGGAGTATATATATGAAAATAATATCGGATACGCGTGATACGCGGGAACTGACTAGCCAACCCTTTTAGGAAAAATGCCAACTTGCAAAATCCGTGAATACGATATGAGATACCGGGCAAGTGTTACCCGGGTCGTTTCCCGAAGAGGTGTGAATCGAGGATTTAAGTTTCGGTTTGGAATTAAAGTGCTTGAAGGATGGAATTTGGATTTTTGGTTTTTAATATTCTAATTGAGTTATGGAAAGCAAATTTACAAAAAGAATAAAGCTAAATACAAATTATGCTAAAAACGTAAATCGAAAAGTCTAAAAACGAGCCTAAAAACTAAAATCTTTAAAAATTAACCCTACAAGTGCAAATTTATTTTTCTTAACTCCTAAATGATAAAATAAAATTTTAAAAAAATAATTATATTTTTTTGACTTTTATATTTTCTATTATGAATTAAAAACTGAATTTAAATTAAAAATAAATTAAAATTACTAACTTTTAATGGAAAATTATGAAAAATTCCAAGAAAGTCCTAATTATTATTCTAATCCTAGGAAAAATAAAAGCTTGGTGCCAGCTTAATTGGATAAGCTGTAAATGGGGAAAGATTGGAAATAAGCAAAAGAAAGAAAAAATTGGTTAAATAAAAAAGAGTGCAAACTATAACCAAGACAAGTCCCAAGGGCAGTTGGTGAAGTGGTGTTGTGTTGAGTACCAGGGTTCGAATCCCTGGTCTTGCACTTTTTGAAAACTTATATATATTTTTTTATTTTTCTTTTTAAAAACATAATAAGCACATGCAAATAAGCAATTTCTAAAACTAAAACTATTTTTGAAACTTAAAATAAGCTGAGGAAGACATAACAGTAGGTTTTTTGGTAAAAGAAAACTAAATCTAGAAGCAAAAAGCCAATAAGCTATCCAAAAGCTAAGGTATAACTAGAATAAGCTAAAATGAGCTGAGGGCAATCTAAATAGCATAAAAGAACACAGAATAAGCAACTAACTAAGCTAATAAGCACTAATATAATAGTAAGCAACAAAAAAAAAAAAAAAAAAAAAACTGATGCAGGCTCAAAAATGGGCTACTGAGCCTTATTGCAGCCTGAAAAAGCTGTCAATAATCTAACAGAAAAAATCTCAAAAATATGGATCAAGTGCACTAGCAACCCAAGAGTATCAGTACCAAGTTTGAGCTTAAAAGGGCTTATAATGAAAAAATAAAAAATGAAAAACATAGGCTGAATTGGGCATTTATTGGTGATGCAAGGCAGTGTTCTGTGGTACTTTTACACTAATTTTGCTAATACTCCTAGGATCCTTAGTGCCTTAAATCCAGCACTTGAAGTTCAACTAAATGCACTAAAAGGAACATAAAAATACTACAAATAAGGGCTCAAAAAGCTTAAGCTAATATGGAGCTTATTAGAACAGATTCTATCCTTAAGCTTTCAATATCAAACTCAATTCCGCAAAATCCTTCAAATCATGCTCAATTAACCTACAATCTACTGAACTAAGCTGTTTTAAGCTATATCAAAGGTTACCAAATTGCAAATGAACAGTAAAAGCTAGATTTGACCCATAATAAGCTTAACCCAAACACCCCTTTATATGGGCTGTCTTGGTGATTAACACTAGGACAGACTGTTTTAAGCAATATCTTGGAAAGACAAACATTAATTAAGAAGTATTAAGTCCTAAAAAGAAATATTCAACATAAATTAAGCACTAAGTTAATCTATCTCTATAAATGCTAATTTTTGGCTTTTTATGAGATTTTAAGGCAAAATAAGGACAACTAAAAACAGGCTATTAGATAAGCAACAAATAACTAACAAATGCAATGATAAGCAGATGGAAAACAGTAATTAAGCAAATAAGCAGTTAAATAAGCTAATGAACAGTGAATGGGAAATATGCAAAAAATTAGAGAATGAGCTTACATTGGCCTTGGGATTTAAAACAAAGGTATGGATCAACAAACAAGCCTAGCTTGTCAATAACAAGCTAGAAATCCAAATAGCTTCTCCAGACCAACTTATTTTCCACCCAGAGTTTATTTTGGCTTTTTATTGACTTTCATTGACTTTTTTTGGAAACTTAAGATTAAAACAGAATTTAACAAGAATAAACTCACAAAAGCTATAAGAAGCTTATATAAGCTTATTGGAACAGAAAGAAAAGGCTTATGAAACTAAATGAACCAGAAAAGGACTTTTAATTGAAGCTTGAAAGTAAATTGTGCAAATAATTAAATGAAAACTGAATTTGAATTAACACTTTAAAAGATTACAACGCTTGAATAAAATTTTTAAATTGAAAAATAAATTAAAACTTGGAATTAAAATCTAACTTAAAACTAAACTACAACTAACTCTACTAAGAACTAACGCCTTTTTTTTTTTTTTTTGCTACAAGAGGCCTATTTATACTAAAAACTAATGCTAGGGTTTCCTTCTGTCTTTGTGCTTTTTTTTCTGAGTCCTTGGATTAGACTCCATTCATCACAGCCGTTGATTTGCATTTTTGGTGCCAAATTTATCCTTGGATTGCCAACTTGGCAGTGGTAACTTGTGAAGAGGGGGAGGGGGGGGATAGATGTGAACTAGCCTTGGACTGGAGCAGAGAAGTAGGGTGGGTGGTGGCGTGTAGTAGAGGTGAGCAGGTAATGATGATGGGATGTGGGTGGTTGTTTTGGCAGGCAAAAGATAAAATGGGGTAAGGGTTGACTGGGTGTTTGACCCTGGTTTTTATTAGCTAAAGGGTTGGATGGGTTAAGGGTTTATTTTGGATTCGGCTGGGTTTATTAATTGGGCTGGAAGGGTTGTGGTTTGGTTTTGGGTTAGGTTTAGTGGATTTACTAGCTTAGGATTAGATTTGGAATTAGTTTAAATTTTTGAGGGACCAAAACTGCCAAATCTGTAAATTTCAGGGACCAATTCTGCCAATTAGGAAAAGTTAATCCAAGGACTAATTTTGTGAAATAAAGTGATCCAAGGGCTTGTTTTGGCATTTTTGAGCTTGAATATGATTTCCTTTGATTATTTCTTCCCCGACCTCAGCTTTTCACGTTCTTTCCATTCCAAGCTTTTTTTTGTCTGTTTTTGTCTCGTTTTCAATCCTTTGTACCTGAAATACATAAAAACACAAACTAAGGATATTTGCAGTATAAATTGGTATATTTGGCCATTTTTAGCATTTTTATGTATAATATGGGCATAAAATGATGAGTAAATAGGCACTCATCAGTAAGTGTGCCCACTTGTGCTTGCACTTCTTTCCGATGATCTTAGGGGTGATTAGGTTTATTGATGTCATCTAGACGATCAAGAAGGTGATAAACCATGAAGCGCATTTCATCACGTAGGTTGTTAATTAATGTTTGAGTTTTTTTACAATGGTAGCAAGTTTCATCATGGCTTGAAGGATGAGAAGACCTATCCTCAATCCACATAGATTGATTGAGAGGAAATAGTGTATTTGGAGGAGGTAGATTTGGTGGTGGTGAGCTTGATGTTAATAGGAGGAAGGTTGAGGATGAGGGATGTATGGTTGATGTTGGATGAGGCAATTGAATTGGTAAAGGAGACACATGTGTTGTTGGAGGAGACGTGTTGATGTCAACACCCATATTGTCAGGCAAAGGTGATTGTTGCTTAGTCATTCATTCAATTGAGGAGAATGTTGGTAATGGTAGAGGATTAGTAGGTCTAGGAGGCAATTCCTCTAAAGAGTTCATGAATGGATGTGGTGAAGTATGAGGTGTAGTAAAGGAAAGTTGTCGAGGTTCAATGGGAGAAACTCGCGTTGGTTGGTTAGAGATAGGAGTGGTTTGAAGTGTTGGTTTACTAGATGGTTAAGGAGTTGGTTCAATGGGAGCAAGAGGTGGTGTTGGTTCAATAGAGGAAAGAGATGGTGTTAGTTCAATATGGGTATAGTTAGTTGAAGGTTTCTTGATAGGTGAGGATTCGGTTGATGAGATTCATAAACAATGTGAGCGGTTTTGCGAGGAGGGCTTCTAGTTGAAGAACGTGCACTAGATGCTTTAGTCACAGTGAAGAATGTTAAGAGGATGAAAATTCAGCAGAGAATGGTGAAGTTTAAATGTGGGATTAAAGTGCAAAATACAAAAGATTAAATAGTGAGAGTTCATGCAAAAAGATTTAATGCTATTACCATTAAGATCCTTAGAAAACTAATCATTTGCCTGAAAAAATTAATCTAGCTAAGTTGCAATATTATAGGAGGAACATTTAAGGTAATGTTGAGTGATGGAGTGATTAAAGATGGGTTTAAAATGCATAAAATCCATTTTTGACTGCCTCTGTTTGCCTGGATCTGCCGGATACTTCCCAAAAGGGATCCGGCTAATGTTATCCAAAGGATTCGGCTAACTGAGCACTAATTGACTCTAACCTATATAAGTTGGTGTTATGAGTGTAAAGAAGAGCCCTTAATGATGGAAATCCTGAGAACTTAAACTAATAATGAAAAATAACTAATGATGATTTTTATAGAGAAATGAGAATTAAAAGAAGACTCATAAATGATCAAGGAAGTGTCTAGTTGACTTTAAGGGTGATCATTAGTGATAAGAAGCAGGAAATGGAGAAAAGAAATAAATAGAAAAATTCTCAAAAATTATAAGAAATGAAAATTAAAACTAGAGCAATTTAAAGGTAAAAGTAAGAGGAGAGCATTCAAAATAAATGTAAAAGAAATGAGAACCAGACGAGTATAGTAAGAGAAAGAATCATAATCACAAAAATGAAAAGATGCTGAGAACATGAAAAATGAAAAATAAAAAACTTCTAATAAAGATCTTAGGTCAAGCAAAAGAGGGAATAGAGTCTAATGCGACTAAGGATACCTCAAACATGACTAAAAAGATATCAAGAACTAATCTAATGAGGTCAAGGAAGTGAGAGTAAAGAAAAAGGAGAATAAACTGATGTTTGTTATGCCGGATCCGCCGGATCCCTTTCAAAAGGGATCCGGCCCTTCTAATTCAGGGGATCCGGCTTCTGAGACCAAAAAGAGGACAGTGGGCTTGCCAAGTCTTATCTACTTATCAAATTTCAAAACTTATAATTCTAACAATAAATATAGATAGATTCAAGTCTAGGGTAGCAAGGAGAGCAAGTAAAATAAACAAATGCCCAATCAAACGAGATAACGACCAACTTTTGATATAAGATCAAAAGTGGCAATATTTCCTAGTTAAGGCTAATACATCTATAAATGTTTGTTCTACCATCCATACTACATAAGCTTTAGATCACCACAAGGTTAGACAAATATTTTATAGACTTAGCAAGTTTTAAAGACAAAGTATCATATATGTTTTAGCATTAACCAAATGCAGCCAAGTGCAAACCAACCCACAACATCCATCACGTCTTCATTTGTTCTTTTTGCCCATGAGGAAATGAGCAAGACATTTAAACATTCCCTTGGTTTGCTTGAATTCTTACGAAGGACTTGGAATGCTAGGAAGTTGATCAATGTAGGAGATAGGATCAAGTTGATAGTTTTGAACCGGCTCGTTTTGATCAACCTCAACTTCATCGGAGGAGTCGGTGGGATGATGTAGCCTTTTTACCTTCAACCATGAACCTCTTAGCACGTCTCTCGGTGAGTGAGGTACCATGACGTGATCAAAAAGAAAATGGTAATCGTTAATGGGAGAAGGTTGCATTCCACGAACATATCTTGCAAGGCAATTGAGCAACATTTCATAAGGAAATAACATCTTGTTGGCTTTGAAGACACCAACCATTCTCTTGGAAATGTAGTAAGAGAGGTTGAAAGGTCTTCGGCAGATGAGACAATAGATCCTTTAGATAAGATAACCATTTGGGTGATCTTTGTTTTCGGCTAGACAAATTACATTCTCTTTAAGAATTTCTTCCCACTTTTTGTAAATTGGAAACATCTTAGAGAGCTCCATTTGGAATGGATCTCGATGAATGAGTTCAATGTTGCGGGTGACAGGAGTTGGTGCGGATCCTTCCATAAAAACTGTGTTTCTAACTAGAACGGGATAATCAAGAGGTGTGTGGTTAACTGGATTTGAATCAACCATAAGGTTGAGCTTAGCGAGAGACCAATCACTAGAAAACATACAAACACCTTGACAAGGAATACAAAGAATTTCGGCAAACACGATGAGTGGTAGGACTATGCTTTGATTGTTGATGATAAAAGAAAGAGAAATTATTCCATCATCATTACGAATGATTCAGACACTTTTGTAGAATTCTAGAACGAAAATGAGACAAATTTGTTCATTGGTTTCAAGGAGGCAATCAAAGTTGATTCTCGAGAACACTTCGAGAATGTCAGTACCATCAAGGAAGGATTGCTCAACAACACATCCTTCATGAAAAAGACATTTTTGAAGCATCTTGAATGTTTTTCCGTCCTTGGGAGAGAGGCCATCTTTACGATGATGCCTAGGAATGTAGTGAACGGTATCATGATGCTCTTGTTGAGTTGGCTTGGGTATGTTTGAACCTAGGATAACACGTAATTACAACGAAGTGAGAAATGTGATAATAGATGGTGTGTTCGTGTAAACTAAGACAGTTCATACAAGAAATGAGCTTGGTTAAAAGTCCTTTCAAGCACTTAGTATCTAGATTTAATCAAAATGGGTTTTGATTATCAAAATTTTGTTGGAAATTTTTGATTTTTGACTAAAAAGAAAGGTAGTATCATGATTTTTAACGTATCGCTTTTACTTGGATTAACAATGCCAAACATTCCCTTTAATCATTTATGATCATAAACTAGAAAAACATTCTTTTTATAGTTTTGACAAGATCCTTTCAAGAAAGATTGATTTCTAACTAGGATAGTTATCTTAGGTGACTAATATACACAATGTGATATCAATAATTAGTTGATTGTGATAAACCCATTTGTATCAAAATTAAGAACTAAAACCCTATAATTTTGTAATGTACAATGTGATGAAATTATTACTTACTAGGATGATTAGCACACAGAGATAGATGATGATTTAGCTGAAGAGTAGGTGAGAATGTGTTTTTGATCGTTTTGAGAGGAATGGATGGAAGTATGGAGTGTACAGTGATCATCAAACATGTTGATACAAATAATGTCTAAAAACATTATTTCTATTTTTCGATATCCTTACGTTTTGATGATAACAAAATGTAAAAACACTTTACGTCAAAATTAACGTAAACAAGTTTGTAGTCGAAATATCCCGTTTCTACGTAAATCACTCTAGGTAAGAACAAACAAATTTACAACTTGACAAATGATCAAAGAAGTGAATTTTTGTTTCAAACTTCACATTTTTAATGTGACAAAACATTTTTTCAAAAATACATTTTACAAATGATTTTTGAATTAAAAAGAAATGTTTTAACTTGAAAAATAAGTTTAAAATCACCAACAATTATTTCCCCCCCAAATCAGCTCCAAACTTCCCCAAATAAACTTTCACCACTAAAAACAAATTCTGGAGCATTCTTGTCTGGGACAGTACCACGGTACCACTAAATTTAGTGGTACCGTGACCCTGTAACGGCCAAAATTCAATTGCCTATAACTACCAGCCCACTTCACAGATTTTAGGCATCCTTTTTCACACAAAACTTTTGGAGTTCAAACTCTCTATCACATACACTTTCCTTTGATCATTTAGTTAGTTTTCTTTTGTTTAAGAGTGATCCTTTCATCCAACCAAGTGATCACCTTCATTCCTCTACTAGTATAAGAGAAGAACACAACATATCAAGAAGATACAAGGTGTTGTAGAGTTAGAGTAGTGCACTTGTAACATTTGTTGCATACTTGTTGTATCTAAGCATACATTATGTTGCTCATCTTTTGTTTCAATTGTGTGAGTGGATCATTATGATCTTGCTGAGATCTTGAAGATATCGTGTAGCTTGTGTGTTAGTGCGTTGATCAAGTGGATCAAGAGTAGATTGTGTGGATCTGTAGATCGTGTGATAAGTGATGATCGTGTAGATCATGTGATAAGTGAGGATCGTGTAGATCATGTGAGAAGTAAGGATCGTGTAGATCGTAAGTGAGATTGGTACTATCTAGATTAGTACTCGAAATTTAGCTTAGTGTCGGAAATAGGGATAAGCAACGTTGTACGGTTTTCGCCGCATGAAGGGAGTTTGTTGACATAGTGCTTAGAACTCTCGAGTTGGGTACTCGGGGAGTGGAGTAGGGCGAAGAAGAGCTTCGTTACCGAACCACTATAAATCTCTTTGCCTCGGTTTGATCTTTTCATCTCTTACTCTTTTCTTTTATTGTTTATGCTTAGTTGTGTAGTTTAGTGTTCATATTGTTGTTGGTTTGTTTCACAAACTATCGAATCAAAGTTTTTCACAAGTACACTTTTATAATTAAAAAAAAAAAAAAAAAAAAAAAAAAAAAACAAACGGTAAACTATTCAACCCCCTTCTAGTTTTCCACAATTGGTATCAGAGCTACGTCAATCAAGATTTTAAAAATATATTGTATTTTAAAACATGAATCGATCAATGGATTTCGACGAATATCAAGAAGGGCAATCTATGCAAAGTCCACCACTTTTCGAAACCGATTGTTTAATCTATTGGAAAATCAGATTCGAAATATATGTGAAATCAAAAGATATTGATCTTTGGCATGTTATTACCGAGGGTGACTTTAAACTTGTTGAAAAGAATCCGGTAACTAAAAAGGATGAAATTATTCCTTATGATCAACAAAGTGATTATCTTAAAAGAAAACTAGCCAAAAACAATAGACTAAAATGATGATTTATAATTCTTTGCCTAAAAAGGAATTTGAAAGAATTTTTATGTGCAACACGGCAAAAGAAATTTGGAAAACTTTGTTAGTCACTCATCAAGGTAATAGTCAAGTCAAAAAGAACAAGATCGATCTTCTTATGCAACAATATGAACAATTTTCCATTCCGGAAGATGAATCCATAGATAATGCTTTTGCTAGATTCAATACTATTATTACTAGTCTTAAAGCTCTTGATGAAGGTTACTCTAGCAAGAGCTATGTTAGGAAGTTTCTTAGGTCTCTACATCCCAAATGGAGAGCAAAGGTCACCGCCATTGAAGAGTCAAAGAACTTGGCGACATTATCACTTGCTGAACTAACAGGAAACTTGAAAGTTCATGAAATGATAATCAAGAAAGACTCCGATATAGTTAGAGGCAAAGGAGAGAAAGTAAGGTCTCTAGCTCTAAAAGCCAAGGAGTCTAGTGATGAAGAAAGTTCGGGTTCCAATAGTGAAGATGAAGATTATGCGTTAGCGGTTAGAGATTTTAAGAAGTTCTTTAGTAGAAGAGGTAGATTTGTTAGACAACCTCGTGATGAAAAGAAGTCGTTCCAAAGGAACCGAGATGACAAGAAAGGAAAGAGTGATAGAAAATGTTTTTGATGCGGAGATCCAAATCATCTCATCGGAGAATGTCCTAAACCACCAAGAACCAAGAACCAACGAGCTCTTGTAGGTGGTTCTTGGAGCGATAGCAGTGAGGTAGAAGAGGAGAAGCCCAATGAAGAAACATGTCTTATGGCTCAAGCTTCAAATGAGGTACATTCTGATTCTTCTTACTATAGTGATGATAATTCTTCAATAGATGAAAACTTACTATATGATGAATATAGTAAACTATGTGAAGTTAGATCTCAAATCATAACTAGAAACAAAACACTAAAACTAACTTGCAAGAACTCGAAGCGCAAATTTTAGAACTAAAAGACAAAGTTAACAAATTTGAGAAAAATAAACAGTGTGATGTTGGATGCGAGTCATGTCATAATCTTAGGTTAGAAAACATAGAACTTAGGAAAAATGTGTTAAGGATCACTAAGTTCGAAAAAGGAACAAATGCATTAGATGACATGTTAGATAACATAAGATTTAGTGAGCATGTCGGTGTGGGTCTAGGTTTTAACATAAGATTTAGTGAGAACTAGATGACATGGTCTCGACCTCTAGATGCCTAGAACTCCTTCACATGGAACTATTCGGTATATCCTCTGTACGGAGCTACGGGGGAAACTAGTACACCTTAGTAATAGTAGATGACTTTTCCACGTATACTTGGACTAGATTTCTTAAGGATAAGACACAAGGTTTCGAGGAATTCGAAATCTTTAGTAAGAAGGTCCAAAATCAACTAGGTTGTACAATAGTCTTGATTAGGACGGATCATGGTCGGGAATTTGATAATGAAGTGCAATTTAGAGTATATTGTGATGCTAATGGTATTATACACAATTTCTCGGCTCCTCGCACACCATAATCAAATGAGGTAGTTGAGCTGAAAAATCGTACTCTACAAGAGATGAGTAGAACGATGATAAATGAATAATCTATTCCGCAAAAGTTTTGGTGTAATGCCGTAGACACCTCAACTTATATACTTAATGGGATTTTGATTAGACCAATCTTAGGAAAAACACCATACGAAATCTTGAAAGGTGGAAAACCTACCCTAGATTACTTTAGAGTGTTTGGAAGCAAGTGCTTCATATTAAACACAAAAGATTACCTCACCAAGTTTGACCCAAAGTCTTGCGAAGGTGTTTTCCTAGGTTAACCCTAAAATAATAAAACCTATGTTGTCCTAAATAAGGAAACAATGAAAGTCGAAGAATCACTTAGCGTGACATTTGATGAGAGTCCTCCCCCAACTAAGATATCACCCTTAGTGGATGATGACTTAGATGAGGAAGAAGCCATTAAGGTCAATGGAACGAAAACCTTAGAAAATGACATTGCGGATATGAAATTGACGAAGTTGTCAACATTAAGGAATCCAAGAACCATCCAATAGAAAATGTCATAGGAAACCTAAACCAAAGAACCCTTAGGTCATAAGCACAAAACAAAAGTAATTTCTTTTGTTTTATATCTACCGTAAAACCTAAGAATGTCGGTGAAGTGATAAAGGATGAAAGTTGGGTAGTTGCCATGCAAGAAGAGTTAAATTAATTCACCGCAAACCAAGTTTGGGATCTAGTGCCTCTACCTAGGAATCAAACCATTATAGGAACTAAGTGGGTGTTTAGAAAAAAAACTCGACAAAAATGGCGTCGTGACTAGGAATAAGGCTAGGTTAGTAGCACAAGGCTATAACCAACAAGAAGGAATAGATTATGATGAAACTTATGCACCCGTAGCTAGATTAGAGTCTATTAGGATACTCGAGGCCTATGCTTGCGCTTTAGACTTTAAGCTATATCAAATGGACGTGAAAAGTGCATACCTAAATGGTTTTATCAATGAGGAGGTATACGTAGCACAACCTCCGGGATTCGTTGATTTCGAAAAACCGAATCATGTTTATAAACTCAAGAAAGCACTCTATGGTCCTAAATAAGCCCCCAAAGCTTGGTATGATAGATTGAAAGCTTTCTTGCTTAAACTTTAATATACCATGGGAATGGTTGATAACACACTTTTCACGAAGAAAAGAAATTCATATCTCATCATTGTTCAAATATATGTCAACGACATTATATTCGGCTCAACTTATCCAAAACTGTGCGATTATTTTTCTAAGATCATGCGTGACGAGTTTGAGATGAGCATGATGTGTGAATTAAATTTCTTCCTTGGTCTAAAAATAAAACAAATGGAAGATGGTATCTTCTTTAATCAATCTAAATATATTAAAGAAATGTTTAAGAAATCTGGTCTAGTAGAGTCTAAACCAATGAAAACCCCCATGTCCTCGGAAACGAAACTCACGAAGGATGAAGAAGGTGAGTCCGTGGAAAACACTAAGTATAGGTCATGGTAGGTAGTTTATTATACATAACAACAAGTAGGCCCGATATCATGTTTAGTGTCTGCCTTTGTGCTTGCTTCCAAAAGGATCCCAAAATCTCTCACCTTGAAGCGGGTAAGCGTATCTTCTGATACATTAAAGGCACCATACACTTGGGATTGTATTATCCCAAGGGTACCGGTGTAGAAACAATTGTCTATGCCGAATCTGATCATGCGGGAGGTTATGTGGATCGAAAATGTACGAGTGGCGTTTGTACCTTCATGGGTTGTTTTCTAACTTCTTCGTTCTCTAAAAAACAAACAATTAAGTAGCAGTACTAACATTTTAGAAGTAGCAGTACAAATTGAAAATAGCAGTACTAACTCCTTTACTTCCCCTCATTTTCAAACCCACGACCATCAGCTCCATAAAACATGAATAAACAGTCCTTGATGTACAACCACTAATTGTATGCTTCATCACATGCTCAAACCCTAACAATCGTTTACTTAATTTTGAATAATGATTGCAACAACAGCAGCACACATTCCATTATATAACGATCAATATTAAGGTTTTTAAACAAACTATATCTAACATACATACACAAACCCTAAAAATCATAACACATAAACCTTAAAGTTTCAGGTTTTAGGGTAATAATAATAGCCTTGAACACCGTTTTTAGAGTAAGTACTTCCTTTGAATAATCGATAACTATAACACCCCGTAAAATTTTAGGTAGCAACGGAAGACTAAACGGGGTATTACTTCTTAAATCACAGTCATAAGTATAAAAAACGAATCACAAGAGACGTTTTGAAAAGCATTATCATTCATTGAAAGCTTAAAAATTCAGGATACACAACATAGATCAAATTGTTTGGGAATTTCACAAAAGATATCAAAAGTTTGTAACGAATGATAACTTTGTTTAATATCATCAAAGGGGTCCAATGCCAACTCCGTGACTTGTGCTCTTCAATTTCCTGAGATAAAACATGCTTAAAAGGTCAACACAAAGGTTGAGTGAATCCATAGTGTTTAAATTGTAATAGTTTGAACACAAGTTGATTAGTAGCACAACGGTGACATCGTTGTGTAAAATATACATCTTGCCCTAAGTCTCATAACACGTAAACGTTGAAATCGTGTGATATCATAAAGTGATATAACTCACATCATGATAATGATGTAAGTGAAAGGGGCCCTCGTAGTAGGAGTTTTGCATTCTCCTAGTTATTCAAATAAATTGCATTTGGGTTGCTTTTCCAGCTAACACAAATGGGGTCGTCATCCCCATATGGATCTATCCACTGTATTCGCGTTCATTCGATTTGATTAATGGCTCATGATGTGAGGGGCTTTAAGCAATATCAATCAAGATAGCATACAGAAAATACTCATGTTCATTTTTAGAGCATGTATCTCCCACGGGGTTTGAAAACGCATAAAAATGTGGGACTCTAAACTCACCTTGGTGATATAGTAGTCAAGTAGTAATCAAATGATGTAAATGAGTGGCTCTGACTCGCGACCTAAAGTAATATGGCAAGTGTTTAGATTCGTTGGTTTATGACTCGATGTGAGTATTAATGTGTGTTAGATTGTCGATGCTTGTGTGGTAAAATGCTTAAAGTTCTAAAATATAATTTTCGAAGTATTATTCATGTTGTGTGGGTTTTATTTCTTATGTATATTCGATAGTGATTTATATTTATTCGTTGAGAATAACGTCGATATATATATATTATATTATATATTATATATAATATATATATTTATATATATATATATATATATATATATATATATATCTCGAATTGTTGTGTTTATTTAAAACCTTGACACAAGTTAGTTTGTAATTATATAAGTTTTCAAAAATTATTATAAAGTTTACAAAACTTAACGTTAACTTATATAAAAGTTACACATTTAACCCTATGTTTAAAATATTCACAATATTAGTCCAAAACACTCAAATTACACTTTTCACCTAAACTTTTTGTTATTTACAGTTTCCACCCTCAGTTTTTACTAAAGTTTCATAATTTCTGTTTTGAACCACCCCTTTTCCAGAATTTACAATTTTAATCCACTTTTCGCAAAATTTGCATTTTTAGTCCAAAAGTTTGTAAATCATAAAAATACATTTTCTTTTTATTCATACGATTTTAAGAGCTTATTTCAAGCTTATGACACATCTTATTTCGAAAAGGGATAACTAAATGTCGATTGGGCCTTAAGGCCCAACATCAAGCCGAGTGGGTTTTTATTTCATTCATTTCGTCCTTGGGCTTGAAAGCCCAACAAGGGTCTGTTTGGTTCTAGAAGCTTTGGTCGAACAGTGAATCCAAAATAAATAAAATATATATTCCAAGCAACCACAACGGGGTTCGAACTTGGGTCTGTCGACTTGTTTATCAAAGACACAACCATTGAGCCAAAGGCTCGATGGTGTTAAGTTTGTATCTCGTACAAATGTAAATGGTCTCGACTGGGTTGTATATATGTATTCATTCAACACAGTAAATGCATGCATGGAATTTTATTTAAGGTTTCGAATATCATTCGTTTCCATGTTCTACCAAGTTAGTATTACTTCTTGTTGGTATCTAAGCAACATGCATGCATGGCTCGAATTTAAAGTATGTACATGATTTCTTTGTTAACAAAAGTTTGGAGTTGAAATATATATATCATGTCGAATGTAAATTTTGAATGCAACGAAAACTTGTGTTATTATATATATATGAAATGGGTTTGAGGAACTTACGACACCAAGTATGGTGGTGATGAGGTACATATGAAAAGGTGACAATGAGAACAAAAGAGGACAAGAAAACCCGACTTTTCTTCTTCCAAATCAATCCCGTACTCGAACCAAACACTAGAGAATTCTTATGAGGATTGTATTGTTATCAAAGCTTGTTTATTTTTTCTTTCTTTTCGACACAGCCAAGAGGGTGGGCAGTGAGGTTTAATTATGTGTTTGTGTTTGATTTTTAGTATTGAGAAAGGTTTAAGACTTAGGTTCCTTAAGTAGAGGAGTTTGTATGAGATTAAAAGGCAAACCCTAGTCCAAAATCATCCTTGTTCTGTCAACTTTGCATGGGGAATAGAAGAAAAGAGATGGTGACTTCCATAATAGTTGACTTATGTGGGATATTTTGTTTAACCAAAGGTTATAGAGATTAAGGGGAGACAAGGGTACATATGGGATGCGATTAGGACTTTGTGATGGGATGTGTAAGTCTTCCAAATAAAAGAAAGTGTGTGTTTATATGTTTCTAGGCAGTCGACACATAGGAGCGCAAATAGAAGGTGATGAAATTATTGGGAGTTGACTACATGATGGTTCTTGTGATTACCCAATGGTTCTATGTTATAAGTGGATGACTAGATGTGATTGGTACCTCATGATGGGATTAGAACCTTCTCAACCTAGATGTAATTATTTCAAGGATAAAAGAAAACGTGTATATATGGTTCTATGGTGTTTAGATCGAATTATATGAGATGAGAAGGGTAGTACTATGCATGGGAAATGAAGAGATGAATGAAAAGTGGTGATTTTTATGCGAGTTGACATTGTGTGGATCTTGTGTTTAACCAATGGTTATAGAAACAAAGGAGGAAACAATGATTGACTTGAAGGTACCTTTGATTGGATTAGGATCAACACCAAGAGAATTTAGGAAGGGGAGGGGCGGCATAGTATGATGTGTTTTGTAAGTAATTTAGTTTGTGTAGTATTTTGTAGTTTAAGTTAAAAGGATATATTGTGCATGTTACTAGTTAATAGGGTACGTTGGACTGTTAGTCGATGAAATGGAAAAGAAAAGGTTACGAGTTAGAATGTAGTTTTAAAATGAAATGTGTTATGTATATAATATGGTGCGTTTGAAAATAAATCACAAGAGGTGCGTTTGTTCGTTTGTTTATTAATAGGTTACACAAAATAATTATAACACGTGTGGGGCTAGTAAATTCGTATACTGGTAGCCCATGTTGAAGTGAGTTTGTTTTTTCGAAATAATTAGCAAAGCCCATTAATATATTGAGGGTGTGTTGGGTTAGATCGAGCCCAATATAAAGTGTGTTCGTTTGAGTTATGGTAAAATTAATTCGTTGAGTTTGCTTAGCCCAAGAATAAATATAGTGTTGGCATATCTGTGAGTTGTTTGTAAATAAATGTGAGTCATGTCACATTATTAATTGCTTCGTATACATTTGTAGATGAAAATAAAAAAAAAAAAAAAAAAAAAAAAAAAGCTCTTAAAAAGGGGTTTAATTAAACTCTCTCATTGAGCTTATTCGTGATTATTATTAATAAATGACATGGGAAATTACAGGTTACTACAGTACCTACCCGTTAGACTGGATTCCATCCCAGAATCCTATACTAAGCTAGATGTCGGGGTTGTCTTATCGAATAGATGTGGGTATTTGGCACGAATTTGGTCTTCGCGTTCCCAAGTGTACTCTGGTCCTCTATTAGAGTTCCATCTAACCTTGACAATGGGAATACGGCTTTGTTTCAACTGCTTGACGTCTGTATCCAAGATTTCCATTGGTTCTTCGATAAAATTTAGCTTATCGTCAAGCCAAATTTCTTTTAATGGAATGATAAGGGTTTCATTCGATAGGAATTTCTTCAGGTTCGATACATGAAAGGTATTGTGCAATCTACTAAGCTCTTCAGGGAGTTCAAGCTTGTATGCCAATGGACCAATCCTTTCCAGGATTTTGAATGGTCTAACGTATCTAGTATTTAATTTTCCGCGCTTCTCAAATCTAATCATTCCTTTCCAAGGAGATACTTTCAACATTACTCTATCCCCAACCTGAAACTCCATGGGTTTTCTCCTCACATCGGCATAACTCTTTTGCGGATCTCGGATGGCTTGTAAACGTTGCCTGATTTGTAAGATTTTCTCAGTGGTTTCATGAATAAGTTCAGGTCCTGAGATCTCAACGTCTCCAACTTCTGCCCAACAAACGGGCGATCGGTACTTGCGACCATAAAGTGCCTCAAATGAAACGACCCTACTACGAGTGAGATACCTTGTGGTTATAGGAGGATTTGATAAATGCCAGATGGTTATCCCAGTTATTTCAAAAATCATCCACTCATGCTATTAATGTGTCTCCTATAGCTTGATTGGTCCTCATCTCTCGATGGAGGTAGGTGTAGTTGCTAACGCTGAAATGAAAGGGTGGATCCCATTTGAGTTGGAACGATGAGGCTAGATATCACTATTATTCTCATGGCGGCTATAGAGAATTTAAGGGGAAAAGTCCTTTGAATGACAAGGAATAACATGTCAGTAGGCATACATGGCTAGTCAAGAGTGATGGCCCATGAGTCAAGGGAACTAAGGGAAAATTCGAATGCCAATGATTGGAATGCTTGAAAGTTATCATCGAATAATGCTCGTGATTGCAAGTGCTTAACTTGTTAAGGCAAAACTATGGTGTATTTTGACTCGAGATCGTGGTATGGTGGTCTAAGTCAGGTGGGTACTCTGTCGAGGGATGTTTGTCTCGTTACAGAAGGAGGTTAAAGGTCTTACGGTCAGATGTGACCTCTTATTATCCCAAGTGAAAGTGATGTCACGTGCCAAAGTGATTATGCTATCTAAAAATATGAAAGGGCACGTCGTCTCTTGGGTAACCGCTTATTCAATTTCACGCGCTTCTACCAGTGTGAGAATCTTATCTTACAGGATGAGTGGGAAAGTTGCACTTCGAAGGAATAGTGTTAAGGTATGGCATATCGCTATTTTCAATCTTAGGCAAGTCAGGTAGTATGTAAGTGAAACGACTTTCTTTTGAGGTTTAATCCTAATATTTGTTCTGAGATTGTGCGTTTTCTTGCTTAGAGGTATTGATAAAAAATTTTGTTCAAAATTTTTATTTGAGTATGCGTTTACACGAATCCGACCAAATCAATAATTCAAACGACACAATTTCTTTGCTTGAAGTTAATAGTCGAGTAAATTAATGTGACCCTGAAAATTTAAAGTTTAGTGAAGCGAATTTTTAAATGCGGTGCAAATAAGACAATTTCACAGAAATCAATGTTTAGACGTTTGTTAACATACGAAAGCTTGATAAGGTCTGACCAAAATAGATATGTAATTTAGTAGTGTGGGTTTTTAAGCCTGGTGTAGATAAAATAACTTCAAAAAAATTAACACTTAGTCGCTCTTTAATATGCAAAAGTTTTGATATAGTTTGACCAGAGAGAACTTTTAACTCTACAAAATGAGTATCTCAGAGAAATACTTTTGTAGTTTTCCAACCCCCCTTCTAGTTTTCCACAAAACAAATAAACTATTTTGCTGACATGCCGGTTCCACCAGATCATTTGAAAAAGGGATCTGACACCTTATGACCAAGGGATCTAGCTAAATAGGAATTATTTTGTTTAGTTTTTGGCGTAAGGTTTGCTTTTAATTATTATAAATTCCATGTTTTATTTGTATACATTATGAGGAGATAATTATTGATCCTAAGTCTATGTGGTTTGAGAGAAACAAAGGTATATGTGTTTGAAAGTAATAGAGTCATAAAAAAATAAACACGAGATAAAGCAAACGAGATAAAGATCATATTCCATTCATTTCAATGCATAATGCAATACAAAGGATTGGATAAACTATAAAAACATGAATGCCTAGAACAAGGTACAACGCTCTACGCGTGAACTTGATCATTGGGTAGACGAGTGGGACGAGAGAACTGACGATGATCATAAAGACGACACTAAACATTTTTGTGGAGATTATCTTCTTCTTTGGAGAGAGTTTTTGGGAGATGAGTGTTAATTTGAATTTTAAATTGTGAATGAAGTTGGAATGAGAGGGACTAGATAAAATAATATTTTGAATAGATGGATTACTGTAGCTAACCGTTCGAGTGGTGTGGGAAATTGTGAAGAAGGATTTTTGAATGTTGTGGTTTGATACTTACAAATATTTCACATTAAGGTTAGATAACAAAGTTTTTAGAAACACCGAATCATTTGAAAAAAAAGAAACTAGAAAAATATACGTGCCAAAAAAAATGTAGATAATTATGAAAATTTGCAAGGATACTTATAAATAGATTAACACATATAAGTAGAGAAAATTCCAGCTAGGGAATGAAAACACATGTTATGAGAAAAATTATTTAAAGAAGAAACATACCTTTTCTTTTCTTTGAAAATTTCTGAGACCTTTTTTAAGAAATACTTCATAGGATTTTAACACACCTGGAGGCTTTTTGACAAAGGATTTTGAAAAATCATGTTAATACAAATATCGTCCTAAAAACGTTATTTATATTTTACGATAATTGCTTAATTTTGTTAATGACAATTATAAGGTTTATCTTTAGCAAAACATAAGTATATGTTAAAGTCTTTTACATTTATTGTAACAAGTCTTTTAAAACACATTTACTCATTACATGATCACTAGGAATTACACATTACATACATATATACATTTACATGTTATTTTTATTTCTTAAAAATGGAAATACACATGACATCATGGCATGCATCATTTACATATCTTAGTTGACTTTACAATATATTTTGGAAAGATATTGAAGCTAAAGAGTTGACTTTGTAAGATCATGACATGACTAGACAAGATATGGTAAGATTTGGAAATCCCTTAGCTGGCTTGTCCCCGCGGAACCAAACCAGTATAAAGGTGGAACAAATTTTTTGGTTCCGCCAAATCCGTGCCTTGTTTGTCAGCTTTGCCTATAAATAGCAACTGTAGGAAAAGGTGTTTTAAAGAATAACGTTTACGTTATGAAGTTAGACAAAACACCTAAAGACAAACTTTGTCTCATCTCTCTGGACGAAAACTCAACTCTATGGCACAGACGTTTAGGTCACGCCAATATCAGGCTAATCAAATCATTATCATCTAAGGAACTCGTTAGGAACCTACCCAAGTTGAAATACAACCAACACTTTTGTGATGCTTGCAAAATTGGGAAACAAGTTCATAATAGCCATAAGGCTAAAAACATGGTGTCTACATCTAGGTGTCTAGAATTGTTACATATGGATTTGTTTGGTCCATCCGCTATACAAAGTTATGGGGAAAACTTCTATACTTTGGTAATAGTAGATGATTACTCTAGATATACATGGACTAAGTTTTTGAAAAGTAAAAACGAGGCATTTGATAAATTTGAAATTCTAAGTAAGAAAATTCAAAATCAAATAGGAAATAACATTGTGTCTATTATAACCGACCACGGTCGTGAATTTGATAGTGATATCCAATTCGGAGCTTTTTGTGATGCAAATGGGATAACACATAATTTCTCGGCTCCTTGAACTCCTCAATCTAATGGTGTAGTAGAACGCAAAAATAGGACAATTCAAGAAATGAGTAGAACAATGTTAAATGAACAAAACATACCTCAAAATTTTTGGTGTCACGCCGTAGATACATCCACATATATCCTAAATCGAGTTTTAATTAGACCATTCTTGAAAAAGACTCCATATGAGTTATATAGAGGCAAAAAGCCTACTTCAGGATATTTTAGAGTTTTTGGAAGCAAGTGCTTCATTTTAAACACAAAGGATTATCTCACCAAGTTCGACCCAAAGTCGTATGAAGGTGTATTTCTTGGGTATTCACAAAATAGTAAAGCCTACATAGTTTTGAACAAAGAAACCTCAAGAATCGAGGAATCGTTGAACGTAACATTCGACGAAAGTCCACCTCCCTCTAAGACATCACCTTTGGTAGATGATGACTTAGTTGAAAGTCAAATGGTTGAAAACCAAGAAAATGTTGAAAGTGACAAAGAAGATGAACCAGTAAAAAGAGAAATAGTTAACATCAAAGAAACCAAAAGTCATCCATTAGAAAACGTCATAGGAAAAATTAATGAAAGAACATTCAAATCTAAAGCTCAAACCAAAGTAATTTCTTTTATTTTGTTTCAACCATTGAGCCTAAAAATATAAATGAGGCCATAAAAGATGAATCTTGGGTCATAGCAATGCAAGAAGAATTAAATCAGTTTGTTAGGAAAGATGTTTGGACATTAGTACCTCAACCTCAAAATCAAACCATAATTGGAACTAAATGGGTGTTTAGGAACAAAATGGATGAAAATGGAGTAGTGTCTAGAAACAAAGCTAGGCTAGTAGCTCAAGGCTATAATCAACAAGAAGGTATAGATTATGACGAGACATTTGCACCCGTCGCTACGCTTGACTCAATTAGAATATTACTTGCATATGCATGTGCACATGACTTTAAACTATTCCAAATGGATGTTAAAAGTGCTTTTCTAAATGGTTTTATTAATGAGGAAGTATATGTTGCACAACCTCTCGGATTTGCCGATTTTGAAAAACCTAATCATGTCTACAAACTTAAGAAAGCTTTATACGGACTTAAGCAAGCACCAAAAGCTTGGTATGATCGACTTAAGACTTTCCTAGTTGACCATAAGTATACCATGGGTCTAGTAGACAACAATCTCTTTACCAAGAAAAAGGGATCACATATTATCATAGTCTAGATATATGTGGATGACATTATATTCGATTCAACTTGTCAAAAGTTATGCGATGAATTTTAAAAAATCATGCATGACGAGTTTGAAGTGAGTATTATGGGGGAACTAAACTTTTTCTTAGGTCTCCAAATAAAACAATTAGAAGATGGGATATTCTTCAACCAATCCAAGTATATAAGGGATATGCTTAAGAAATTTGGTCTTGAAGATTCCAAACCCATGAAAACACCCATGTCCTCCGAAACCAAACTCACCAAGGATGACGAAAGTGAATCCGTAGATAGCACTAAATATAAGGGAATGATTGGTAGTTTACTCTACCTAACGGCTAGTAGACGGGACATTATGTTTAGTGTTTATCTATGTGCATGCTTTCAAAAAGATCCCAAAATATCCCATCTTGAAGCTGTTAAAAGGATCTTTAGGTATATTAAAGGCACTACACATTTAGGATTATGGTATCCCAAAGGAACGGGAATGGAAACCATAGTGTATGCCAACTCAGACCATGCCAGTGATTATGTTGATAGGAAAAGTTCAAGTGGTATTTGTACCTTTGTAGGACAATGTATCACCTCATGGTTTGCTAACAAATAAACGGCCCTCGCTATATCAACAACTGAAGCCGAGTGCGTGTCAGCAGGAAAAGCTTGCCAACAAGCTCTGTGGATGAAACAAGCTCTCGTCGACTATGGAATTGAACTCAACGACATTCCCATTCTTTGCGACAACAAAGGAGCTATCGACCTTAGCAAAAATCCAGTCCAACACGCTAGAACCAAACACATAGAAATACGACAACATTTCCTACGCGACAATGTTCAGAAGGGAAACATCTCAATTGAGAAAGTATCCTCAGAGGACAACATTGCCGACATCCTCACAAAACCTCTTAAGAGAGAACCTTTCAACTTTCTTAGACTTGGTTTAGGACTAATGGAACCTAGTGAGTAAATATAATTTTAGATTGAATCTTAGATTAACCAAACACTGAGTTTGATTCTGCGGAACCAAACGACAACAAGGGCGGACCCCTTGTTTTTGTTCCGCCGGATCCGCGGTCTACTGAGCTAATTTTTTTAGTATATTAAACAAACACCCTATACAGTGTATCACATTCCCCAAAAACATACATCCTACTGGAACTCAACCCTTATCCCACCAAACTCAGAAATTAGGTCATTCTCCACAACCAATTTGTGCTTAAAATCATCTCTGTAAGTATCCTAATCATATCTAATTCCTATTCTGAGTCTAAGATTTCTATTTCTTACACAAAAATCAAAACTTGGGGTGTATGCATATTTCTTGCAAAATCATGAAGAATATTCACTAAATTGCAAAACAAATCATGTTTTTTCATAGTTAGGAATTGCATCTTATAGGACATTATCATAATTTATCAAAAACCCCATGAGAAATTTTTTACAAAAATCTTCTCACGACTAGGAAAAACAGTTTTTGCCCATTGTTCATACAAATACAAAACGTTGTATTTTTGACATCACTTGCATAATGTCTCATGAATGCTAAAGGGAATACATAACTAATATGTATTTTTGGGTACATTCAAATGAAGCTACATTGAAGTAGGAGCGTTTGGGTTATCTCTCGTTTTATCATAATACTTGCATAAACAAAATTTTCATGCATCAAAAGGAGTCGAGATAACCACAACTCCACATTATCCCCATATAGGCACACACTAGAAATATATATACGTATTTTTGATAGTTTTAACTAAACTATTCATTTTTCATGTCTAGGATAATCATGCCTCCCGCGACAAATTATGACCATAAGGACACCCTCAAATACCTACCTCAACAGCACAAAACCAAAGGTCTCACCAAAGATCAAGTTAAAATCTTTAAGGCATTAAAAAAACGTTATGTTCACGAGGGTAGAACCGTAGACCCGTCATTCTTAGAAGAAAGCAATATCCGTGAAAAATTAGCTGCTATCCAATTTGATAGTCTTCTCGACATAAATGAACCCATCATTCCTAGGTTTATACTTGAATTCTATGCTACCGTAACTCTTAGCTCAAACGAATTTGGATTCATGAACATCCATTTCAAAGTAAACCAAAACCAATTCACCTTTCCTTTAAACCAATTCGGGGAAGTTTTAGGTATTCCAAGTCAAGGAATTTGCTTTTATTCGGACAAATGGTCATTGTCCATCCTAGATTCCAACCTTGATCTTATCCATCCATACGACACACCCCTAACTTCCAAAGATATCATCCGTGAACATCTCTTCAATCCTAGAAACAACCCAACTAGGACAAGCCAAGGGAAACAAGTAGATTGAGATCCATTAGCCATGGAGCTCAATGAGCTTAAGCCTCAATTCAAAAAATTGGAAGAAGTTCTTAGAGCCAACGTCATTAGCACTATAGGAAATAGGGACCATGCGAATGCGAGCCTTTTCTACATGATGTATTGTGTGTCTACTCACCAACAATTCAACTTAGCCTACTATATTGCCAAAAGAATGGCAGATATTCCAGTCCTAGGTACCACTGCCATGCCATACGAGATGCTTCTTACCCGTCTGTTTAAAGCTTCTATTCCTATTCCCCGAAATGCTAGTGGTTTCCTTCCTGACTACACCAAAATTCCACACACCTTTGTTCCTCTTAGTGATCATATGGTAGCCGTAGCAACAGGAAAATGTGCTCATCCTCCTATCTCATCATCATCATCAATAAGTGAAGAAGATGGTTTGCCCAACTCTAGGATTCCTATACCCAAATACATGAGTCAACTTCCTACTTACGAGAACCAATCCGAAGAATTTCGAAAAACAAAAGGAATGATGAAAAACTTAAGCAGGTGGATCATGAAGCTCAACAAGAAGATGAACAAGAAGTAAGGGTTAGGGAGTGTTTGGTTTAAGACATTTTCGAACAATGATGTGATAAACTTGTGTGTCTTTTAGAATATTAAGTTGGTATTTGACTTTTATGTGAACTAACATAATGTTGCAGGATGATAACACTTATTGTTATCAATTTTCTATGCTTAAGCCACCGTTTCGCTTAACCTCCTATTATGGTAAGTCATTATCGTCGGATTAATCTATGTGTAAACGTGTGTTAGAATCTGTGTTTTTAGTATTTTTCTATCACATATTAGTAGTTACATATGTTTTAGGACAATTTTTGAAATTTGAATGGGTAACGAAAAATTCGACATGTCCTCTGTTAAGAATTAGGACTTCCATATGGCGGATATGGCGGAACCAAAATTTGGGTTCCACCTGTTGTACACTTTGGCTCCGCTATTTCTCACCCTGCGGATTCCGCGGAACTAAAATTTTGGTTCCGCCTTTGTTATCGGTTGGATCCGCCTACTCCAATAGTAACTTTTTCAAATTTTCTCGGCTAATCCCAATCCTTAGATAATTGATTTTAGTTTTTAGGATAATTCTACTAACCATTAGGATCATTAGTATGATTTAGAAACACTTATAACCATGAGAAATCAATTTCCCACCAAAATTTGAATATTCAAATTTTCATCTTAGTTACCTTTCTCTAACACCCAAGGACCCCTTTAATTGGTTCCTTGGAATCCGTGAATCAATCACATTACAAGCTTTTGTATCATCTCCTGCACTCTCTGCACATCTTCATGTCAACTCCATTTCTATGGATTGATTTTGATAATATGACAAACAACTTTTTCTTGTTCCAAGTTATTGGAAATCAACATTTCTTTATGAATCAAATCCAAACACCAATCTCCACAAACCTTAGAGATTATAAATTAGAGGCTTGAGATAATCTCAACTCACATCCTCACCATCACCTGTGCATTCCTAAACAACCCTCTCACTATGAAAAAATCAAACAACTCCTACATGTCCAGACTACACAGAAGGACAACACGAATAAGTGTCTGACCATACTGGTTAATAAATCCCACTCCTAATGTCAACATCCCTACCATATCCACTACTACTACAACACCAATCATAACTCCAGTAGTTAACATACCATCACCTACTTCATCACCATCACCTACTCCATCTCAACCAAGATCACCATCATCTACCATAACACCAGTGGATACCACACCACCACCTGTATCACCTCAAGTGACAAAAGCATCATCACCTCCACATTCACCCAACCTTCAACACAATAATTTAATTGCCACACTCAAAGCCATTGATGAATCAATGTGGCTCAACCAACCAAATACTCAAGGCAATGAGAAACTTGATCCTCTCAACGCCTCTTCAAATATGATGGACTCTCACTTACGTGATACAAAGGATTTAGTATCTATTTGGCTTGCCTCCATCATATCTTCATCAAATCCAACCAACCATCCGCAATAGGCACTTTTAGTTTCTTCCTAGTCTCCTTTTATAGGATTTCTTAGGATTGTTTTAGGACTTTTCTTTTTATGTTGTAACATCATGTTATATTTATGCTTGTGGGTGATCACTATTTGGCATAATATCTTGGTTTGTTTAATTTACTAACATTATTGTATGGTTGGTTTGAATTCTCATAATGATTTGACTACTTATACTTAGGTGCATTTTCTTATCAGACACGTATTTTGACTTTTTAAAGTCAAATGGGTTGAACTATCATGCTTGGTTGACCTATGCATATGCATTATGCTACTTGGGTGGATTGATTCATAACTAACCTTTGTTTTGTAGCTTTTCTCAACCTTGAATCATATACGTTGGTACCCTAGCAACGGGGAGTATAGATCGAGAGGGAGTATATCATATACTAACTCATTATTATGTAGCATTTCTCATCCGTGAAATTTATACGTTGGTACCCTAGCAATGGGGAGTATACATCGAGTGGGAGCATATCATATTCTAACCATTTGTTTTGTTGGATCATGCATCATAACCTTGGCACTCCAATTAGGGGGAGTATTATCCAAGGGGGAGCTTTTACAGTTCTCAAAATAATTGAAACAATCTTTGTACTCCAATTTTGGGGGAGTAATAACCAAGAAATGTTCACCACATTCCGCTACGCATATCTTCTATTTGTTTCGACAAAAAGGGGGAGATAGGATTAAGTTCATAGATCACTGTGCAACATCACAGTACATACTTTTATGCTTTAAATTGTTTTTTAAAACTTGCATAAAACTAACTTAATCTATATTTTTAAAAAACTTTCACTTAACTTACTCCATTGCTTAAAAATAAACATTATGTTTTGTCATCAACAAAAAGGGGGAGATTGTTAATACAAATATCGTCCTAAAAATGTTATTTATATTTTACGATCTTTGCTTAATTTTGTTAATTACAATTATAAGGTTTATCTTTAGCAAAGCATAAGTATATGTTAAACAATTTTACATTTATAATAACAAGTCTTTTAAAACACATTTACTCATTACATGATCACTAGGAATTACACATTACATACATATATACATTTACATGTTATTTTTATTTCTTAAAAATGGAAATACACATGACATCATGGCATGCATCATTTACATATCTTAGTTGACTTTACAATATATTTTGGAAAGATCTTGAAGCTAAAGAGTTGACTTTGTAAGATCATGACATGACTAGACAAGATATGGTAAGATTTGGAAATCCCTTAGCTGGCTTGTTCCTGCGGAACCAAACCAGTATAAGGGCGGAACCAATTTTTTGGTTCTGCCAAATCGGTGCCTTGTTGGTCAGATTTGCCTATAAAAAGCAAGCTGATCATTCAAGTACAATCATCACTTACATAGCATAAATTATACATTCATTCCTTTATACATTATACCTATTATACATTTATGGCGCGACCCGTCCAGAAAGCTTTTGCTACCCGATTTAGCCCGGGTTTGGGTTATGCATTGGGTTGCTGTTAGGTCATCCAACTGTTGACCTTCACTCATATACCCTTCTTTTCCTTGAGATCCGGAATCGTTCATTCCGATACCTTTACCCGACGGTTATTTTTCGTTTTCCGATCTGACTTTGTGGGTTATTTTCCAGCTACAGGGATTTGTGAGGGGAACTACAGTGGTATGAATAGTGTGTTTATTAATTTTTTAAATGTGTAGTTCTTTTTAGGCCATTTGTTTTTGCTACAGTTATTAGGTTGCTTATAACCACACTTTTGGATCTAATTTTGGATCTGATTTAGCTGTTCTGCTTTTTGTTTCCGATAAAAAAAAATGGGTGCTTTGATTTTTGTTTTTTTGTTATGTTTGGTTGTTTGTGTTGTTGTTGTTGATTATAGAGTTGTTGTATCTACAGTTAGTGGTTTGGTTATATCCACACTTTTGGATTTGGTTTAGGTTTGCCAATAGCTTTTGTGATCGAACTCATTATAAATCTGGTTGTTTGGCTTTTTTGTTGTTGTTGTTGTTAATTTCATCAGTTGATGTTTAACCTTTTGCTGCATACAGTCATTCGTTGTAGGTTCTATTTTTTTTATTATGTTTGGTTGTTTGCGTTGTTGTTGTTAATTATAGACCTATTGTATCTACAGTTAGTGGTTTGGTTATATCCAGACTTTTGAATCTGGTGTAGGATTGGCAATGGCTTTTTTGGTTGTTGTTGTTGTTAATTTCGTCAGTTGATGTTTAAACTTTTTCTGGGTATTATTTGTTATCGTTCGGTTGTTAGCATAATCGGTTGTGTTACGATATTTGTTTGCTATTTTGTATGCTTTGATGTGTTTGCGAATTGGTTTTTGAAAATGTGTTTGTTTCTGGTAATGATTAGTTATAAGGTGTTATTGAAACTTTAGGTTGTGTTTTTTTTTTTTTTGCAATAATTCTTTATTTGTTGTCGTATTTAACTGTGTTGGTGCGTTCCTTTTTTTGTTAGCTGTATTGGTTTTCCTGTGGCGTTATTTGTTGATTTGCTGCTTCACTTTTTTTTTTTTTTTGTCAGATTACAGTTGTTGGGCTTTGGAGGTCTGAACATTATCTTGCGAGGGCAAGAACTGGATGGCATGATAGACCATTTGCTATCATGCAACCAGGTTTCTATGCAAACCTGATGAAGTTTCGACCTCTTTTTGCAAGACTGCTATTTCGTTAGTGGTTTCCAGGCATGTTTGTGTAGGTGGTCCGCAAACATGTTTGGATCCATATTGTCTGCTACCAGCTGCTGCTAAAAGTTCCTATATTTACAAAAGACTGATGTTGCTTGGTGAGCTGACTTTTTTATCTTCATTTAGACTTCTTCCTTTGAATATTCCTTGGTTTCAACTGCTGTTGTGATGACAATGTTGTTGCGGCTGCATACTATAGTTAATTGTTGATGTTGCTTTCTCTGTGTTACTGTTGTATTTGATCATTAATATTATTTTTGTCATTATTGTTATTGTTTTTGGTTTGAGGCTATTTATTCATCATGGTTGTTCTCTGAATTTGGTTTGCCTGGCTTTTTGTTGTTGTGTTGGATGTAAAATTTTTTCTCTGAAATGATATTGGCCATAAGAGGATATTTTGTGTCGTAAATATTTTTATGTGACAGTGTTCTTTCAGTGTTGTGGCTTTTGTTTTGCAATTATGATAGCCAATGAAACATGTTGATCTATTTTCATTATTTGGTTTGCCTTATTGATTGGGGTGATTTGGTGTGGATATCGTTTCACTTAGTCGGATGGCAGCGCACTTTTGAGTTGTGCTTTTGTTTTTTTGCTCTGGCTTATTCATTGTGGTGATTTGGTGTAGATGTCGTTTCATACAATCGGATGGCAGCACACTTTTGAGTTGTGCTTGCAACCATGGTGAATACGTATCTAACAAAATTTATAGCTGAGATAACTGATGGTTTGCGTTAAAAAAATATTTAGTATGCGGATAAGACAATTTTGTTTTGGTCGAAAATATTAATGCCTTATGATGATCAACTGTTGTTTTTTTTTTAGTCAGCTAATGTTCGTCATTCAACCTTACATCTGTAGGTAGGCAGACCAAGATTCGGCTGGTGTAATAACTTATTTGCTATTATGCAGATGGGTTTGTTTGTGGCCGTGCCAGAATTTGAACCTTTTTAACCATTTTACACTGACACTGTTTATATTATTTGTTAACATATGCTTTGATGCAGCTACTTTTGATGTCTATTTGCAGTGATGCTGGGTTCTGCCTGTTTTTCAGGCTGTTTGGTTTAAAAATATGACGCTAATACCAGTTGCTGTGACAAACATTAGGTGGCATAATTATGCAGCCGTGTTTGTTTTCTACAATTGCGTTCGCTGCAAAGTCCAAAATATATGCACAGGTATTTGAGTTTCAGAACTATGGTTGGAACTCTTGCTCATTCAAACTGACTCACCCATCTTCCAATTTTACAATATTAGTGTAATAAACATTGGATGGGTCGCGCCATAAATGTATAATAGATATAATAAACATTGTTTCACTTTGGCTAAGGCTATAATGATTCTACCATATTTTCTAAAACTAACAGATTCAGTATTGAAAGATTATGATCACCGGCTGGCATATCAATGACTGGATGGCATTATTGTGCAACCGTTTTTGCTAACACCGATGGTTGATCATACATCTTTTTCAGCATGATTGATTACAAAATCTGAGCCTAATAACTGCCTTTGTTATTTATAGTTTTCATTGAACATATTAGACAATCGTTTTAGAAAAGAATATAATACTAACAAAGTCATGTGCATTCAACCATAATAGCAACGACAAATGTTGTACATCGCATGCCAATATTAGCAATTGAAAATCATCAGGTATTTTTTATTTGCTAATACTAACATTTGATGCTCTGTATCTGTGATGATAAGTTTTTTTTTGCATGTTTGTACCTGCAGCTCCACCAAAGGTGTTGGTCATGAATACGATACAATTCAAAAAGATAGATGGGAAACAAAAGAGAATGATGTGATAAGTGATTTGGTGCAAATTACTTCTTCGCACCATCCTCTTTTGTTTCCCATCTATCTTTTTGAATTAAATCGTATTGTTGACCAGGACCTTTTGTCGCATTGTAGGTATAAGCATGTATAAACAAGCTTAACGTCAGAGATACAGAGCATAAAATATTAGTATGAGCAAATAAAAAATACCAGGTGATTTTCATTTGCTAATATTGACAAGCGAGGTACATCATTTGTGGTTGTTGTTATAGTTAAATACATACGACATTCCATTTTTCATATCATCTTTAAAACCATCGCTTTTATTCTTGTTTCTTTTAATTATTATGTATATATTTTCATATCAGCAAACCAAAAAAAAAAAAAAAATGGCCGATAGTCTTTCTTTGTTATGGTCAGAATCTTTTTTTTTTTTGAATGCCTTAACATTTAGTGACCTATTGGTTAAAAAAAATGTTAGAGTTATAGTTTTTATCCTTATTTTCCATATCAAAACAAACATCCACCAAGGCTATGATGATTGCCATCTAAATTCAGATTCGAATGAAGTGGGCTGCCAAATATTGTTTGCATAGCTTGGCCAGGCAAGAACCGGATGGAAATATTATGCAACAGTGTTTCTTTGCAGCCATGGTGCAGCCTACCATTGTTTCTGCTTCTTTTCAAATCTGAGCCTAATAACTGGTTGATATACGTCTTTAATACACCAACATAATAAACCAAACAGGAAGCCAAAGAAGTTGTCTACTGCTCTCCGCAATATAAGGTAACTCTTTGCGGATTGAACTTAAAGCTTAATCAAATATTGTTTAGCAGATTTTCTAACTCAAAAGATATTTTCCTTATTTTGCGAATCAAAGGGCTGCACTTTTCCGGCTGTGGAATTTTTTCGCGCTTATCAACAACAGGATGGAATTTTGAAAGATCAGTGCCAAATGGAAGAGGATGGTGTGGCAAATGATTTGGTGCAAATTACTTTTTCACATCATCCTATTTCATTTGCCACTGATCTTTACAAATTCAGTCATGTTGTTCACGAACAATTGTTGTGGAACGATTTTTACAAATATTTTTACACAAACCTCCCATGATAACGATACACGATGTATACCATCTGTCGTCGCTGTTCTGATTAAATGCAAGCCAAACGTTAAAGATAAGTGCTGCTACAATTTACAGATTTCAATGAGTTTTCCTTTTTTTTCCGTACTAATGCACTATGTATATCCAACAGCTGTTAGGTTCTTCATTGAACATATTAAAACAAACATCCATCAAGGCTATCATGATTGCCATCTAAATTCATATTCGAATGAAGTGGGCTGCCAAATATTGTTTGCATAGCTTGGCCAGGCAAGAACCGGATGGCAATATTATGCAACCGTGTTTCTTTCCAGCCATGGTGCAGCCTACCGTTGTTTCTGCTTCTTTTCAAATATGAGCCTAATAACTGGTGGATATACGTCTTTAATACACCAACACAATAAACCACACAGGAAGCCAAAGAAGATGTCTACTGTTGTCCGCAATATAAGGTAACTCTTTGCAGATTTAACTTTAAGCTTAATCAAATATTGTTTAGCAGATTTTCCGACTCAAAAGATATTTTCCTTATTTTGCAAATCAAAGGGCTGCACTTTTCCGGATGTGGAATTTTTTTCACGCTTATCAACAACAGGATGGAATTTTGAAAGATCAGTGCCAAATGGAAGAGGATGGTGTGGCAAATGATTTGGTGCAAATTACTTTTTCGCATCATCCTATTTCATTTGCCACCGATCTTTACAAATTTAGTCATGTTGTTCACGAACAATTGTTGTGGAACTATTTTTACAAATATGTTTACACAAACCTCCCATAATAACGATACACGATGTATACCATCTGTCTTCGCTGTTCTGATTAAATGCAAGCCAAACATTAAAGATAAGTGTTGCTACAATTTACCGATTTCAATGAGTTTTCCTTTTTTTCCCTACTAATGCACTATGTATATCCAACAGCTGTTAGGTTCTTCATTGAACATATTAAAACAAACATCCATCAAGGCTATGATGATTGCCATCTAAATTCAGATTCAAATGAAGTAGGTTGCCAAGTATTGTTTGCATGACTTGGCCAGCCAAGAACCGGATGGCAATATTATGCAACCGTATTTCTTTGCGGCCATGGTGCAACCTACCATTGTTTCTGCTTCTTTTCAAATCTGAGCCTAATAACTGGTGGATGTACATCTTTAATATACCAACACAATAAACCAAAGAGGAGGCCAAAGAAGATGTCTAATGCTCTCCACAATATAAGGTAACTCTTTGCAGATTCAACCTTGGGTTTAATCAAATATTGTTTTTTTATTTTATTTATTTGGTTTTTTAATATACTTGTCTTGCCGTAATTAGAATATCAATAGCAGGTTTTCTAAGTGAAAAAATATTTTCCTTATTTTGCAAATGAAAGAATTACACTTTCGCCTATTTCACAACCACGAAACTTATCATAGTTGTCATTTAATTTCTGATATAAAGAAAGAGGCCTGTCAAATATTGTTTGCATAACTTCTCCTAATAACTACTAGATATATATCCTAAAAAAAAAACTGTATATTTGGCATATGCTTTTACTCAGCTGTTGATCCCAATTGCTGGACAAATATGAGAAACAACAAGTTACACTGTGAGAAGTGATTTAAACGAGATTACTTCATCACAGTGTCATCTTCCGTTTCCTCTCAGTTCTTTATAATTAAAGCATATTAAACGATAACCGGCTTTTATATTATTGCCGTCCCGAGATTTTTTTGCGCTCATCAAGAACAGCATGGAATTTTGGAAGATCAGTTCCAAATGGAAGAGGAGGGTGTGGCAAATGATTTGGTGCAAATTACTTTTTTCCATCATCCTATTTCATTTGCCACTGATCTTTAAAAATTCAGTCATGTTGTTGACCACGAATTGTTGTCGAATGATTTTTACAAATATGTTTATACAAGCCTGCCATAATAACGATACACGATGTATACCATCTATCGTTGCTGTTCTCATTAAATGCAAGTTACATATATTCAAGGTATGTAAAACGCAGTCGTAGTTCGCAATGTTTATTTGCTTAAACTTTATAAGCACTCTTGCTATCACCCTCAAATTATTATTATTTTTGTTAGTACCAATAAAATGCACCCACCTGGTCACAACCAGTAACTGCATTGGCCACTGATAACGAGATCAGCAAAAGATAAGTGCTACTACAATTTACTGGTTTCGATGAGTTTTCCTTTTTTTTGCGTCCTAATACACTCTGTATATCCAACAGCTGCTAGGTTCTTCAACTCTAGATTTGTCAATAAGCCTTGCTTATCATAAGGTATGTAACAGCTTTGTGACCAAAAGTAAGTATCTCAGTTCTTTCTTTTATATATAAACAACCATTCGTGCTTTCTTAGTATTTTAGGTTTTCTAAATCTTATGTGGCTTATATTTTTCTTTTATCCAGCTTTGTGCAATCGCTTATTTCATCACATTATTCACTCATTGCCAAATTCAACATGTATGCAGACTCAGCTGACCTATTACTGCCATATTCAGAAATTTCTATTTCCCATATCTGCTTACTTTAATCAATTTTATGTTTTTCTGTTCATTCGTGTGCAGGTATATCATCTTCCTTACCTCATCTCACCGTACCTACTTATGATCAATCTGTTATAATTGGATGCATCTACCATGTTCTAAAAACATCGTCAGAAAGTAAGGTACGGATTCACCTTTATTATAACAGGTTTGTTAATTACAGATTCTAAATATAACTAGCCATATCAAAGGTGTTTCATGAATTGTGTCTGCTAATTCTGTAAAAGTGTTCCAAAAAGAGGCTGGAAATAACATCGATGAATGGTTTATCTTAATAAATCAGTATGGAAGTTCAACATAGCTGCTCATTCTATGTTAAGGGTCTTAGAAGCAGTAATTATGTTTCTCTTTTGTTTCCATTGTAAAATTACGTCACCATACACAACATCGTACATTCACCTTGATCTTGAAAATCTCGGTTACTAGGGCAGATCTATCTAACAATATGCCTTGGGCCCATTGATCTGTAGAAGATTAACCGCTGGAACTTATACATTTCGTTAGATAGATAAGCTCTTTTGTATTTACGAAATTTACCGGTGTTCATTAAATGCCTATCATTCAAAAACCTTTGTTTTATGCATCTTTTTAGGTTTGCTGCCCATCTATGTTTCATCAAAGATAGATACTAAACTAAAAAGGATGGTATCGCAAGTTGTTTGATGCAAATACCGCCTTCTGCAACGATCCAGTTTTATTATTGGTGGCCCGCCCTATTCATTTTCTCTCAGATCTTCTTTCCTTTGAGATCGAACAGCTGCGAATCCAGTATCACAACCCGAAATTTTTCGGTCCGAGTTTTTGGGTTTTCTTGCAGCTACAAGAATATGTGATGTCACACCCCCAAAAATGGTTTGCAGCGGAAAGTAATGTCTTTGGGGTGCGACTCAATTGGTATCATAACACAAGTGCAAAGAACGGTTTTCATCTCATTCATTTAGAATAAAATAGTTTAACAAAAATGTTGATTTACATTGTAAGAAGTAGTGCGGAATTAGGCCCTTGAAAATATAGTTTAAAACGGTCCCATATGAATATCAGAGTCTTCTATGACCATGCCATGCCCTGCCAAAACCTCCAGTAGCGTGCCTTTGCTTAATACCTGAGAATACATGCTAAAGCGTCAACACGAGGTTGGTGAGTTCATAGAGTTTGTATTAAAATAGTTGAAAAAGCCTTCAAAGAATGTTTCCACAGCAAAGGCATTGTAAATCCACTCAGTTCCAAGCCCTGCCCATTCAAGACTTGCAACCTGTGTGTTCACAACCCACTGCTAATGTATAGTATGATCAAGTCACATGTGTATACGATATATGCACGCTTAATGTAAAGTTTAATAGCCTACTGAACCTCACGACAAGAATAAGCAAGAATGCTTCATAGCTGGATTATATTCACCCAAGGCCATGAATCGCGGGCCGAGGGTGGGGGTGTCAACCCGATAGTACTATCAATACCTCTCCGTCGGCTCCATCCAGGAGTTAAACAGTGGTGAAAGAATATAGCGTATAGAATAGTTTTCCACATTAAGTCACATATCGTAATAAAACTACACATCATGAGTAAGTGTATAAAAGCGTAGCATAGCATATGAGTAAAATCGTCTTGAGTAATAGCAAACAGTTTAAGCATGTATCTCCCCCAAAGAGTTTAAAACAAGTATTAAAGAGTAAAAGTGGGGCTATGAACTCACCTGGTATGATAATCCAACAATGCGATGAATATGAGATGAACGGAACAACAAGGCGCGAACACTAGCCGCAATCTATCATGAATGAATATGTTCTACTTAGACGATGTAGTGAATGCTCATGCATATGTAACCTATACCACTCGTACTTTGAAAATAATAGTTATCGTCGATATGTAATGTTTTCCAAAACTTGGTAAAAATGTGTTCAACTTGTTACGTCAAAACTAGTCGTGTAATAATGTGTATAAAACGTTTGTGTTAGTCTCGGCGTTTTGAAAAACCTTGGTATGTCTTATAATTGTCGCGTTAATAAACCTTTGATCGTACGTGTTCCAACGGGTAAGAAATACGGCTCTCCATGGTTTTTACTTGAAAAATATAGTTTCTAGTACGTAATTATATTTCCATTAAAAGCTGTCAAAAATTAGTAGGATTTATCGAAGTTTAAACGCGTGTATCTTGTTCGTTATAAGCTCGTTTTCTACGTTCTTTATATCCACGGGATCGTGGGACAACATACTAACATATTTTTGATAAGTCGGGACGGCTAGATCAAGTTTTATGCCCAAAACAGCCCGTGACAACTGTTCATCAGCAAGGGATTTTCAGAAAATATAGTTTTCGTCGTTTAAACTTTGAAAAATCATATCTCCTTCGTTATTAACTCGTTTTTATCCCCGTTTCCGGCCATAGTTTCGTCTCGGAATGTATTTTCTAAATATTTGGTCCAAAATTACTCACAACCTACTGAGTTGGCCACGTTTTCAAAATAGGGACAGTAGGTATGTTATAGTTTCAAAAATGGGTTTTCCTAGTTTGTATCTTGTTCAAAACCATCCAATCTACAACCAAACAACTCTCAATCCTACCATACACCTTCTTAGGGTGTCATGGGTCCCTAAACATCATCATTCAAGTTAATCTATCAAGGATCTACATACTTTCCATTTCTATGGCTCAAAACTTATAAAAAGTGTATAAAAAGTGGTATAAGCTAACATATACATGTAGATCTTGTATAAAAATGATATGAACATTATATTAACTTGATAAAATTATGAAAATGAGTTTGTCAAACTTACTTGAAAGATTAGTGAGTTTATGGAGATGAAAACCTATAAAACCTTGGGTTTTTATTTCAAAACCTTAGAAAGGAGTACTAGATGACCTTGTTTATGTATGGATCTTGGAAAATTGATGCTTCTTGCTTATGTTTCTTGTTTAGGCCGAGCTCAAGAGGAAGAAGAAGGATGAGAGGATTTCTTGAACTTGTATGTGTGAAATGTGTGTAGAAAATGAGATAATATGTAAGTTAAAGATAAGTATAGGTAGGAATTAATGGTAGTTAGGTAGGAAGTGAAGTTTTGGAGGCTTTTAGGGGGGGGGGGGGCTGCCGGCCTAAGCAAAGGGGGAGGGGGGGGCCACTTGGTGGATGATTTGTGATGATTACATGTGTAAGTGTGTAGTTTTAATTAGTTTTAGGTGTAACCGGGTACCGTGTTTGCTAGAAATAAAATTTAACGGAGTTAACCGGGACTTAATAAAGTCATAAAAATTATAAAAATATGTTGGGTACAAGTTTTAGGTGTTTGGACAATTATTGTTTAGTTTTTACGAAAAACCGTCGAAATTAATTAAAACGTACGATATAAAATAAATAAATTCTCAAAATACCGGGTAATTGAATTTTATAAACTTTGTGATGTTAAAATGAGTGTAAAAATATATCGGGACCATTGTGGAGATTATCGGACGTGTTAGTCACATTTATTGTTCGCGCGTTAACGTTTTAATTAAAATTAATTATACGTAAAACGTCAAAAGTAATAAAAATGTTAATTTGATAAACCTACGAGTGGAATAGTATGAAAATGTAATTATGATGATATGTAGACTATTCCTAGTCCGTATGCAGTGTCCCCACCAATGACGCATGAATTCGCAGCTAAACCCATCCGGTTACGCGAATATGAATACCCGTAAACTACGTTTACGATGAAATGAATGAATGAACATGAATAGTAAGTTTTCTCCGGGAATGAATAGTGTCACGTGAATAGTAAAATTTCCGAACGCTTCTCAGAATCTCAAATTGACTCCGAAAACGATGATATAGTAAAATGATGAATAGTGATCGGTGAATAGTAAATGATGAATAGTGATTGATGAATAGTGAATCGACGGGGTTCGGAAAATGACCTAAAATTACGGGTTGTGACATGTGAGGGGAGCTACAGTGTCATGAATAGTTATGTTTATAGTATTTTAGCTATTGTAAATAAAAGCATGCTTCTATATATTATTATTGACATTGCTAATTTAATTATTGTATATTTTTATAGCACTCATAGTTTCAACGCAAAAATACAGCGATTTACCACAACAACAATAACACTTTATAAACACATTTTTAAATATTATTCCTCTTCCACACTCTTTTGTAATTGATGTTAACATATTAGGTACCAAATAGAATCAAGTTGGATGGCGCAACTCAGCTATCCTACTTTTCAACCCGACCCGTCAAAAATTGCTACTTCCACTCTCTTTTTATAACTGGTATGAGATGATGATATATAAGGTTTTTGTGTTTTATTTTTTTTTTGGGGCCTCACTTGGATTGGATGGTGACCTTGAGCTGCTAATTTGTCTCTATTGTAGGAACGGAAGATGATGATCTTCTTCATTTTTAACGATCTAAGGAAAATGCAGCATTTTTTTAGGCATTTTCTGTATTTTACAAAATCTATTTTTTTTACATATATCATTCTGATCTATGTGCTCAGTGTGGTCAAATGGCGTGTATGGTTTTCATTATCCGCAATTCAATCTACGGTACTTGCTCTTGCAATGATGTTCTGTGCGAAAAGCCACATTCGCTTTACAAGGTTTCCTCTCATATTTATTTACAACTTTTTAGCAAAATTTGTGGCTAAAAGAACCGAGTTTGGCCAATGAAATATGGGCTAAAATGGGTGTGCTTGGGTGGTGAAATAGGGCCTCAAATGTGTGTGTTTGACACCTATAATCAGTTTTACTATACCCAAATGGTGGAAATTCATTATCCCTGTAGTTGCAAAACCCGGGTGTGGAATTAGCAAATACCCAGTACCCAATCCCCTAATATCAATTACAAAAAGAGTGTGGGAGTAGCATTTTGGTCACTGTAGGTTTTTACTGTAGATTTAACAGTAAAAAAATAGGCCGGGTCGCACGCATTCCTTTTGCAGCCCGCTTTAAAACACCGTTTTAGGTTATTATTCTTCGCCGCTACTATTCCTCCTCCCTCACATGCTTAGCTTTACTTTGAGGACCAACCTTACGGGTTTGCGGCGACGATGATTCGATCGTACCTCACACGTTTGTCGCAACTAAAATATTCTATAAGGTCAGCTATAGTGCTATGAATAGTTCGGTTCTTAATTTTTATGTTTGTGGTTTATTATTTGTGACCCATCCTATTCATCTTCACTCACATTCTCAACTTTTCTTTGAGATCCAATAGATGATCTACAAAGCTATTAACAGTAATAAAATTTATATTTTATCTGAGCTGCAAAAAAATATGGACCAGGTTGCATGATAAATTTAATTTATACACAACGACATATAAAAAAACTATCGATGCTTGACAATCTACCAACTACTTTTTTTTTTTCTTTTAACATATGTGTCGAGTTTTTTTTATACGAAACCATTTAACATATTCTTTTGTAGCTACCTTACATATACAAAAACCCCGCAGCAACGCGCGGGTACTCATACTCGTTACTAACACATTTCATTCATTCACTTCATTCTTAGTGATCTTTCTTTTTGTAGCAAAAGAGATCAAGCTTCAACACTGTGTTGCAAGTCTTGATTAGTTAGTTACTGTATGATCTAGTAGTGTTTACATATCATTGTTATACCATTCATTCAGTAGTGATCGATTAGTGTTTTAGTCCTCAAAACTCATAGAGAGTCGGGAGTGGTTGTACCCTTGTTAAAGAACCAACGGGAGTGGTTGTACCCTTGTAAAGAACCCGGTGTTTAGCTTAGTACTGGATAAGGTGTAAGCGACGTGTATAAAGGTTTTCTCCGCCGAGAAGGGAGTTTGTTTCTTAGTGAAGAAAAACTATCGAGTTAGAGGCTCGAGGAGTGGAGTAGGGCAAGGAAGAGAGTCCTTGTAGCCGAACCACTATAAATCTTCATGTTGTGATTTAATTGTACCTTTCCTTACTTGCTTAACTTATATTGTTTGTTTGCGTGTATTTACTTTGAAAACACGTTAAGTTACAAAGCGAATTAATTTTAAAAAAGGTAAAAACTATTCAACCCCCTTCTAGTTTTCCACAAATCCATTTAGTGTGTCAACTCCGATCTTTCCTTTGATTGAAAATAAATTAGCAGAGATGAATATTAAAAAAAATATTATCCAAAATATCAATATCCTAATTAGGATTTGAGAAATAGGTTTAAATTTAGACATAAAGATTTTTTCTTCTTTGTAGTTTTCAAACATTCACTGATCACTTCAAATTTTTAAAGTACAATATACTTTAAGAAGCTTGGTAACGTAGCTCTGATGCCAATTGTAGAAAACTAGAAGGGTGGGGGGGGGTTGAATAATTTTACCAATTGAAACTTAGTTTTAAAATATTTAGATCGACTTATGTGAATTCTTTTTGGTGTATGGATATTGATAGTTTAGATATTGAGAAAACATAATACAAGTTAGAGTAAAGAAAGATAAAACCGTGACACGAGTATTTATAGTAGTTCGGCTACAAGGTCACCTTCCTTTCCCTACTCCACTCCTCGAGAGTTCGTAAACACTACACCTATAAGCTCCTTATCTTGGTAGAGAATCCTTCACAACGTTGCTTACACTTTATCCGGTACAAAGCTAGATATAGTGTTCTAGTTCGAGGTAGAACCAACCTAACGTCGCTTACACTTTATCCGGCACAAATCTAGATACCGGGTTCATTTATAATAGAGGAACCGATCCCAACAACACCAACTATCACAACACACCTATGAAATACTTAAGATGAATCAACTACAAGAAACACTTTAGTGATCTTGTGATGATGACGAAGCCTAGCAACCCATCTCTTCGAGCTTGCAAGTCTTCTATGCAAAATTTTGTGATCTCACCTTTAAGAGGAACCTAGAGAATCAATAAAGAAAAACTACATTGATGATCCTTAGATCTGAGGTTAGAGAGGTAAGAATATAAAGAGAATATATGTATGAAAAGTGGTAAAAAGAAATGAAGAAATGGCTCACTATTTATAGACAATAAGTTCACTGTTGAGCCGGATTGGCGGATCCCTTGGGAAAGGGATCCGGCCAGTGTATTCCAAGGGATCCAACAACTAGGTAATTCCATTCCAGATTTTGGGTCACAATTCCTCATTTTGGGTCATGGGTAATGGACTATGGGTTATGGTTACACAACATGATTCATGCATGATGTAATGCATATATTTGGTCATGCGTTATGGACTTTGGGTCGTGGGTACCCAATATGATGTCATGCATGATGCAAAGATCATGGGCTATGGGTTTTGGGTCATGGGTTTTGGGTTATTGGTCAAGAATACCCATTTCACTAATTTACATATTTATTTGTCTAGTTAAACTTAACTATATATTTTATAAAAATGTAAGTAACAAGTATTACTTATAAGTGTTTTATAAAAATGGTTTTGACTTTATGTAAACTAGAAATGTTTGATGATTTATTTGTTCAGTGAAATGAGTTACAAAACTATTGGCTCGAAAAGTTACATATTTTATTTATCTCGCTAAAATGAATTTACGATTGTTATCAACAAAACATAGAAAGATCGTAAGATATAAATAAACATTTTTACGGTTTATTTGTATTAACAAAGCAGATAGAAACAAAGCTTTGAGAAAGTTAGTAAAAATGCAGAAACAAGGTATGATTTCACCAGGAAACTTCTATGTTGGTGAGAAATTTGGTTCTAAGTGGACTGTACTAGAAAGGGTTTCTAAATTAGTTGTTGTACAAAGAAGGCAGTTGCATGTTCTTAAAAATGAAAACATTAGGGTCAGAGTTATATGTAGGGGTTAAACACCAATATTTAAACCTTTTCCTGAGTCAACCCCAAATGTGAATGCAAGTTGTAGTACTCCTGATATACCAAGTGGTTCTGGGTCTGTTGATAGGCCTGTAGTCCAAGATGAAAAGCGCTGTCCATGGAAAGTACTTGTTTCTAAGGGAACCAAGATGAGACATGGATAGTTAAGACTTTTGATGACACACATACATGCCTACAATCTAGAGTCATTAAAAAGTGTACAACCACTTTCTTAGCAAAAGAAGTAGTTGATTCAATTGTTCCTAATCCCAACATTCCCACCTCTGCCCTTAGAGAGCAACTCCAAAAAAAGTATCAAATGGGTTTTTTCCAAAATGAAAACATATAGAGCAAAACTAATACCAAAGGATAAGGTAACTTGTGATTATGGTGAGTTGTATGCAAACTTAAAAAATTAATTTTGGAACTGAAAAAAATAAATAAAGACACAACTGTTAAATTAGAGTTGGAAAAACCAGATGATCCAAAGAATAAGTATAGATAGTTTAACATGATCTATATTTGTTTAGGAGCATTAAAGAAAGGGTTTAAAGCTGGAAACAGAGATCTGTTAGATCTTTATGGGTATTTTATGTCTGGACGATGGCCTGGTGAATATTAACTGCAGTGGGTGTGGATGCAAACAATGGAACTTATTCAGTGGCTTATGCTGTTGTGGAAGCAGAATCAAAAGAATTTTGGATTTGGTTTCTTGATTACTTGGATGATGATCTGGACTTGCTAGCTGATTCCAACTTTACATTCATATCATATAGGCAAAAAGTAAGTGTTATACTGTTATTGCTTATCTTTTACTTTTATGCTTAATTAAATGGAGTGATTATTTTTATATGTTACTTATCTGCTTGTGGGGGATAATACCAGCTATTAAGGCCATGTTTCCTAGTGCTGAGCATAGATATTGCTTAAAGCATATCTATGAAAACTTGAAACTTGTTTGGAGGGGTCAATTATACAAAGATTGTCTATGGAAATATGCTACATCAACAACCATTCCAATTTTCAACAATCATATGGAAGAGCTAAAAAGGATTTGTAAAGATGCTTTCATTTGGTTGAATAAAATTCCACCAATGCATTGGTCTAAGGAACATTTCTCAGGTAAGTTTACTTTATATGTTTTCCATGTTTAATTAATTGGTATGACTTTTTAATATGTTACATTAGAATACTTGATAATGTCAGGGAGAGCACATTGTGATGTGCTATTGAACAATATGTGTGAGGTACTAAATAGGCAGTTCCTAAGTCTGATGGACCTCTTACCCCCAATGCAACAAAACTGTGTAAGGTTATCAAGGATGAAACTGCACAATATAAGGTTAAGTGTTTATCTGTCTATTCTTTAATATGTATATCTGTATATTTAAGTTGCCCAATATAAGATGAAAATTTCTAATGTATATGTTTATCTGTTTATGGATTTGTCATTAGGTTGTTTCTAATGGAGAAGATAAATATTAATGCACTGGACCTTTCCAAGACCAATGTGTAGTTGATATGAAGCAAAAGAAGTGTTCTTGTAGGAGATGGGAGTTAACAGGCATGCCTTGCAAGCATGCCCTTGTTGCTATTAATGATATGGGGAACAATGGCATAGAAGTTGGTTTACCAGAAGCCTAGGTGCACTCTTGCTATTGGCTAAGAACATAGGAGAAAATGTTCAGCTTCAAAATTCATCCTCTTGATGGACTAGGGTATTGGGTTAAACATAAGGCTCCAATAACCTTACTTCCACCTAAGCATCACATTCAAGTTGGAAGACGGCCCAAAAAAAGGAAAAAGAGTACAATTGAAGTGGAAGAAATGGTGACGGGTGCAAAGTTGAGTAGGGCTGGCAAAACTGTTAGGTGTGTCTTATGCAAGGAATTAGGACACAGCAAAAGGTCTTGTAAAGGTCAAAAGATGGGACGAAAACCAAATGCAGTAAAGAAGAAAAGGAAAACATCTGCAAGTACTCAGCCTCCTCCAAATACTCAGACTCCTCCAACTACTCAGACTTCAAGTACTCATCCTCCTGCAACACCTAGAAGACCATCAAAAGGTATTGTCATCAGGGACTCACCATCTGCCAATACAAGATCAGCAAGCCAACCAGTTGTTTGTGTACGTAAGGGTAAAGAAAAGGTTGTGTAGGCTAAGTAGTCTTATGTGGTTATCTTTCTTATTCTGTCACCAAACTGATGTGGTATTATTTTGTCATCAAGCTGATGTTAAGTCTTAGGTTAAGTTATGTTTTATTTTATCATCAAACTGATCCAGATTGGTGTGGGTTATGTCTTAGGTTATGTATGTATTCTTTTATTTCTGCTCAGGTAAAACTGATGTTATGCTTGTATTAATTTGGTTCTGCATCAGACTAAATGGTTAAGTTACGGTTGTATTATTATTGCTGCATTCTTTTGATGACATTTTTACTAACTAGTTGTTAGATGGTAACATTTAATAAGTAGGTAGATGCTAACATTTAATAATTCAAATTGAAGTCAACTTTGACATTCAATTTGTTCATATGATAGTTGGTTGCCAATACAGATGACATTATGGTAACATTTATTTCTTTTACACTTTCATTCAACATTGCAAATACCATTTTCAAATACCATTACAAATACCATTTAATAAAACACTAAAACCATTAACCATTACATAAACACTACAGATGGTAAAAAGTAACCATTGCAAACACCATTTTCATAAACCACCAAAACCGTTACACAAACCATAGCATAGCATTACATAAACCTTAGCAGATTTTATGACCAAAACCACTTGCAACAACCTTTATAATACCAAAACATAAACCATTTCTATACCACCAAAACCTAACCATTTTACATTACCCTTCAATTCAAGAGATAAGCAACAAAAAGAAACCAACTAACACATAAAATCAAATTCAATCTTCGAACTTTACTTGCTTGTTCATTCACTCTTGCTTGAAGCTCATTAGATCTTTCTTGAAGTTCATTCATAGATCGCAATAAGCCGGGTATAATTTGAATGGCTCTTGGACACATTGGAGGGTCATACCAATCGATAGTGCCACAGCTCCACTACAAGTATGATTTTAGGCTAAATTAGCATAACCCTTCAAAAATTAAACAATGAAATACATAAACACACAACTTACCGAACAACAATATAATCTCCTCCCTGGGTTTATGGCAGTCCATGATGTGCGAATAACCGAATGGGCATTACAATTAGGACAACGAACAATGGTTTTGTTTCTTTTTTGGATGGATGTTTATGTGTTTTAATTTACAAAAGCAAATGCCCTAAATCTTATGAGAAGTGAATATAATAGGCAAAAGAGGGGGGATAATCATGTTTTCCTATGAAATGAGAGGGGAAAGCTAATTTAAGAAATCAGCCCTTCAAGTTAATGACCAATTATCAAGTTACTCCCTTTCTATCGAGCGTTTAAATGATGTTAGATATTTGGATAGGATCCATAAAAACAGTATACCCCAAGGACATGACCCGCCAAAAAAAAACACAGGGACAATATATGTGAAACCCGGTAAACGATAAAGACCAATTAAGTAATTCACTCTAAAAAAATGTACTTTCACAGACAAGATACTTCAAAACCCACAAAGTGAGTGGGAATTAGATATTTGGCACGAGACCTTTATCTAGATCTACAATGTGTGTACCAAAACATGATTTGAGAAATGAATGTGTCCAAACCTTTTCAAACCCTCACACCAAACAGGCCCTTAATGACTACTTCTTCAATAATGGAACACATGCATGTTATCAATAATTAATGTGTTTTCTTTATTGTTTCTGCCTATGCAAATGTCCTACAGTTTTATTTTACGCTTTACGAATACACTTACAGCTACCTTACTAAACAATTTTACTACGTATAAAGGGTGTATAGCCTTTCTTGAATTTTGAAAATTTGAAATTCTTGAAAACTTAAAAAAATCATGCAACTTGTTACCATATTAAACTTAAAACTTAAAATTTAGGGTGTGTTTGGTAAAAGTAGCAGTGAGTTGTAAGCAGTGAGTTGTAGTTGTGAGCAGTAGCCACAGCTCACCGCTCACAGCTTATTAAAAAAGCATTGGAAAAATGAGCATTCCTAAAAAATAGCAAAGCTCACCGCTCCTTTGCCAAACGAATAGTAAAAATTAAAAAGCTCATTGCTCACCGCTCATCGCCCAAAAAGCTCCAAAAATCTCCGCGGCAAACATAGCCTTAATGAACCTTGACTAATTACCATATAAACACCTATTACCATATATTGATCTAATACAACAAATTATATTTAAATTACCTAAACATATTCGTTACCAATAAATCAAATATATAAACGTCAATATTTCCCAAGTGAAAATTAAACCTTTTGGTCCATTAGTGAACATGTTTAAAAATTTTGAGTAATGCAACCTACTTGTAATTATTGCACAGGGCCTTCAAAATTAATGGGACGACCCTGATCAAAGGTCACATCAGAACCATAAGTTTACAAGTATAATTATTTGTCTTTATACACCATCACTTTCCGTAGATATTCATCTAGTATAAAACAAAAAAGCAACAACTTGTAGCTATTATCCTTATCTATGAGTTATCAGCTTACAATTAACATTTACTACACTAACAAGTTGGGAATTGATTTGCGCACACATGTTTTTTATTGGTACAATCAACTTTACGCTTTACATAGTTGTACATTGTCTACAGTATGTTTTATTTACTTGTACAGTTGAACAAATGGTGGTGTTCATATGGGTGTTTAGGATTTCTTTAAAAGTATAATTTGGCAAATTTTTGTATGGTTATGTGTGTTTGGAAAATTTGGACATTAATAATTAGTACATTATCATTCCATTTGTAAGCACCTATGATTATGCTATTTGTTTATTAACTTCATAACCATCGGCATTTGCATTTAACATAGGTAACTCTATCCATATTTGAGTAAGAAACTGCATTATATTACCTAATCAAACAATCGTAACTTATATCGATATGGAGCAATGTTAGCATTACTTTTAGTAGAAACTAATAGAAGTGATGGTCATTATATATTTAGGAACTGTGTAACGTTTATATGTAATATGTAAGAGTCTAGTAACGGGCTATATGAAGTAATCTAATAGGCTAATAGTTTATTCCAAATAGGTTAACTCTTATATAGTGGTTGGGATTTATTGATTTGATGATAACAAAAGGACCAACATCGCCAATATAGAATTCTAGAAAAGATGGAGGATTTTAGAAGACTTGTTGAAAAAGAAAGAGATCAGGATTAAGAAAGATTTAGTTTCCTAATACAATTATGTTTCCTTTGTAAGTCTAGATGGAACTGTATAAATAAAGAGATCCCTAGACATTGTTTAGTGTGTATGTTAATCATGTTTTAGAAACAAATCACCAATCTTCGTACTGGAGATTAGTTTCACGTCTCAAGATCATACCTTTGATCCCTGTTATTGTTGAGTAACACGTTCTACCTTGATCAAGTAGAATTGGGGTGTATATTTGTAAAACCTTGTTAATAACATTGATGTTTATGTTTATTCTGCTGTGCAATCTTTGTTATCTTTGTTATTTTATCCTAGATGAGCTTACAACGATCTTCACAATTGGTAAGACTAGGGGCTCTTGATCTAGGATCTACAGGGTTTTATTAGTCAAAGAAAGAGACTTTGGTTTGTATGTTCATAATTTTCTGCAATGTTGTGGTAAAAAGGGTATATCTCATTCGTTAATCGTTGGATCTTAATGAAATTTTTATTGAAGGTTCTTTACTCAAAATGGTACATTCTCACTGGAGGAATATTCAATCGGAGCTTTTTATTGAAAGATATACATTCTCAAAGTCTGTTATAGAACAGTTAAGGTATAGTCGATTCACTTTTAGGGTTTGCAAGTTTAATCATTTTTAGGGTTTGAAGCTTAATTGTTTTTATCGTGACTGAATGTTTCTGCGTATTGTTAACCCTACACGATGATCTTGGATGCCTTGTTATCTATTTCGTACTTCAGAAACTAAACCCTAGGTTTTCAGGTTAGTCGATTTTTAGGGTTTCTGGTTATGGAGAAACAAATTTATTAGGAATTCATAATTGTTATTCTTAGGGTTTACCTATATCATCTTGTAGCTTCTGTTCACATAATACGTTTGGTGGTTTTCTTGAAGATTATGAAACTACTGTTGACAAAAAGGAAGGTTCCTATGGCTGCTTGTGATCGATTATTAGACAAAGAGGTGAAACCCTAGCAGATGTTATAGATTTTTTCTGCTGTACGAGGGATGAATAATGGTCGACATGGATTCCATGAGAGATGTATAAAACCCTAGATTGGATGAACCAATGTTGAAAACTTGAATGTATACGAGGATCTTCAAATGCTACTACAATTGGTTAGGGTTTTGTGTTGTTGCATACAAAGGTTTGGTGAATGAAATACTCGATTAAAGCATTGGGGTCGACTGATGTTACTGGTTATAAGGACGTGAATATTTGATGAGGTTACTGATATAACGAATAAGTCTACTCCTCACATTACTGAGGTTACTTCTCACGTTTTTGTTTTTGGGGGTAAGCCTACTTGTGTGTATATGAATAAAACTGTGGTTACTGGTTTGAAAGTAAGATTACTGATGTTATGGTCAAATTTACAAGTAATGTTACTTTATTAAGGTTACTGATTAGCGATGTTCGTCCTATTTTAATGCTGCTACTCCTAAATTAATGCTGCTACTTATAACGATACTGCTGCTCCTTATTGATCGACTAGTGTTGCTTTAGTAAACTTAATGCTGCACTTTATAATTAGTGCTGCTACTTGATCGTTAATGCTGCTTCCAAGTACTTAATGCTGCTCCATATGAGTTTGTGCTGCCTGTTGATTTTAGTACTGCTAGAAGGTGTTTAAACCTGCTGTGTAGAATGTCGATGTTGGCTAAGGGAGCAGATATGTAACAACCGGTAAATTTCACCTTGTATTAAATTAATATAATATTCTAATGGAATAATATTTATCCATTTTCTATGTCTATTTTTTTTTTTATTAAACTTTATCAGTTCATCTGATCATAGCAAACCTACTAATGTGACGTATCTCAAGTTGACTTGACTTTGACTGGTTGACTATTTGACTTTTACCGTAACGTAAAAACAATTACTGTAACCGGTAGTTAACCAGTAAATTTTTCAAGTTAAATAATTCACTCTACTTTGAATTATTACTCTTTGAATGATTATTTTCACATTCAATTATTTAACGAGTAGTTATCTCACGTTCAACGAAAAACGACACGCAGCGCGTACCAACATTACATTATTAATGGCTTAAGTCCAATAATTATTTGTCGGAATCAATAATTTTGTTTTTGTATTACTATTATAAAAACACTTCCAAAAATATACTTCTCGCAATTACCAAACCGAGGTACCGCGTTTACATTTGAGCTCAACGGGACACGGGGTATACACAATGCACTAAATAATAATAATTATCCTGATCTTTTATAAAATCATCCACTGCCACTTATCTCTCAACTTTCTATCTCATCTTATCCCCTCTCTCACTACTAGAAAAACAGCTATTCTTGACGCGCAATGCGCGTCATAAAGGGGTCAGATGAAGCGCAAAAGCGCGTCAAGGATGGACCAGTCATAAATTTTCATGACCCGCATTTGGGCGTCATCCTTCTATGACGCGCACTTATGACCCACGTTTTATGACTCTCCTTTTTGCGTGTCATTACCTTAAAATCATTTTTTTTTCTGTTTTTTAAAACCTGATTATATACATAATTACTGACAATAAACCTGATAATTGTACAAAATTAACGCATTTCATATATATCAAAACCATGCGTTACCAATTCATTACATAACAATTCATGTCAAAATATATACCGATAATTAGTTAAAGTTACTACAATGTACGGTTTCTACCTAAAAATGAAATTCAGACACATAAATTGCCTATTCTTCTCGAATATCGTCGAAATCCGCAGTGGAATTTCAGCAACCACCAGCGTCCATTTCTTCCAATGCTAATTTAGCTGCCTCTTTTGCGTCCTCCAAACAAAAGAAATTATTGATTTTTAAGAATAATGACCTTGTTTAATGTGCGAACAGCAGCAAAACGAAGTACTGGCTTTGATGAGCTTAAGAAGAGCTGTAGAACCGTAATAGCAGGAGTCAGTTCTCGACTAGTAACACCATTCAACTCAGTTATTGCCCTGGCAGCTTCAAAAATAACCATTTCTGATTTGTGACGGAGGCAACCCTCCATGAAGTCAAAAAATGGACGCTCTGTACTTTGAGTGTTCATGCCTGATTCTCTGATAACCTAAATACAATAGTAACACATGGGTGGCAATGATTCAGAACACTTAACTCACCCTCCCTTCAAAAGAAAGAGAAGTACTTAGATCCAGAAAAAATACCCGACTGGTGTAGCGAATCAACAGACACTGAGCCAAAGGTAAACGGACGGTACCCCTTGTCAAGCTGGTAACTAGTTTGCTCACAGCTAACCTATCATTTTGTTGTATCTGAAAATACACCAAATACGTTACATTAATAGAAAGTACTGACATCCAATTTAATTAGCATGATACAAAATGATGACCAAGGATAAGAAGAAAGCTTCACAAGGGAGAACGAGAGATCAAACCAGAAACTCAGTTATTGCTCCTTATAATAAACTACATGAAAACTTATTGCAACTAAATCAAATTATTAAGTAGGATGTGCAACATACAGAATGATGTGTCAGCACACACATGCATACACACAGATATTTATCTGCAACCAGTAGTCGTTCATACAGCCAAGCACATGGTATTTGTTAAGAGATAGTAAAAAGACCATCAGACTAAGTGTGTCCCTAATAGCAGCCGACACCTACAAACTTAATGTGTCCTACATGGTGTAATAAAAGACTATTCTAGTGTTCTAGAATCCTATAGCAGTTATTGATATATACCGACATAGCGTCACATTTTAAATTTGCCGATTTGGACAGTCTATTAACTTATATTCCATAAGTAAATTATAATGAGTACTCGTACAAGCTTATAGAAGACCACAGTAGATCGTTTGGTTTGTGTTATAGGTTAAATGATAAGAGTATGAGCATCAAAATGATACCTGGTGAAGCAGAGCAAGTGCATGAAACTGTACAAGTGCAGACCTTGACTGAACTGCTTCTTGCACTTCATTGCTCCATCTTTTCACAATCTCTGGATTTGTCTGCGATACCAGATAATTAGAGATTCGTTAAAAATTCCGTTAAACATCACTAAACAACATCACAACAATATTGCAATTTTCCAAGCACTTGGTTGTACTCGCTATATTGAACCAACAAACACCAAATCTGTGACTCAAAGGATCTCGACCCGAATAAAATTCAAACCAACGCAACCCTTGTAGGTCTCTCGTTGTGCCAAGCCAAGATAAACGCACCCCTTTAGGGTTTTCTCTTAGACCGAAGACAAGCAAACATCAACAACACCCGTTCAGGGCTGTCGTGTGTCGAGCCAAACCAACCCACCATAGGTTGTTTTATGGCTAACCCATACAAAAACAAACACTCCCTTATTGGCTGTGGTCACCACCCCTATGGGTGTTTCTGTAGCGGATCGAAAACCCAAAACCAAACGAAAACAAATACCCAAAATAAGCTTCGAAGCAATTAAAAAAAGATAATGAAATAAAACCTTAACCGAGACCAATACGGGTCTTGACCCTAAACCCCAATCAGGTTTAACCCGATCTGAGAATCAAACAACACCAAACACGATTTCTTTGATGATACTTTTATTTAAATCGCTTTTGTATTGCGTTAAAATTATAAAACCCATAATAAAATTTGTTTATATGCCCGATTAAAAGAAAAAGATGAATAAAAAAGTGAAGATACGAGTTGTGTTAATACCAATCGAAGGAGATGAGATGCTAGCGACGGTGGTGATTAACTCGAATTAAATATCCGAGAATACACCTCTAACACCTTAGATCGCCTTGTATCTTCAACAAGATGGTGAAGGAAGTGGCGGCTCGTGGTGGTGACAGCAGGGCTGATCAGTGGTGAGGCGGTGATGAGTGACCGGTGGTGGTGGTTGTGGTTTTGGTGTCAATTGGTGAGGATGAGAGGAGAGGGAAGATTTATCTCTTTTCTTTTCTTTTTGTGTTGGTTTGATACAAATGAGAAAACACAGATATATATGACTTTTAACAGATTATGACCCATATGTTATGACGCTTCTAAAAACGAGTCATCTTTTAACTGATTATGACCCATATTTTATGACTTTGCTCTTTGCGCGTCATCTTGTAGCGTGGGTCATAAAAAGCGGGTCAAGGATAGCCCTTTTTCTAGTAGTGTCTCTCTTTATACCGCCACCCCCACTTCTCTCTCTAGCAACATTGCAACCATCATCACCACGACAACACCGCCACAACCATCACCATCAAGGAGAAGATCAAGGGTGAGTGGTTACGGGTTTAGATGGTGATGATAGGCTCTCGCTTGGTTCGAGTAATCACCACCACAGCCGCACCACCACCACCATCTTCACCTCGTATCTCTCAATCTCTCTCGATCTATGGGTATGTCGAAACAACCATCTACTTTTGTTAATCTTTTGTTTAAACCGATTTATAAGTTTTCGTGGAATTAAAACTATAATAAAGATGTTTTAACAAATGATTCGTGTGGATAAAGATGTAATTAAAATGGAGTTTGTTTGATTCGGTTTGGACTCGGGTCGGGTATTAAACCTACGTACGGGTCCGGGTTAAACCCGTGTAGTTTCGGGTCAAGACCCGTGAAGGTCACAGTTGCTTAGGGATTTGCATATCTTTATGTTAGTCAATTAGTAGTTTATGTAGTTACTTATTTGGTTGGTTTTGTTTTGGATTGATTTAAACAAGAAAATCAGAGGGCGTTTTGTTTGTTTAGGCTCGGCTGAAAGCCACCCCGAAGGGTGTGATTGATTGTTTTGGTTTGGGCTTTGACCCACCACCGAGAGCCCCACCGAGTGTGTGTCTTGGTTAGGTTCACAGCGACAACCCACAAGGGGGTGTATGCTGCTCTCAGATTCAAAAAAAACTCAAGAGAGTTGTTTGTTATTGTCGACTAAAGAGAAACACCCACCAGGGTGTTTGTTTCGATTTGGTATAAATAACCCCACCCAAAAGGTGTTGGTCTTGTTGTTGTGTCGATCCACACCACAGCCCACAAGGGGGTGTTTGTTCCTGGTTCTTGGCTGGAAACCACCACAGGTGGTGATTGGCTCGGGTTGAGTCACCACAGCCACACCGAAGGGGTATTTGTCTTATCTTATTTTATTTCATTTTACTTCTTTTTTATTTTGCTTATTTAGATAAGCTAACAGCCTATTAGGGGTTAAGATTGCCTATTTAAGCTCATTGTGGCTTATGGCTTATTTGGTTTTTGATTTCGGCTCGGCTAAAAATCACAGCCGAGTATGTTGTTTGTTTGTGTTCGGATCAGCCACAAAGTCTACCATGAGGTACATATTTATTGGTCTCAGTCGCACTAGTGAAACCGAGAGGTATTCGTTTGTTTGAGCTTATTTTTCTTTTGGCTTACTGGAAGGTGTCGACTTATATAAGCTTATTTTTTTGAACTAATGTTTGATTTCACATTCATCTTGGGCCTAGTTGGTTAATATTGGGCCAAAATTTATTAATGGACTAACTTATAAAAGTTGTTGGACTAAGTATACAAGGATTAACGGACTATATATATTTAAACATGTTTGACTGTGGGACTTGATAATTAATATTGGACGTTTGGACAAGTTGACATATTTTGGACTATCGGACCATATATATATATATATATATATATATATATATTGGACTTAATAAGTACTTAACGGACTTAACATATCGGGCAAACGCCCATTGGATTATTAACCAAATAACCAATAAATAGAAGTTGAAACTTCTAAGACTAGTTATTAGTTAAACTTAACTAATCTACATATCTCTCACTTAATTGCTATTTGATCCTTACGTGTTTATTATCTTTTATACTTGTGTTGTATGTTTTACGCTTTGACGTGCATTTTGTCTGAGTCTATGACTTCATACCACCACACCAATGGGATACTAAACTTTTTACAGACATTGATATGAATATTCCACGAAAGCTAAAACGTATTATCTTTTGAAACTCATACGCATCAATTACTTTCCGCATGTCATATTTTGAGACAACCTTATATTCATTAGGTTATGCCGATTCCGTATCATTGAGCTATACTTTTTATACTATTCTGCCATACTCCTTGGCACCGTTGTGTTACTTACATCACTACATTCCAAGGTGAGTCATAGCCCCTCTTTTACTTATTTTGAACTCTTTGGGGGAGATACATGCTCGTTGTACTTACAAATTTTACTCGTTTACCTTAAACGTTTCACTCAGTTGATGACACACTCTATTCGTTTATTGAAACATAATACTTGCTTTTACTTACACAAGTACTTTAAACTTTTACGAATTACCGTGAGTTCATATACCCACTTTTATACGTTTTTCTATCTCATAGGGAGGTACATGCTACAAACATGAACACAAGTATTTTTTTGTATGCTATACCTGATTGATATTGTCTAAGTTACCACTATTGCCGAAAGTCCTGATATCATGAACCATTAATCACTTGTGAGTGAACGCGAATATAGTGAATAGATCTATTAGCAGTTGACGCCCCATTTGTGCTAGCCGGATAGATAAATTTGGTGCTAGCCGGATTGATAGTCAAATGCACTTTATTTGAAGGGAAATAGGAAGATGGCAATCTCCTACACGAGGGCCTCATATTTACACCATTTTATGGTGTATTTTATTTATATCATTTCTATGGTATCACACATGTTAACGTTTGAGTGTCATGAGACTTAGAGCAATAATACGGTACTGTAGTCATGATACGGTACTGGCACCACTGAATTTATGGGTGTATAAAAACGTAACCCACTATTTATTTAACTATAATTGTATTCTTATACAATTGTCAAACTTGAAACTTGTGTTCAACTGATTTGCATACAAACCTTATGGATTCACTCAACCTTTGTTGGGAATTAAATGTTCTGAAGATTAGTACTGCTGGTTCATAAAGGAAAATACTTGATGAACTCAAATAAGTACATTTTATTACTATCATTTATCCTATTAATTTGACTTGTTTTACTATATTATGTATGAAGATTGATACTTAATCGTTTACTTTTGTAATTCTCAGGTAAAAACAAGCATTTGGTGAAACTTAGCGATTTTGGACTGATTATGGAGTATAACATGCAAGAAGTTAAGATTCTACTGAAATGAAGAAGATCAAGACTAATCTGCTCCAGATGCGCCGCATCTCACTCTCGACATGCTCCGCATCTCTATCAAGATATCACCAGATACGATCCAAGATACAAGAGGACATGCGCCGCATCCAATCATGGAGTTACGCCGCATCTTCTGGCGGTGTACGAATATTCTTGAATATTATAATCTTGGACCCCACGCGAAGTTAAGTACATGCGCCGCATCTACTTACTAGATGCGCCGCATCTTCCTTCAGACAGAAACTATAAATACCCCAAGACCAGACGAATTTCGGAAGGATTATAATATAACCTAAGTCCGAACAGAAGAACAAAATGACGAATTCAGTCAAGGAGGCAGCACAAGACACACCCAAATCAAAGATACAAGAGCTGTAAGAAGGTGCTGCATGTGTTTAATTCATTAAGTAGTTTTGTTTTATTGTGTTAGCAAACTTTAATTCATCAGGATTGGTGGCTTGTGTAATGTGACAACGAAAGATTGCACTCCCTTTAATACTTGCTTTCCCATCAATTAAAGTTTATATGTTGATGTCTTTGGTTACTACTTATTAGTGCATTGATAACCTCTGTGTTTATTAGTGGCTTGCGGGCATTTGACTGCGGGACATAATGTGGCTCCCACGGTTATTACTAAATTGATCACTTAGGAATAACTTTTAGACATAAGTAATCATTAAGGGTTTACTCGCCGATAAGATTAGGACCAACGAGAAAGGGTTAACTACATACACTTCATATAAAGCTATCAATAAAACAAGTGACAATCTACTTAATCATAAGGACAGCCCTCTTATTGTCTCGAGTATTTATCTGTGTACGTGTGTGCTACTTGCTGATTCGTGCCTATTGGTTTATTTTATTATTTAATTGCAAACAAACCGTGCCAGTCTCTCAGGCTGAAACCCCCTTGCGTTAGGATATTAAAATACTGATTAGAATAACGAGATAATACGTTCCACTCTTAGTGATCGACACTCTACTTACCATTATCTTCATACTGACCGGGTACACTGCTCGTTAGGTGTGTGTGTTATTGATAAGTCGGCTAAATATAAATTTAAAACTTGAGTAGGCATTAAAACTGCTAAACCGCAACGACACATCACGCGCATCAAGTTTTTGGCGCCGCTGCCGGGGAGTGAATTGTTATTATCTGTTAATTTAATTAGTATTTTAATTAGGTTTTTCTTTTTTAGATTAATTGCATCATTGTATTATTTTGCATATTTGTTGTATTGTGTGATTAATTGTTTTCTTTTATTTTTGTGTGTTTATTTTTGTTTGTGTGTTTAATTTTTTGTTTTTATTTTTCGTATTTTTCTGTTCTGCTATCGTTGTACTGTGATAAATCAAACGATACGGCGCATCTGATCTCTCAGATACGGCGTATTGCGTTTAATTTTTAAAAAAAATACAACGCGTTTAATTAATTCGATACGACGCATCTTTTCCCCAAGATACGGCGTATCTGTTTTTAATAAGAAAATTTTTCTAAGCAATAAAGTAATACGACGCATCTGCTTTTGCAGATACGGCGTATCTGTTTTTAATAAGAAAAAAAAAATTTTTCTAAACGTTAACGCCATACGACGCATCTGCTTTAGCAGATACGGCGTATCTATTATTTTAATTAAAAACAGTTTGCGAATTATTAAACAGATACGGCGTATCGATCTCTATCGATACGGCGCATCTTTCTGAATCAAAAATCGATATTTATTTTTAAACGTAACGAAAATACGGCGCATTAACTTTCGTTAATACGACGCATTTAATTTTAATTAGAAAAGCTGATTTTTGATTAATTAATTCGATACGGCGCATTCTTAAATTCTAAGCGGCGTATCTATTTTCTGAATAAAGTCTGATTTAATTTTAACGTATTAAGATACGGCGTATCCAACTTTTTGGATACGGCGCATCAACAGCAGATATCAGAAGCTTTTATTTTACTTTGATCGTTTCACCCTTCTTTTGTACGAGTAAGTTTTATTTCAGGAAGATGGACGATCCGGATATTACAATGGAAGAATATGTCAAGCTTATAAAGGAAAGAGCCTTGAGCAATAATCAGATGTATGATTGGAAAAGAGCAAGATATGGTGCACAAGTCATTGAGACGAAAGAAATCACTATGGAAGAATACTTGATTTTAGGGCATGAAAAGTCAAGGAAAGAAAGAAACAAATTGCCATTTCAACACACTTGGTGTATGTCAAATGATGATGAAGAAGATTCATATACCTTGAAACCAATTCCGGCAATTGTTCTTGATAGTACTTTTTCTCCGGAGATTGCACAAGATGATGTGTATACGGAACCTTACGTTGAAGAATATTCTACAATCGTATTACCACCATTAGACAATCCAACGGATGAAGTTGAAAAGCATTCTAATTTTGATTTCGAACCATTTGACGCCATAGTCTATGATGACATACCTCAACCAGATTTTGACCCAACGAGGGATTTCGAAGAAATCTGGGATTACTTATTTATGGATGAAATTCGGGACGATGCTGAAGTTGCAAGACCACTTGTTGAAGATGGAGATTCAAATGATGAATTGGAGTCACTTACAACACAAAGTGGTACAAAGTTATTTAATATTATTAATCCCGTTACTAATAATCTTGCTAGTTTTCCTAAACAGGTTGCAAAACATAAAGATGATGAGGTGAAATTTATTACACTACCTATTGAAGCACCTGTGATCAACCCGTATTTGGTGGAGCTCGAAGAAGAATTTGGTGATGAGCTCTTAAACATTGCTGTGATCGAAGATGATGATGATGTCGACCCTATGAAGGTTATTGAGGAACTCGAAGTTTTACTCGCTAAAGACCCTTTCTCATCTTCTGCGGAAGTTAAGGGACGCCTTACTACCCAAGAAACTAACCAAGAAGAAAGGAGACTCATTTTTCCTCAACACACTACTCTTTCAGATGGAATGGTCAAGTCATCCAATTTATCAACCAAACCGGGTAAGATTAGGGAAGATGTACATATATTGCCAAGGTATGATCTTTATTTATTTCTTCCATCTTTACTAGCAAATTTGCACTCTTTTCGTGTTTAACGCTACTATCACCCGCACTTGATCCCAAGTGGGGGGAACAACACCCTATTACACAGTAAATAAGGGTGGAGTCAGGCTCGTGACTCGAACAAAAACAAGCGCTTCGTGGGAGGCAACCCATGCTTATCTTTTATTTTATTTTTATTTTTTCTGATTTTGTATTGAGTCAGTCAGGCCGAAGAGGATACGGCGCATCTCAATTCTGAGATGCGACGCATCTCCTGCAATGGTCATATCTTATTTTATTTTTCTGCATTTTTATTTTCGACTTTAAAACTATTTATCAGTTTATTTTAATGCGGCGCATCCCTGGTTAAGGATGCGGCGCATCTTTATTCTGATCCGTATTTATTCCAGGCTCGATACGGCGTATCTTCTTCCATAAGATACGGCGCATCGACTGACCTGATGATCTTCAGTTTTAATTTTTAAGTTTTATTTTTATCTAACTACTAATGTATTATGCAAGCTTGAACCTTTCTTATCTTAGGTGTGTTTTAAAGTGTTGGTGGTATTATAGTTTCCTGGATTTCCTGTGGATACATCAAGTATGAAGCTTTAACGTTCTAATCCACAAGAAGTTGATTTTTGCTCTTATACTAATGGAGGATCATACCGAGCAAATCTGAGGGGAGTTTTTCTGTTCTAATTCTTTTCCAGTTTTTAACCTTTTATACAAACAACGAGGACGTTGTTTAACTTAAGTGGGGGGATTGGAGAATTAGAACACTTAACAATTACTTGTCCTAAACTTTTTCAAAAATTATGCTTAAAATGTGCTTAATATATCAAACTTAAATTTTTTTTTTAGCATGTTTTTGTTTAAGATCTAAGTTGCATAACTACACACATGACGTTATTTTCAAAAATTGTGAGTTTTCAAAATTCACAAATCTATGAGTGTGCCGGTGACTTGTAAACTTTAGAACTTGGCTTGTATACTATTCGAGACCACCATAATGAGTATTATTTATATAATTGGAATGACTTGTCTAAATTGGTAAAATTCTAGGATTACACCCAAATAGCCTTTATATGTTATGTGTTATTAACTAACTACACTGGTTAGTTAACCCCCGTATAAACCCTTTTGTTACTCTCATTTTTAGAGTAAGATACCTCTAGAAAAACCCTCAGAGCCATTCCTTTCGTTTCTTACACCTATGTTTAAAATGTTTCGTTACACCCTTACACCTTAGCCTACCCTGTAGATTAGAATCCGTGGTTGGTTGATTGCTATAGGCAAAGTGTGTTTCCTTACATTACCTGTGTTCGCGTGCGTAATTCATTATCTATGGTTAGGTCGGGAAATTGCACAATGCAATTGGAGTGAAAGTAAATATTGTATATTTTGGAGTTTATTTTTCGTGTGTTTACTACTTTCACTATTACCATTATTTCTGAAGTCATGAAAAGTATGGAAAAATTATCCGGAAAGAAAGTTATAGTGATGTGGTGAAATTTTACACATCTATGTTTATGTTTAATAATAAAAAAAAAAAAAAAAAAAAAAAAAAAAAAAAAAATCGAAAAAATGAGAAAAGAAAAAAGAAAGAAAGAAAAGTTGGAAGTTAGTTTTAACCAACTTATGTAAAGTTATGTAAGTGGTCGATATCACCACTATTTATTGTACTATATCTATGGATTGAATGGGAATTGGCAGTTATGGGAACGCCAATTAAGGTTTATTCTTTGATTAAGATTTTGTTGAGTATAATTCGTGTCTACCTAAAGCGTGTGTTTCAAGTGTTAAAGCGTGAGTTATTCGATGATATGAGTCTTATTCATGGGATGGTTGGGATAGTGATTAACCACACTTAAGATTTTAATTTATTTGTTTTGTTTATTTTTATTTTTGCACCAATTTATATCCCAAATGTTATCCATGCCCTTTATTATTCTTTATCCAACCAAACCTTTGATTTATTGAGATTAGGGATTTGAGCAATCTTAAGTATCGTAGTCGTGGATTCGGCTATGTATTTATGATTTTGTCGCCCTTTTTGATATATTATTATTGGTGAAGTTTGGACCTATCTTTAGCCTATTCGAGTTAAGGATTTGAGCAATTGCAAGTATCGTGTTCGTGGATTCGATCATGTATTTGTGATTTTGTCGCCTTTTCTGGAATTTGAGATCGATAGTGAAAGAGAATAATTAACCCTTAAGCCTAAAAACCCTTTTTTTACCGCTTTAGACTTGTTACTCCTTAGCTTTAGTGGAGGAGATGTTATACTTGCCAAGCTTATGATAGAATATTCGTCGCGACTGGACAGTTAAACGATTAGATTTGCTTTCATCGACTTATTTTAATTTACTTCTAATTCGTTAAAGTGTTTAGTTGTGTGATTATGAAATGAACGAATACATGCTTAAATATAAAAATAAATCCTAACATCTTTTAGGATACATTTTCATAAGAGAAATTCTAAGGTTTACTTGGGGACAAGTAAAGTTCAAGTGGGGGGATATTTGATGAACTCAAATAAGTACATTTTATTACTATCATTTATCCTATTAATTTGACTTGTTTTACTATATTATGTATGAGGATTGATACTTAATCATTTACTTTTGTAATTCTCAGGTAAAAACAAGCATTTGGTGAAACTTAGCGATTTTGGACTGAATATGGAGCATAACATGCAAGAAGTTAAGAGTCTACTGAAATGAAGAAGATCAAGACTAATCTGCTCCAGATGCGCCGCATCTCACTCATGACATGCGCCGCATCTCTATCAAGATATCACCAGATACGATCCAAGATACAAGAGGACATGCGCCGCATCTCTATCAAGATATCACCAGATACGATCCAAGATACAAGAGGACATGCGCCGCATCTAATCATGGAGTTACGCCGCATCTTCTGGCGGTGTACGAATATTCCTGAATATTATAATCTTGGACCCCACGCGAAGTTAAGTACATGCGCCGCATCTACTTACTAGATGCGCCGCATCTTCCTTCAGACAGAAACTATAAATACCCCAAGACCAGACGAATTTCGTACGGAATATAATATAACCTAAGTCCGAACAGAAGAACTAAAGGACGAATTCAGTCAAGGAGGCAGCACAAGACACACCCAAATCAAAGATACAAGAGCTGTAAGAAGGTGCTGCATGTGTTTAATTCATTAAGTAGTTTTGTTTTATTGTGTTAGCAAACTTTAATTCATCAGGATTGGTGGCTTGTGTAATGTGACAATGAAAGATTGCACTCCCTTTAATACTTGCTTTCCCATCAATTAAAGTTTATATGTTGATGTCTTTGGTTACTACTTATTAGTGCATTGATAACCTCTGTGTTTATTAGTGGCTTGCGGGCATTTGACTGCGGGACATAATGTGGCTCCCACGGTTATTACTAAATTGATCACTTAGTAATAACTTTTAGACATAAGTAATCATTAAGGGTTTACTCGCCGATAAGATTAGGACCAACGAGAAAGGGTTAACTACATACACTTCATATAAAGCTATCAATAAAACAAGTGACAATCTACTTAATCATAAGGACAGCCCTCTTATTGTCTCGAGTATTTATCTGTGTACGTGCGTGCTACTTGCTGATTCGTGCCTATTGGTTTATTTTATTATTTAATTGCAACAAACCGTGCCAGTCTCTCAGGCTGAAACCCCCTTGCGTTAGGATATTAAAATACTGATTAGAATAACTAGATAATACGTTCCACTCTTAGTGATCGACACTCTACTTACCATTATCTTCATACTGACCGGGTACACTGCTCGTTAAGTGTGTGTGTTATTGATAAGTCGGCTAAATATAAATTTAAAACTTGAGTAGGCATTAAAACTGCTAAACCGCACGCACATCACGAGCATACAAAATTAAGATTACGATTTGAATCAGATGTATAAGTTTTATTTCAGGAAGATGGACGATCCGGATATTACAATGGAAGAATATGTCAAGCTTATAAAGGAAAGAGCCTTGAGCAATAATCAGATGTATGATTGGAAAAGAGCAAGATATGGTGCACAAGTCATTGAGACGAAAGAAATCACTATGGAAGAATACTTGATTTTAGGGCATGAAAAGTCAAGGAAAGAAAGAAACAAATTGCCATTTCAACACACTTGGTGTATGTCAAATGATGATGAAGAAGATTCATATACCTTGAAACCAATTCCGGCAATTGTTCTTGATAGTACTTTTTCTCCGGAGATTGCACAAGATGATGTGTATACGGAACCTTACGTTGAAGAATATTCTGCAATCGTATTACCACCATTAGACAATCCAACGGATGAAGTTGAAAAGCATTCTAATTTTGATTTCGAACCATTTGACGCCATAGTCTATGATGACATACCTCAACCAGATTTTGACCCAACGAGGGATTTCGAAGAAATCTGGGATTACTTATTTATGGATGAAATTCGGGACGATGCTGAAGTTGCAAGACCACTTGTTGAAGATGGAGATTCAAATGATGAATTGGAGTCACTTACAACACAAAGTGGTACAAATTTATTTAATATTATTAATCCCGTTACTAATAATCTTGCTAGTTTTCCTAAACAGGTTGCAAAACATAAAGATGATGAGGTGAAATTTATTACACTACCTATTGAAGCACCTGTGATCAACCCGTATTTGGTGGAGCTCGAAGAAGAATTTGGTGATGAGCTCTTAAACATTGCTGTGATCGAAGATGATGATGATGTCGACCCTATGAAGGTTATTGAGGAACTCGAAGTTTTACTCGCTAAAGACCCTTTCTCATCTTCTGCGGAAGTTAAGGGACGCCTTACTACCCAAGAAACTAACCAAGAAGAAAGGAGACTCATTTTTCCTCAACACACTACTCTTTCAGATGGAATGGTCAAGTCATCCAATTTATCAACCAAACCGGGTAAGATTAGGGAAGATGTACATATATTGCCAAGGTATGATCTTTATTTATTTCTTCCATCTTTACTAGCAAATTTGCACTCTTTTCGTGTTTATTGCTACTATCACCCGCACTTGATCCCAAGTGGGGGGAACAACACCCTATTACACAGTAAATAAGGGTGGAGTCAGGCTCGTGACTCGAATAAAAACAAGCGCTTCGTGGGAGGCAACCCATGCTTATCTTTTATTTTATTTTTATTTTTTCTGATTTTGTATTGAGTCAGTCAGGCCGAAGAGGATACGGCGCATCTCAATTCTGAGATGCGACGCATCTCCTGCAATGGTCATATCTTATTTTATTTTTCTGCATTTTTATTTTCGACTTTAAAACTATTTATCAGTTTATTTTAATGCGGCGCATCCCTGGTTAAGGATGCGGCGCATCTTTATTCTGATCCGTATTTATTCCAGGCTCGATACGGCGTATCTTCTTCCATAAGATACGGCGCATCGACTGACCTGATGATTTTCAGTTTTAATTTTTAAGTTTTATTTTTATCTAACTACTAATGTATTATGCAAGCTTGAACCTTTCTTATCTTAGGTGTGTTTTAAAGTGTTGGTGGTATTATAGTTTCCTGGATTTCCTGTGGATACATCAAGTATGAAGCTTTAACGTTCTAATCCACAAGAAGTTGATTTTTGCTCTTATACTAATGGAGGATCATACCGAGCAAATCTCAGGGGAGTTTTTCTGTTCTAATTCTTTTATTTTCCAGTTTTTAACCTTTTATACAAACAACGAGGACGTTGTTTAACTTAAGTGGGGGGATTGGAGAATTAGAACACTTAACAATTACTTGTCCTAAACTATTTCAAAAATTATGCTTAAAATGTGCTTAATATATCAAACTTAAAATTTTTTTAGCATGTTTTTGTTTAAGATCTAAGTTGCATAACTGCACACATGACGTTATTTTCAAAAATTGTGATTTTTCAAAATTCACAAATCTATGAGTGTGCCGGTGACTTGTAAACTTTAGAACTTGGCTTGTATACTATTCGAGACCACCATAATGAGTATTATTTATATAATTGGAATGACTTGTCTAAATTGGTAAAATTCTAGGATTACACCCAAATAGCCTTTATATGTTATGTGTTATTAACTAACTACACTGGTTAGTTAACCCCCGTATAAACCCTTTTGTTACTCTCATTTTTAGAGTAAGATACCTCTAGAAAAACCCTCAGAGCCATTCCTTTCGTTTCTTACACCTATGTTTAAAATGTTTCGTTACACCCTTACACCTTAGCCTACCCTGTAGATTAGAATCCGTGGTTGGTTGATTGCTATAGGCAGAGTGTGTTTCCTTACATTACCTGTGTTCGCGTGCGTAATTCATTATCTATGGTTAGGTCGGAAAATTGCACAATGCAATTGGAGTGAAAGTAAATATTGTATATTTTGGAGTTTATTTTTCGTGTGTTTACTACTTTCACTATTACCATTATTTCTGAAGTCATGAAAAGTATGGAAAAATTATCCGGAAAGAAAGTTATAGTGATGTGGTGAAATTTTACACATCTATGTTTATGTTTAATAATAAAAAAAAAAAATAAAATAAAAAAAAAAAAAAAAAATCGAAAAAATTAGAAAAAGGAAGAAAGAAAAGTTGGAAGTTAGTTTTAACCAACTTATGTAAAGTTATGTAAGTGGTCGATATCACCACTATTTGTTGTACTATATCTATGGATTGAATGGGAATTGGCAGTTATGGGAACGCCAATTAAGGTTTATTCTTTGATTAAGATCTTGTTGAGTATAATTCGTGTCTACCTAAAGCGTGTGTTTCAAGTGTTAAAGCGTGAGTTATTCGATGATATGAGTCTTATTCATGGGATGGTTGGGATAGTGATTAACCACACTTAAGATTTTAATTTATTTGTTTTGTTTATTTTTATTTTTACACCAATTTATATCCCAAATGTTATCCATACCCTTTATTATTCTTTATCCAACCAAACCTTTGATTTATTGAGATTAGGGATTTGAGCAATCTTAAGTATCGTAGTCGTGGATTCGGCTATGTATTTATGATTTTGTCGCCCTTTTTGATATATTATTATTGGTGAATTTTGGACCTATCTTTAGCCTATTCGAGTTAAGGATTTGAGCAATTGCAAGTATCGTGTTCGTGGATTCGATCATGTATTTGTGATTTTGTCGCCTTTTCTGGAATTTGAGATCGATAGTGAAAGAGAATAATTAACCCTTAAGCCTAAAAACCCTTTTTTACCGCTTTAGACTTGTTACTCCTTAGCTTTAGTGGTGGAGATGTGTATACTTGCCAAGCTTATGATAGAATATTCGTCGCGACTGGACAGTTAAAAGATTAGATTTGCTTTTATCGACTTATTTTATTTTACTTCTAATTCGTTAAAGTGTTTAGTTGTGTGATTATGAAATGAACGAATACATGCTTAAATATAAAAATAAATCCTAACATCTTTTAGGATACATTTTCATAAGAGAAATTCTAAGGTTTACTTGGGGACAAGTAAAGTTCAAGTGGGGGGATATTTGATGAACTCAAATAAGTATATTTTATTACTATCATTTATCCTATTAATTTGACTTGTTTTACTATATTATGTATGAGGATTGATACTTAATCGTTTACTTTTGTAATTCTCAGGTAAAAACAAGCATTTGGTGAAACTTAGCGATTTTGGACTGATTATGGAGCATAACATGCAAGAAGTTAAGAGTCTACTGAAATGAAGAAGATCAAGACTAATCTGCTCCAGATGCGCCGCATCTCACTCTCGACATGCGCCGCATCTCTATCAAGATATCACCAGATACGATCCAAGATACAAGAGGACATGCGCCGCATCCAATCATGGAGTTACGCCGCATCTTCTGGCGGTGTACGAATATTCCTGAATATTATAATCTTGGACCCCACGCGAAGTTAAGTACATGCGCCGCATCTACTTACTAGATGCGCCGCATCTTCCTTCAGACAGAAACTATAAATACCCCAAGACCAGACGAATTTCGGAAGGATTATAATATAACCTAAGTCCGAACAGAAGAACAAAAGGACGAATTCAGTCAAGGAGGCAGCACAAGACACACCCAAATCAAAGATACAAGAGCTGTAAGAAGGTGCTGCATGTGTTTAATTCATTAAGTAGTTTTGTTTTATTGTGTTAGCAAACTTTAATTCATTAGGATTGGTGGCTTGTGTAATGTGACAACGAAAGATTGCACTCCCTTTAATACTTGCTTTCCCATCAATTAAAGTTTATATGTTGATGTCTTTGGTTACTACTTATTAGTGCATTGATAACCTCTGTGTTTATTAGTGGCTTGCGGGCATTTGACTGCGGGACATAATGTGGCTCCCACGGTTATTACTAAATTGATCACTTAGGAATAACTTTTAGACATAAGTAATCATTAAGGGTTTACTCGCCGATAAGATTAGGACCAACGAGAAAGGGTTAACTACATACACTTCATATAAAGCTATCAATAAAACAAGTGACAATCTACTTAATCATAAGGACAGCCCTCTTATTGTCTCGAGTATTTATCTGTGTACGTGTGTGCTACTTGCTGATTCGTGCCTATTGGTTTATTTTATTATTTAATTGCAAACAAACCGTGCCAGTCTCTCAGGCTGAAACCCCCTTGCGTTAGGATATTAAAATACTGATTAGAATAACGAGATAATACGTTCCACTCTTAGTGATCGACACTCTACTTACCATTATCTTCATACTGACCGGGTACACTGCTCGTTAGGTGTGTGTGTTATTGATAAGTCGGCTAAATATAAATTTAAAACTTGAGTAGGCATTAAAACTGCTAAACCGCAACGACACATCACGCGCATCAATACTCTAAGTGTCGATACTACTGCTAGTGTTGGAAATACTACTGCTGCAAGATTCTACTGCTAGTGTATCAGATACTATTGATGAGTGGATAACTATCGCGTATTCTACTGCTGAGTAGATAATTACGAAAAAGATATTTGTGTATAAAAGTCAAATATATATGGTAGATAATATCTTAGATATCTGTTCCATCAACAAGTTGTAAACGCAGAACATGTTGTATCTTAGCTACTGATACACACAAGCTAGCAAGTAGTCGAATACTCAAGTGTGCATGTGCTTAGATATTACATATATAGAGTGTTGAAAACAGTGAGATAGGCTAACTGAGTTGATAAAATACAATAGAAAATAGTTTTTCTTTGTAATAGAGATTCAAGGTTTATAACCCTAGTGATAGTGAAGATCACTCGTATTATTCTCAATAATATTGAATCGTTTGATGTTATACTTTCTGTGTTCATTATCCAACAACAAGCATTACTGTTCCATTTCCAATAACCAATATCCTTCTAAGTGTGGTTAAGTAGATTCCGCATACTTAATCATATTCACTCAAAGTATCATATACACAAGTTACAAAGGACTAACATCCTCATAGTGTATTTAAAACAATCCTCACAAGTGATATAAGGGTTGTTTTGATCCTCTCAGTTGGCATCAGACCAAGGCTGATATCTTTGATTTAGAAGAAGAAGAAGAAATGGACATGGAGTCTATTCAAACAAACATTGCTGCAAAGTTACCTATGCTCAAACAGAATGAGTTTGAGTTGTGGAGGCTAAGGATTGAACAATACTTCTTGGTTCAAGATTATGCTCTCTGGGATATTATTTTGTATGGTGATTCTTTCACACCAGGTATTACAGAAACCATTCTTGAAGGCAAAACAGTTCAGAAAAGGAATACTGGACCAGTTACCAATGATGAAAGGATACTGAAGAGGAATGATCAAAGGCAAGAAATTTGTTGCTTATGACCATTCCTGGTGAACAAATGTTATCTTTTTGCAAGTATCCTGATGCAAAAACTCTGTTTGAAGAGATATGTGCATGGTTTGGTGGTAATGAAACTACCAAGAAAACTCAGAAGACATTGCTGAAACAAAGCTTTGAAAACTTTATCTCAAACAGCAATGAATCTCTTGATAAGTTGTTCACAAGATTGCACAAGCTTGTCAGTCAGTTAGCTATGTTGGGTGTTGAGATAGCTAAGGAATATTTCAACATGAAGTTTTTAAGAAGTCTACCTGTAGAATTCAATACTCATGTGGTTGTCTGGATGAATAAGCCAGGCATTGAAACCACGAAACTCAATGATTTGTACAACAATTTCAAAATTGTTGAACAAAGTCTGGAAGCTATAGTACTAGTTCTGGGAATGCGGCACTTTTGTCATCTCCCAGCATTAGTAAGTCAGAGGAGGTAGATGAAGATGAAGGTGTTTGTACTGCTAGCTTTGGTGTCTCTACTGCTAGTTCACAGAAGAATGTTGCCGGACTTGGAGATTCAACATTCTCTGCATTCCTAACCAGTCAAACTAGTGGTTCTCCTCTAACTCATGAAGACCTTGAACAGGTGGATGATGATGATTTAGAAGAGATGGATATCAAGTGGCAGGTTGCTTTACTTAGCATGAGGGCTAAAAACTTTTGGCAGAGAACTGGAAAGCAGATTACCATTAATGGTAATGAAACTGCTGGGTTTGATAAGAAGAAAGTAGAGTGTTTCAATTGTCACAAGTTGGGACACTTTGCAAGAGAGTGCAGAAAGCCAAGAAAGCAGGATAATAGGACCACATGGTATAAGAAAGATAAGAAGAAGGAAGTCACAGTGGAAGAGCCAAAGGCTATGCTAGCTATTGATGGTGTTAGCTATGATTGGAGCTTCATGGCTGATGAAGAGGAAGCACCAACAGAAGTTGCAATGGTGGCAACTGAGATTGCATTGATGGCCTTTACTGATTCTGAGGTAAATTCTAAAATCAGTTTTTCTAAATCTTGCTCTGCTCTTAAAGCTTTTGAAATACTTAAAAAGCAATTTGATGATCGATTGTCAGAACTAAGTCAAACAAGTTATAACTTAGCTAATCATAAAAAAGGTTTAGCTGTTCTTGAAACACAAATATTGCATTATAAAGGAAATGAATCTAAGTTTAGTGATGACATAGTTGTGCTAAAAAGAGATTTAGAGTACAAAATGGATGTGATTTGTGTGCTCAAAGAAGAACTAGAAAAGGTCAAAAAGGTAAATGAAAATGTTAAGATAACAGTAGATACTTTAGCTCATGCCTCAGATGGAATCAATAAAATTTGGGAAGTTCAAGTGGTCAATAAAGCTAAGTCTGGTATAGGTTATAAGTCTGTTCCTCCACCATACAGAGGTATTCCTTCACCTCTAGGTATTGACCTAGCACACACAGGTTTAGAAGAGTTTCAAGAACCAAAATTTGAATACGGTTCTAAGTCTACTGAGAGTCCTAAAGAGATTTTTGAGAGTACAAGTGATGCTTCACTCCCTGAGGACAAGGTGCCCTCTAGTAAGAACTCAGATGGTCCAATTATTAAAGACTGGACATCTGAAGATGATGAGGAAGAACAGGTTATGTCTAAACCTGACGTTGTTAAGAAATCAGGAACAAGTGTTCCTAAGTTGGTCAAAAATGATACTGTTAAGCCTAAAGCAAATGTTAAACATGTTAGGCAACCGGTAAGATATTGTGAGGAATATAGAACCACAAACAAGCCTAGAGGTAACCAAAGGAATTGGAATGGCCTCAAGTCTCACCAACTAGGTGATGACTTTAACTTCTATAACAAAGCTTGTTTCGTTTGTGGAGATTTTGACCATCTTGCAGCCTTCTGCAACCAAAGGGTATCTGGGTATTCAAACAATAGGGTGAATTTAAAAAGGCATACAACTAAAAGTCACTCTAATTTTACTAGAACAACACCCAGAGCAGTTTCATTAAAGTCTGGCCCAAAACGAGTTTCTACTGCTAGACAAGCAGTTACTACTGCCAGACCATTTTACTCTGTTTACCCAAAACCAGCAGTACAAAGTGTAAAAACAACTTACAAACATGCACAAACAACTGCTATAAGGCCTTTTCATTCAAAAGCAGTGGTACAAAAACAAATTTGGAAACCTAAGGGTTCAACTGCTAGGGAAAAGAGGGCCAATGCTGTTAAGGCCTCAGCATGTTGGGTTTGGAGACCAATTAAACCCAATGGTGCATCAATTATTTTAAAGAAATTTGATTACATTGATGCACGAGACAGATCCAAGTCAGTAATGGCTTGGGTCCCCAAAGAAAACTAATATTCCTTATTTCATGTGCAGGAACATTCAAATACTAAACAAGAAGATCAAGGATACTCAGACAACGGATGTTCAAGGCACATGACAGGCAACATGTCTTATCTTTTAGACTTCCAATCATTAGATGGAGGATATGTTAGCTTTGGAGGAGGTATTTGTGGCAAAATTTCTGGCTCAGGTACCATTAAGACTGGAAATTTAGACTTTGAAGATGTGTACTTTGTAAAAGAACTTAAGTATAATCTCTTTAGTGTCTCACATATGTGTGACAAAAAGAACAAGGTTATTTTTACTGACACTGAATGTCTTGTCCTTTCTTCTAACTTTAAGATGCCTGATGAAAGTCAAGTCCTTCTTAGAGTTCCTAGAAAAGGCAATTTATACAGTGTTGATATGAAGAATATTGTTCCTAAAGAGAATCTTACTTGTTTGCTTGCAAAAGCCATATTGGATGAGTCAATGAAATGGCATACGAGGCTTGGTCACATTAATTTCAAAACCATAAATAAAATTTTCAAAAATGGTTTGGTAAGAGGTTTACCTCAGAAAAGATTTGAAAATGACCAAACATGCATTTCTTGTCTTAAAGGCAAACAACATAAAGCCACTTGTAAGCCCAATATTTTTAACTCTATTGATCAATCATTGTTTATGCTTCATATGGACTTATTTGGACCTACTTCTGTGAGTTGTATAAAGCATAAAAGATATTGTCTAGTTGTTACTGATGACTATAGCATATTTATATGGGTTTTCTTTTTAGGTTCTAAGGATGAGACTTCTAGCATTCTTAAAACATTCATTACAGAGATAGAAAACTTAGTAGACAAGAAAGTAAAAGTCATTAGATGTGATAATGGGACAGAGTTTAAGAATAGAGTTATGGATGATTTCTTCAAAAAAAAGGGTATTAGAAGAGAATTTAGTGTTGCTAGAACTCCTCAGCAGAATGGAGTAGCTGAGAGGAGAAATAGGACACTCATAGAAGCTGCTAGAACCATGTTAGCTGACTCTAAGTTGACTATCACTTTTTGGGCTAAAGCAGTTAATACTGCTTGCTATGTCCAGAATAGAGTTTTAGTAGTTAAGTCTCACAATAAGACATCATATGAGCTTTTTAGAGGTAGAACTCCTGCAATAGGATTTCTTAGACCTTTTGGATGTCATGTGACAATTCTGAATACCTTAGACCATCTAGGAAAATTTGATGGTAAAGCAGATGAAGGATTCTTGGTTGGATATTCTCTCAATAGCAAAACATTTAGAGTATACAACTCAAGAACTAGGAGAGTAGAAGAAAACCTGCATGTGGAATTTCTAGAAAACAAATCCAATGTAGCAGGTGAAGGTCCCAAATGGCTATTTGAACTTGAGACACTAACCCAATCATTGAATTATGTGCCTATTATTGCAGAAAATAATGATTTTTCAGGTTCTGAAGATGGTGATGCAACAAATGAGGCAGGGTTAGAAAAAGAGAAAGATCAAGATTATGTGATGATGCCAATATGGACAAGTGTGGATTCTGCTTCAATGAATGATGAACCTTCTTTTGATGAAGCTAAAGAAGGGATTGAAGGTGAAAACAAAGAAGATGGAACTGAGGAACAAGAGAATCCAGTTAATAGTGCTAATGATGATAGTACTGCTGAGACAGAGCAAGCTATAGATGTTCTACTGCTGGCCCATCAGACTCAAATGAAGCAGATTTCTCAAAAGATGAGGTGGATTTCAACAATATCCCACCTGACTATCATGTTCCTACTACACCACACACAAGGATTCCCAAAGTTCACTCCCTGGACAATGTGATTGGTGATATACAATCTGGTGTGAAGACAAGGAAGCAACTTATGTCTTCAGATCAACAAGGGCTTCTTGATGCTCTTTATGCATCAAAGCAGCATGAGTATGCAAACTCTTGCTTATTTGTATGTTTCCTCTCACAAGTAGAACCTAAAAATGTCCTTAAAGCCTTAGATGATTCAAGTTGGGTAGAAGCTATGCAAGAGGAGCTTCTCCAATTCAAGATTCAGAAGGTTTGGGTGCTAGTTGATTTACCCAAAGGTGTAAGGGTAATTGGTACTAAATGGGTTTTCGGGGACAAAAGGAATGAAAGGGGCATAGTGATTAGAAATAAGGCTAGACTTGTGGCCCAAGGGTACACACAATAGGAAGGGATAGACTATGAAGAAGTTTTTGCTCCAGTAGCAAGAATTGAAGCCATTAGATTATTTTTAGCTTATGCTTCATTTATGGGCTTCACAGATTATCAAATGGATGTCAAGAGTGTTTTCTTATATGGTATTATTGAAGAGGAGGTTTATGTCTCACAACCTCTAGGTTTTACTAATCCAGACCAACCAGACAAGGTGTACAAGGTAGTCAAGGCTCTTTATGGCCTTCATCAGGCACCAAGAGAATGGTATGAAACACTGGCTTCCTACTTAATTGCAAATGGATTCCAAAGAGGCAAGATTGATCAGACATTATTCATCAAGAAGCACAAGAAGGATCTTTTGCTAGTTCAGGTATATGTGGATGATATCATCTTTGGATCTACAAGGAAAGAGATGTGTTTAGAGTTTGAGAAACTTATGCATGATAAGTTTCAGATGAGTTCCATGGGGGAACTTACATTCTTTTTGGGTCTACAAGTTAAGCAATCAAGTGAAGGCATTTTTATCAGCCAAGATAAATATGTTGCAGAGATTCTAAGGAAATTTCAATTTGCTGATTCAAAAGTGGCAAGCACACCAATGGACTCTGAGAAGCCTCTTCTTAAGGATGTAGATGGAGACAATGTGGATGTACACACATACAGATCTATGATAGGTTCTTTGATGTATCTCACATCATCAAGACCTGATATCATGTTCTCTGTTTGTGCTTGTGCAAGATTTCAAGTAACTCCTAAGGTTTCTCACTTAACAGCTGTCAAGAGGATTTTTAGATATCTCAAGGGTCAACCTAGGTTGGGTCTATGGTATTCTAGGGAATCACCTTTTGACCTGGTGGCATATTTAGACAGTGATTATGTAGGTGCAAGCTTGGACAGAAAGTCAACAACTGGAGGATGTCAATTCCTTGGATGTAGACTTATTTCATGGCAGTGTAAAAAGCAAACAATTGTGGCTACTTCAACAACTGAAGCTGAATATGTAGCTGCTGCAAGTTGCTGTGGTCAAGTACTTTGGCTTCAAAATCAACTTCTTGACTATGGGTACAATTTCATGAACACTGTCATATATATTGATAATAGTAGTACAATTTGCATAATTAAAAATCCAGTGCAACACTCTAAAACAAAACACATTGAAATTAGACATCATTTTATAAGAGACTGCAATGAGAAAAAGTTGATTCAAGTTGTTAAAATTGATTTTGATCACAACTTTGCAGATCTTCTCACAAAAGCTTTTGATATTGGAAGATTTCAATACTTGGTAGCAAGTATTGGGATGCTTAATCCTTAAAATTTTCAAACTATGTGATTCTGTATATAACTTAAGTTTATACTGCTAGCATTGTCAATTACTACTGTTATTGAAAAGTTTGTACTGCTAGTACAAATTTGGATTGTTTTGTTCATACTGTTGTCATATAATTCTACTCCTATAAGATAAATGCTTTGCATTTTGTTTTCTTGGTATGGACATTTGAGCACAAAGGAAGTTTCAAGTGAAATGTGTGAGTAGCAGAATGATGATACAATTTGCTAACATAATAGGTTCATTATGAACAGAGTTTAGGAATTCATTAACAAAGGTTTATACCTAAGTTAATTGATTCTTTAAAACTTCTTTCTTGAGACCTGATTATGATGTTTCACATTGACTTGATGACTCAGTTGGTCAGATAGTAACTGACACAACTCACTTTCTATCATTTTATACTTTTTAGTATAATGAGCAAGTCTAAGGACATCTGATAGAAAGAACAGCGAGCAAAAGTGAATCTAACACTTATGTTGGAGGCAACAATTGCCATGAGCTGGAAACCCTGTCAAGAAAGCCCTTTGAATGGGTTTATCTGTACACAAGCAGTTATTTATAACTGAATACATTGGTCCTCACACAACCAGAGGTTAAATTAAATCGAAATCTTGATTAAGTGTCTGTTACTACACTTAATCCCTTCAAAATGGTTGTTTGCAGTATGGTTTTTCATTAAAAATCAAGTTCATACTGCTAATTCAAAAGTTTCTTAAAATCTTTTGGATTCATAATGGCTCATAAACCCATCTAATGATGGATTATGAGTTATTGCCCCATGATTCACCTCTCACAAGAGTTAACATACCTAGAAGTTATGAGGGCAGCAGATTGACATTTAAGGAATTGATGGCTTTATGTACAACATTGTCTGATAATGGAGTCAAGTTCAGATGATGGTGAGAGATCTTCCAAACAGGGGAGGAAGATTAACCAAATGTATGGGAGGAAGATAGCCCAAATTGATGAAAATGTTGGGGAGGAAGATTATCAGAGGATGAAAGATTGTGGTTGTGTGATGCGCGTGATGTGTCGTTGCGGTTTAGCAGTTTTAATGCCTACTCAAGTTTTAAATTTATATTTAGCCGACTTATCAATAACACACACACTTAACGAGCAGTGTACCCGGTCAGTATGAAGATAATGGTAAGTAGAGTGTCGATCACTAAGAGTGGAACGTATTATCTCGTTATTCTAATCAGTATTTTAATATCCTAACGCAAGGGGGGTTTCAGCCTGAGAGACTGGCACGGTTTGTTTGCAATTAAATAATAAAATAAACCAATAGGCACGAATCAGCAAGTAGCACACACGTACACAGATAAATACTCGATACAATAAGAGGGCTGTCCTTATGATTAAGTAGATTGTCACTTGTTTTATTGATAGCTTTATATGAAATGTATGTAGTTAACCCTTTCTCGTTGGTCCTATTCTTATCGGCGAGTAAACCCTTAATGATTACTTATGTCTAAAAGTTATTCCTAAGTGATCAATTTAGTAATAACCGTGGGAGCCACATTATGTCCCGCAGTCAAATGCCCGCAAGCCACTAATAAACACAGAGGTTATCAATGCACTAATAAGTAGTAACCAAAGACATCAACATATAAACTTTAATTGATGGGAAAGCAAGTATTAAAGGGAGTGCAATCTTTCGTTGTCACATTACACAAGCCACCAATCCTGATGAATTAAAGTTTGCTAACACAATAAAACAAAACTACTTAATGAATTAAACACATGCAGCACCTTCTTACAGCTCTTGTATCTTTGATTTGGGTGTGTCTTGTGCTGCCTCCTTGACTGAATTCGTCCTTTGTTTCTCCTGTTCGAACTTCGGTTTTAGGTTTTCCGGAACTTGTAATTCGTCTGGTCTACGGGGTATTTATAGTTTCTGTCTGAGGGAAGATGCGGCGCATCTACTAAGTAGATGCGGCGCATGTACTTAACTTCGCGTGGGGTCCAAGATTATAATATTCAGGAATATTCGTACACCGCCAGAAGATGCGGCGTAACTCCATGATTAGATGCGGCGCATGTCCTCTTGTATCTTGGATCGTATCTGGTGATATCTTGATAGAGATGCGGCGCATGTCGAGAGTGAGATGCGGCGCATCTAGAGCAGAATTGACTTGATCTTGTCCATGTCAGTAGACCTTCAACTTTATGCACGTTTTGCTCCATAATTAGTCCAAAATTGCCAAGTTTCACCAAATGCTTGTTTTTACCTGAGAATTACAAAAGTAAACGATTAAGTATCAATCCTCATACATAATATAGTAAAACAAGTCAAATTAATAGGATAAATGATAGTAATAAAATGTACTTATTTGAGTTCATCAAATATCCCCCCACTTGAACTTTACTTGTCCCCAAGTAAACCTTAGAATTTCTTTTATGAAAATGTATCCTAAAAGATGTTAGGATTTATTTTTATATTTAAGCATGTATTCGTTCATTTCATAATCACACAACTAAACACTTTAACGAATTAGAAGTAAAATAAAATAAGTCGATAAAAGCAAATCTAATCGTTTAACTGTCCAGTCGCGACGAATATTCTATCATAAGCTTGGCAAGTATACACATCTCCACCACTAAAGCTAAGGAGTAACAAGTCTAAAGCGGTAAAAAGGGTTTTTAGGCTTAAGGGTTAATTATTCTCTTTCACTATCGATCTCAAATTCCAGAAAAGGCGACAAAATCACAAATACATGATCGAATCCACGAACACGATACTTGCAATTGCTCAAATCCTTAACTCGAATAGGCTAAAGATAGGTCCAAACTTCACCAATAATAATATATCAAAAAGGGCGACAAAATCATAAATACATAGCCGAATCCACGACTACGATACTTAAGATTGCTCAAATCCCTAATCTCAATAAATCAAAGGTTTGGTTGGATAAAGAATAATAAAGGGTATGGATAACATTTGGGATATAAATTGGTGCAAAAATAAAAATAAACAAAACAAATAAATTAAAATCCTAATTGGCGTTCCCATAACTGCCAATTCCCATTCAATCCATAGATATAGTACAACAAATAGTGGTGATATCGACCACTTACATAACTTTACATAAGTTGGTTAAAACAAACTTCCAACTTTTCTTTCTTTCTTTTTCTTTTCTTATTTTTTCGATTTTTTTTTTTTTTTTTTTTTTTTTTTTTTTTTTTTTTTTTTAAAACATAAACATAGATGTGTAAAATTTCACCACATCACTATAACTTTCTTTCCGGATAATTTTTCCATACTTTTCATGACTTCAGAAATAATGGTAATAGTGAAAGTAGTAAACACACGAAAAATAAACTCCAAAATATACAATATTTACTTTCACTCCAATTGCATTGTGCAATTTCTCGACCTAACCATAGATAATGAATTACGCACGCGAACACAGGTAATGTAAGGAAACACACTTTGCCTATAGCAATCAACCAACCACGGATTCTAATCTACAGGGTAGGCTAAGGTGTAAGGGTGTAACGAAACATTTTAAACATAGGTGTAAGAAACGAAAGGAATGGCTCTGAGGGTTTTTCTAGGGGTATCTTACTCTAAAAATGAGAGTAACAAAAGGTTTATACGGGGGTTAACTAACCAGTGTAGTTAGTTAATAACACATTACAAATAATAGGCTATTTGGGTGTAATCCTAGAATTTTACCAATTTAGACAAGTCATTCCAATTATATAAATAATACTCATTATGGTGGTCTCGAATAGTATACAAGCCAAGTTCTAAAGTTTACAAGTCACCGGCACACTCATAGATTTGTGAATTTTGAAAAATCACAATTTTTGAAAATAACGTCATGTGTGCAGTTATGCAACTTAGATCTTAAACAAAAACATGCTAAAAAAATTTTATGTTTGATATATTAAGCACATTTTAAGCATAATTTTTGAAAAAGTTTAGGACAAGTAATTGTTAAGTGTTCTAATTCTCCAATCCCCCCACTTAAGTTAAACAACGTCCTCGTTGTTTGTATAAAAGGTTAAAAAAATGGAAAATAAAAGAATTAGAACAGAAAAACTCCCCTGAGATTTGCTCGGTATGATCCTCCATTAGTATAAGAGCAAAAATCAACTTCTTGTGGATTAGAACGTTAAAGCTTCATACTTGATGTATCCACAGGAAATCCAGGAAACTATAATACCACCAACACTTTAAAACACACCTAAGATAAGAAAGGTTCAAGCTTTGCATAATACATTAGTAGTTAGATAAAAATAAAACTTAAAAATTAAAACTGAAAATCATCAGGTCAGTCGATGCGCCGTATCTTATGGAAGAAGATACGCCGTATCGAGCCTGGAATTAATACGGATCAGAATAAAGATGCGCCGCATCCTTAACCAGGGATGCGCCGCATTAAAAATAAACTGATAAATAGTTTCAAAGTCGAAAATAAAAATGCAGAAAAATAAAATAAAATATGACCATTGCAGGAGATGCGTCGCATCTCAGAATTGAGATGCGCCGTATCCTCATGCGGCCTGGACTGACTCGACACAGAAAACAGAATAAAAGATAATTCTCCGGGTTGTCTCCCGGTAAGCACTTGTCTTTATTCCAGAGTCTTCAAGTTAGACTCACGTTCAGCTCTTTAATGTCGATCATTGACTCCTACATTGCCGCGTAGGATCCACTTAGCAACTAATTCGTCACGTATATATTCAGGTCCCAAGTTCAAAACTCCTTTATAGAATCCTTCCATCATCTGATACGGGTATTCAATCCCTCTCTTCATGTCATCATTACTAATAAAAAGGAATGGAGAGAATTTGTAGCAGACCCTATTAGTAGCATGTTTAAATCCAGGGTGAGTTCGGGGCATCATATAAGTGATAACGTCGCTTCCACATTGAAAGGTGATCTTTCCTTCAAATCGCTTTGCATTAATAGTGATCTCCCTACAGAATGGTTTTCCAACAATCACGTCGCCCATACTGCTGTCACGATAGGCATTCATGTCTTCAACAACGGCGAACTCAGTAACAATAGTAAAGCGTCCAATGAAGATCGGGACATTAATGAAGGCTCCAACTACATTCTTTCCCCTACACTCCACTTTATTTCTCATAATAGAATTGTAAAAGCTTCTTGACATAACATTGATCGGCAAAATAGGAAAGAAATTGGCGTCAATACATTTGTATCCAATCATGCATGGGAATTGCAAATTGTAAGCACAATTGGCGTGGATCCTTCTACCATAATCCCAAGAACCATCATATCCCTCAAATTCATCGTAATTCCTAGTATTAATAACGTTGACTTTTGGACTATCCACAATTTCTCCTTCTTCTAACTCAGATTCAGCATCATCCATGAACAGGTCATTGGATTCCAATGGTCCATTAAGGTCATTAAGTTCAATGTAGTCCCCATTGTAACGTTCGAGTGATTTATCATGCACTAATACTTCATTCATAAAATTGGCTTCGAAGTCGAAGTCAAGCAGTTCTCCGTATCCTTCCATTTTTCTTCTGAAATAATCACGAAAGCATCAGTAGGGTATGCCCAAGAAAGTAATATATCAGAAAATCAACAACGAAAACGGAATACGAAAAATTAAAGTTACTGATATCTGCAGACGATGCGCCGTATCCAAAAAGTAGGATACGCCGTATCTTAATACGTTAAAATTTAATCAGACTTTATTCAGAAAATAGATACGCCGCTTAGAATTTAAGAATGCGCCGTATCGAATTAATTAATCAAAAATCAGCTTATCTAATTAAAATTAAATGCGTCGTATTAACGAAAGTTAATGCGCCGTATTTTCGTTACGTTTAAAAATAAATATCGATTTTTGATTCAGAAAGATGCGCCGTATCGATAGAGATCGATACGCCGTATCTGTTTAATAATTCGCAAACTGTTTTTAATTAAAATAATAGATACGCCGTATCTGCTAAAGCAGATGCGTCGTATGGCGTTAACGTTTAGAATTTTTTTTTTTTTTTTATTAAAAACAGATACGCCGTATCTGCTAAAGCAGATGCGTCGTATTACTTTATCGCTTAGAAAAATTTTCTTATTAAAAACAGATACGCCGTATCTTGGGGAAAAGATGCGTCGTATCGAATTAATTAAACGCGTTGTATTAAAAAAAAAATTAAACGCAATACGCCGTATCTGAGAGATCAGATGCGCCGTATCGTTTGATTTAGCACAGTACAACGATAGCAGAACAGAAAAATACGAAAAATAAAAACAAAAATTAAACACACAAACGAAAATAAACACACAAAAATAAAAGAAAACAATTAACACACAATACAACAAATATGCAAAATAATACAATGATGCAATTAATCTAATAAAAAGAAAAACCTAATTAAAATACTAATTAAATTAACAGATAATAACAATTCACTCCCCGGCAGCGGCGCCAAAAACTTGATGCGCGTGATGTGTCGTTGCGGTTTAGCAGTTTTAATGCCTACTCAAGTTTTAAATTTATATTTAGCCGACTTATCAATAACACACACACTTAACGAGCAGTGTACCCGGTCAGTATGAAGATAATGGTAAGTAGAGTGTCGATCACTAAGAGTGGAACGTATTATCTCGTTATTCTAATCAGTATTTTAATATCCTAACGCAAGGGGGGTTTCAGCCTGAGAGACTGGCACGGTTTGTTTGCAATTAAATAATAAAATAAACCAATAGGCACGAATCAGCAAGTAGCACACACGTACACAGATAAATACTCGAGACAATAAGAGGGCTGTCCTTATGATTAAGTAGATTGTCACTTGTTTTATTGATAGCTTTATATGAAGTGTATGTAGTTAACCCTTTCTCGTTGGTCCTATTCTTATCGGCGAGTAAACCCTTAATGATTACTTATGTCTAAAAGTTATTCCTAAGTGATCAATTTAGTAATAACCGTGGGAGCCACATTATGTCCCGCAGTCAAATGCCCGCAAGCCACTAATAAACACAGAGGTTATCAATGCACTAATAAGTAGTAACCAAAGACATCAACATATAAACTTTAATTGATGGGAAAGCAAGTATTAAAGGGAGTGAAATCTTTCGTTGTCACATTACACAAGCCACCAATCCTGATGAATTAAAGTTTGCTAACACAATAAAACAAAACTACTTAATGAATTAAACACATGCAGCACCTTCTTACAGCTCTTGTATCTTTGATTTGGGTGTGTCTTGTGCTGCCTCCTTGACTGAATTCGTCCTTTGTTTCTCCTGTTCGAACTTCGGTTTTAGGTTTTCCGGAACTTGTAATTCGTCTGGTCTACGGGGTATTTATAGTTTCTGTCTGAGGGAAGATGCGGCGCATCTACTAAGTAGATGCGGCGCATGTACTTAACTTCGCGTGGGGTCCAAGATTATAATATTCAGGAATATTCGTACACCGCCAGAAGATGCGGCGTAACTCCATGATTAGATGCGGCGCATGTCCTCTTGTATCTTGGATCGTATCTGGTGATATCTTGATAGAGATGCGGCGCATGTCGAGAGTGAGATGCGGCGCATCTGGAGCAGAATTGACTTGATCTTGTCCATGTCAGTAGACCTTCAACTTTATGCACGTTTTGCTCCATAATTAGTCCAAAATCGCCAAGTTTCACCAAATGCTTGTTTTTACCTGAGAATTACAAAAGTAAACGATTAAGTATCAATCCTCATACATAATATAGTAAAACAAGTCAAATTAATAGGATAAATGATAGTAATAAAATGTACTTATTTGAGTTCATCATTGTGTATGCTCAGAATCAGGGGTGGAAGTTTAAATTGATCAATCAGGAGAGAAAGATTGGGGAGGAAAATTGCCCAAATTGATCAAGTTCAAGAAGTGCATGAGTCTAGTAAAAGCATCATCATCTTGAATTCTCTTTTCTTTTCCCACACCTGGCTCAGCAGCAGTTGTTGTATCTCCTCCTACAATGGAAGCTTCGCCTTCAACAAGCTTCAATTTCAGTTGATGGATGCTGGAAATAAGCTCTTTCTCAGCTCTTCTTCATGTTCGGACATCTTTGACTTAAAATGATAAAGCTCTGTCTTGAGATCGTATTGGAAATTTGGACAAGATTATGGAGTATTATATATATTCAGAAGGGATGAAGCAATTCATAAGGGATGAAGATATTCAAATGGAGAAAGTTCTTTCTAAGTTCTATCAGTTTCAATTTCAGTTCACTACGTTTGTTCAACACTTGCATGGCTTGTTAAGAGATGACTTGACTTCTTGTTCATCCAAGATACACAGAACCATTGCCTCTTATAATTCCTCCATCCAAGAAAATTGTACCAACTTTTACACAATGAATGGAGCATGAGCAAGGTACTGTTAATGTTCAAGACAAAGAAGATGATGTTATTGCTGAAAGTGATTCACAGATGGCAGATGAGTTAGTCAGAAAGACACTTAATCTTATAGAACAAAGGAAAGCTCAGATCAAGAGTCTGTCTATGTAGTGTTTGGAAGATCTTGACAATCCTCATTTAATTCAGAAGAAACTTGTTGATTTGGGATAAATCACAAGTTTAGAGGAGGATTGTTGGGAATTAAATGTTCTGAAGATTAGTACTGCTGGTTCATAAAGGAAAATACTCTAAGTGTTGATACTACTGCTAGTTTATTCAATACTACTGATAGTGTTGGAAATACTACTGCTGCAAGATTCTACTGCTAGTGTATCAGATACTACTGTTGAGTGGATAACTATCGCGTATTCTACTGCTGAGTAGATAAGTACGAAAAAGGTATTTGTGTATAAAAGTAAAATATAAACGGTAGATAATATCTTAGATATGTGTTCAGTCAACAAGTTGTAAACGCAGAACATGTTGTATCTTAGCTACTGACACACACAAGCTAGCAAGTAGTCGAATACTCAAGTGTGCATGTGCTTAGATATTACATATATAGAGTGTTGAAAACAGTGAGATAGACTAACTGAGTTGATAAAATATAATAGAAAATAGTTTTTCTTTGTAATAGAGATTCAAGGTTTGTAACCCTAGTGATAGTGAAGATCACTCATATTATTCTCAATAATATTGAATCATTTGATGTTATACTTTTTGTGGTCATTATCCAACAAAAAGCATTACTGTTCCATTTCTAATAACCAATATCCTTATAAGTGTGGTTAAGTAGATTCCGCATACTTAATCATATTCACTCAAAGTATCATATACACAAGTTACAAAGGACTAACATCCTCATAGTGTATTTAAAACAATCCTCACAAGTGATATAAGGGTTGTTTTGATCCTCTCAACCTTTGACCCGGTTAGGGCAAACAAACGAACTACCTTTGTGTTGACCCGGTTAGGGAAAACAAATGAACTACTTTTTTGTTGACCTGGTTAGGGAAAACAAACGAACTACTTTTGTGTTGACCCGGTTAGGGCAAACAAACGAACTACTTTTGTGTTGACCCAGTTAGGGCAAACAAACGAACTATGGGTGTATAACAACGTAACCCACTACTTATTTTATCAATATTTGTATATATTACAATTATCACACAAACTTGAAACTATTGGAATCAACTGTTTTACTTATAAACTCTATGAACTCACCAACCTTTGTGTTGACACTTTTAGCATGTTTATCTCAGGTCCATAATGAACGAGGATGGCACGGAGGAGCATGGATACATCAAGAAGGCTATAAATTTTATTATCATTTGAAAACTTATTTTGTAAACCTTGAAACCACTGGAACCTCATATTGTAAACTCTGATATTCGAATGATAAATCTTTTAAAACAACTCAATTAGAGATCGTTTTCTATTATTATAACTGTTATGCCATGAGGTAACACCCAGTTTGAATTCTGCTACGTATCGCGAAATCGGGGGTGTTACAGATTGGTATTAGAGCTATATGTGGAAAACTAGAAGGGGGGTTGAATAGTTTTACCGTTTTAAAATGATTTTGCTTTGAATACTTAACGTGATTTCAAGTTATGCAAACAATAAACAATATATGACAAGTAAGTAGAGAAAGAAACAATCAAACCACAACACGGATGTTTATAGTGGTTCGGTCTACAAGGACTCTCTTCCTTGCCCTATTCCACTCCTCGAGCCTCTAACTCGACAGTTTTTCATCACTAAGAACCAAGCTCCCTTCTCGGCAGAGAAAACCTTTATACACGTCGCTTTCACTTTTTTCGGTACAAAGCTAGATACCGAGTTCTTTTACAAGGGCACAACCACTCCCGACACTCTATGTATTTTAAGGACTAAAATACTAACTGGACTCTACTGAGGTATATGAATGATTTGGTACAACAATGATGTGTGAAAAACAACTAATTCACACAGTGACTAATCTAACAAGTCTTGCAACGCTTAGTTGAAGCTTGTAATGCTTTGATCTCTTTGCTACAAAAGAAAGATCACTAAGAATGTAATATGTAATATGAATTGGTTAGTAATGAATGAAAGAATGAATGAATGTTGTTTATGCTAAAAGTGAAGAGAAACATGAAGATGTGGCTTGCTATTTATGGGCAGAAGCAAATGCAAACCACGGATTTGGCGGATCCAATTTTAGGGATCCGTCCCTTATATAATTTGGATCCGCGGATCCTGACAGCAAATCCTCCAAAATCTTTCCCAAATCTTGCCAAGATATTACCATATCTAATTCTTTGTGTGAAAATCTAACCATGATATTCTTAAGATCTTCAAGATATCCTAAAGATATCAATGTGATGTATGCAATGATGTCATTGTACATATTTCATATTAGGAAATAAAATGTAATATGTAAATGTAAATGTATGTAACATGTATCTAACATGTATGAGCTGCTAATCATGTATATAGCATGTTATGAGTTTTAAAAGATTGCAACTATATATGTAAAAGACTTAACTTATATTTATGCTTTGCTAAAGATAAAGTTTATAATTGTCATTAACAAAATATAGTAAATATTGTAAATATGAATAACGTTTTTAGACGATATTTGTATTAACAATCTCCCCCTTTTTGTTGATGACAAAACATAAAGTTTATTTTTAAGCAATGAAGTAAATAAAGTGCAAGTCTTTTGAAAATATAGATTAAACTTGTTTTATGCAAATTTAAAATCAATTTTGCCATTTTAGATTGTATGAAATGTATAATGTATGAGTTTAATATAATCTCCCCCTTTTTGTCGAAACAAAAAGAGGAAATGCATAGCGGAATGTAGTGTATGGCCCTTGGTTATTACTCCCCCTAATTTGGAGTACCAAGTATGATGATACATGGATTTTGAGTGCTTAATAGCTCCCCCTTGGACAATACTCCCCTAATTGGAGTGCCAAGTTTATGATGCTTGAATCTACAAAAACAAAGATTAGTGCCAGATGAGCTCCCCCTTGTTAGGGTGCCAAAGTATATGATTCAATGATGAATGATGCTACAAAAATAATGGTTAGTGCATGATTAGCTCCCCCTTGATCAATACTCCCCATTGCTAGGGTACCAACGTATATGATGCAAGGATGAAGAATGCTACAAAATAAAGGTTAGTTATAAAAGATTCAAGCCAACCAAGTAATATGATGCATGAGTAATGAGAGCTACAACACAAATGATCAACCAAGAATAATAGTTCAACCCATTCAACCAAGTATGAAAGTTCAAACCAAGCATAATAGTTCAAACCAACCATATATAATGCACAATTAGTGATCACAATCAACACATGAACAACAACAAACACCTTTCAATTTGAAAATTATTTGTGACAAATTCCACAAATGAAGATGCTTACAAAGGAAATAAAAGTAGAAAATAACTAATACATAAAAAGAGTCCTAAACATAAAAATCCTAGAAAAGAAAAAATTCTAATAAAAGCTCCTAGTAAGCATCTATTGTGGTGGGTGTGAAAGAGCGTTGGGTCACTCAAGGATATGGTTCAAGATGAACCTCGTCTCATTTTGCAACTCATGAACCAAAATGTTGGTTCGTTGAGTGAGATGGGCGGTCCGCTCACACATGGAACAACCATGTCGATGGAAGTTGGGTGGAAGGCTAGGTTCATTATTTGGTGGTGGTGGTGTTGGTTGGTAGTTTCATGGTGGAGGTAGTGGTGTTGGTTGATGGTTTGTTGGTGGAGGTGGTGGAAAATAAGTAGGAGACATGATGGATGCAAGCAAAGTGGATTGTAAATCCATTACTTCATTAAGGTGGGAATCCACCATGTTTGAAAAGGCATAGAGGCGATCAAGTTCCTCATTAATTTCGCCTTGAGCTTGTGGTTGGTTGATGAGAAAGGTTGAGGTTGAGGTTGTTGTGGTGGAGCTTGATTACGGTAAAGAGGACCGTGAATGTCCTTATAGATAGGGTGGAATAGGAGTGGTTCTTGTTGGGAAGGTTGAGCCTCAAAAGGCATTGGTGGTAGATTGGTGGACCTAGGTGGAAGGTCTTCCAAGGTTTCTAGATAGGGATGTGGTGAGGTTGGTGGAGTTGCAAACAACTCAATAGTTTGGAGTTTGGGTGAATGGGGAGGTGATGGTAATCTTGTCACTTGAGATGGTGTGGGTGGTGGAGTGGTAGCCATTAGTGTTTTAGTGGGTGGTGGAGTGGTGATTATGATATGGGGTGGTGTTGGAGTTGATAAAGTAAGGAAGTTCTCATTTGAAATACGAGATGAGATGTTCAAAGGTGATGATTCTTCGGATGAAGAGTTGAGATTAACAAAACAACAAGGTCTAACACTCATTCTTTCCGTTCTTCTATGTGGTCTGGATGTTGAGGAGTTGTTTGATTTAGGCATTGTGAGGGAGAAGGTTGCTTAGAAATGCAGAAATGTTGCTTAGAAATGATGGTAAAGATGTGAGAAATGATCAAACAAAAGCTCCTAATTTATAGACTCCAAGGTTTATGGAAGAGTGTGTTTGAATGTGATGTTGATCCATAGAAATATGTTGGTTCCTAATGATTTGGAAGAAGAAAAGAAGCTAGTCATATCATCAAATTCAATCCAATAAGATGGAGTTGAGTGAGATGAAGAAGATATGCAGTAAATGTATAAGGGTAAGTGGGAAATCTAATGATGTGATTGATCCACGGATTGCAAGGAACCATTTTGAGGGATCCTTGCTTGTTAGAGAAAGGTAACTTGAGTGGACTTTTGAAATTTCAAAATTTGGTGGGAAATTCCTATTTGTCTAAGGTTTCTAAGATGATCCTAATGTGATGAAATATCAGTAAAGGAATCCTAATAATTAGAATCAATGATCTAAAGTGCGGGATTAAACGAAGAATTCGAGAAAAAAGTTGTTGGACGGCGGAACCAAATGACTATATAGGCGGATCCCTATTTTTGGTTCCGCCAAATCCGTTGGGTGTATTTTGGTGGCACCAAAAAATTGGACAGACAAAACCCTCTTTTTGGTTCCGCCATAACCGCCAAGCAAAACTTTGAGACATTGGGCATTTTTGAAGGCCCGAAACCCGTTCAAATCTCAAAAATTTTCCTAAAACATGTGTAATTAATTATTTATGATTCATTAAAAACAAAAACACAGGTAATAACGCATGTAATCATATAGATCAAATCAAGGCTAATGAACTTACTATTAATAGAAGTTAAGCCAAACAGTGGCTTAAAAGTAGAAAATTGATAACATCAAAGTGTTATCGCCCTGCATGATCACATTAGTTCAAATAGTTGTTCAACGATAAGATAATATCCTACAATCATAACAATTCAACACATCATTGTTTAAAACCGATTGTACCAAACACTCATTAACCTCTCACTGCTTGTCAAGTTTCTTGTTGATCTTCATCAGCCAACGCCCGATGTTCTTGAACATCCCTCTTATTTGTTTGAACTCTTCACTTGGCTGTTCAATTGGTGGAAGTTGGCTTATATATTCCGGAGGTGGAATCCTGGAGTTTGGGAGTCTGTCATCCTCGCTCATGGATGATGATGATGAGGAGGTTGGTGGATGAGGACGTTTTCCTTTCAATGTGGCTACTCTCTTGTCACTTAAGGGTACAAATGTGTGAGGAATGAAGGAGTAGTCAGGTAAGAAACCTCTAACATTAGGAGGGATAGGTGCAAATGCTCTAAGAAGATGGGTGAGAAGCATCCCGTATGGCATAGGAGTCATTCCCAACAAGGGTATGTCGGCCATCCTTTTGGCCACATAGTAAGCAAGATTGAAAGGTTGATGAGTGGACACGCAATAAAGTATGTAGCAAAGACTAGCATTGATGTGATCTCTATTCATTATGGTGCACAGGACGTTGGCCCTAAGAATTTCCTCCCATTTCTTAAATTGTGGCCTAAGTTCGTTTAGCTCCATGCCAAACGGGTCTCGACTTACTTCATTGCCTTGTCGGGTGGTCCTAGTGTGAGAAGTTCTAGGGAGGAGGAGATGATCACGGATAGTCTCTTTTGGTGTCAAAGGTGTGTCATAAAGATGCATACGATCGACAATGGAATCAAAGGGTTGACGAGGACCATTTGTCCGAATAAAGGCAAGTGCCTGGACCCAGAATTCCAAGAACTTCAGCAAATTGGTTCAAAGGAATTTTGAATTGGGATTGATTTACTTTGAAATGAATGGAGATGAGACCATAATCATTTATGCTAAGAACAACACTAGCATAAAACTCTAAAATAAATCTAGGACATATTGGCTCGTCAATGTCCAAGAGGCAATCAAATTGAATGGCAGCTAGTTCTTGGTGAATGTTTGTTCCTTCTAGAAAGGAAGGGTCTATGGTTCTACCCTCGTGGACATATCTCTTTTCTTAGGCCTTAAATATCTTTACTTGTTCAGTTGAAAGTCCCTTAGTCTTATGGTATTTTGGGAGATACTTAAAGGTGTCTTTGTGATAGTAGAAAGTTGCGGGAGGCATGTTTGATCCTAAATACAAAAATTACATACTTTAGGTAAAATTAACGAAAGTTTAGATATGATGTTCTAGCGTGTGCCAACATTGGGACAATGTGGAAGAGCGGCTATCTCGACTCCTATTAATGCATGAAAATTTTGTTTAACAAATTTTGTTACATAACGAGAGATAAACTAAACGCTCCTAATTCAATGTCGCTTTGATTGAACGTACCCGAAAATACATATTAGTTATGTATTTCCTTTAGCATTCAAGAGACATTATTCAAATGATGTTTAAAACATAACGTTTTATTTGTATGAACAATGTGCAAAACCATTTTTCCTAATAGTGAGAAGATTTTTATAAAAAATTTATCATGGGGTTTTTAGTGAATTATGATAATGTCCTACAAGATGCAATTCCTAACTATGGAAAACTTGATTTGTTATGTAATTTGTTGAATATGCTTCATGATTAATAAAAAATATGCATAATCCCCAAGTTTTGGTTTTGTGCAAGAAATAGAAATCCTAGACTCAGATCATGAATGTAAATAGAGTTGGGATACTTACAGTGTGAGTTAGAACACAAATTTGTTGAAGAAGATGACCTATGTTCTGCTATGGGTCGAGTTCTAGTTTCTTGTGTGATTTTTGGGAATGTGAGAAGGAGTAAAGGAGTATTTGTTTAATATACTTAAAAACTGGCTCAAGAACCCACGGATAGGGCGGAACCAAAAACGGGGATCCGCCCTTGTTGTCGAAGGGTTCCGCGGGACCAATTTTGATTTTTGGTTATTTTTGTTTTGTTTGGTTAAGCTAGGGTTTAAGCTAAAGTTTTAACTACACATTTGGTTCCATTAATCCTAAACCAAGTCTAAGAAGGTTAAATGGTTCTCTCTTAAGAGGTTTTGTGAGGATATTGGCAATGTTGTCTTCTGAGGATACTTTCTCAATCGAGATGTTTCCTTTTTGAACATTGTCGCGTAGAAAGTGATGACGAATCTCTATGTGTTTGGTTCTAGCATGTTGAACTGGATTCTTGGTAAGGTCGATAGCTCCTTTGTTGTTGCAGAGAATGGGGACATCATTGAGTTGAATCCCATAGTCGACGAGAGCTTGTTTCATCCAAAGTGTCTGTTGACATGCTTTTCCTCTAGACACGTACTCGGCTACGGTTGTTGAGATTGCTAGAGCCGTTTGTTTCTTTGAGAACCATACAGTAAGACAATGCCCAATAAAAGTACAAATACCACTTGTACTCTTTCTATCGACATAGTCACCGGCATGGTCTGAGTCGGCATACACTATGGTTTCAATTCCTGTTCCTTTGGGATACCATAATCCTAAGTGTGTAGTACCTTTAATGTATCTAAAAATCCGTTTTACGGCTTCAAGATGGGATGTTTTAGGATCTTCTTGAAAGCGAGCGCATAGACAAACACTAAACATAATGTCGGGTCTACTAGCTGTGAGATAGAGTAGACTACCAATCATTCCTCTATATTTAGTGCTATCTACGGATTCACCTTCGTCATCCTTGGTGAGTTTAGTTTTCGAAGACATAGGAGTTTTCATAGGTTTGTAATCTTCAAAACCAAATTTCTTAAGCATATCTTTGATGTACTTAGGTTGGTTGAAGAATATCCCATCTTCTAATTGTTTAATTTGGAGTCCTAAGAAAAAGTTTAGTTCTCCCATCATACTCATTTCAAACTCGTCATGCATGATTTTTGAGAAATCGTCGCATAACTCTTGACAAGTTGATCTGAATATGATGTCATCCACATATATTTGAACTATGATAATATGTGATCCCTTTTTCTCAGTGAAAAGAGTGTTGTCTACTAGTCCCATGGTATACTTATGTTCAACTAGGAAAGTCTTAAGTCGATCATACCATGCTTTTAGTGCTTGCTTAAGTCCGTATAAAGCTTTTTTAAGTTTGTAGACATGATTTGGTTTTTCAAAGTTGGCAAAGCCGGGAGGTAGTGTGACATACACTTCTTCATTAATAAAACAATTAAGAAATGCACTTTTAACATCCATTTGAAAAAGTTTAAAGTCATGTGCACATGCATATGCAAGTAGTATTCTATATTACTCGAGCCTAGCAACAGGAGAAAATGTTTCATTGTAGTCTATACCTTCTTGTTGATTGTAGCCTTAAGCTACTAGCCTAGGTTTGTTTCTAGACACTACACCATTTTCATCCATTTTATTTCTAAAAACCCATTTTGTTCCAATTATGGTTTGACATTTAGGTTGAGGGACTAATGTCCAAACATCATTTCTAACAAATTGGTTTAATTTTTCTTGCATTGCTATAACCCAAGATTCATCATTTATCGCTTCATTTATATTTTTAGGCTCAATAGTTGAAATGAAACAAAAGAAATTACTTTGATTTTGAACTTTTGATTGTAAGGTTCTTTCATTAATTTCTCCTATGACATTATCTAATGGATGACTTTTAGATTCTTTGACATTGACTATTTCTCTATTTAAAGGTTCATCTTCTTTGTCATTATCTAAATTTTCTTGGTTTTCAACCATTTGACTTTCAACTAAGTCATCATCTACCAAAGGTGATGTCTTAAAGGGAGGTGGACTTTTGTCGAATGTTACGTTCAACGATTCCTCGACTCTTAAGGTTTTCTTGTTCAAAATGATATAGGCTTTACTATTTTGTGAATATCCAAGGAACACACCTTCATAAGACTTTGGGTCAAATTTGGTGAGATAATCCTTAGTGTTTAAAATGAAGCACTTGCTTCCAAACACTCTAAAGTATCCTAATGTAGGCTTTTTGCCTCTATAAAGTTCATATGGAGTTTTATTCAAAAATGGTCTTATTAAGACTCTATTTAAGATATATGTGGAAGTGTCAACGGCGTTACACCAAAACTTTTGTGGAATGTTTTGTTCATTTAACATTGTTCTACTCATTTCTTGAAGTGTTCTGTTTTTACGTTCTACTACATCGTTTGATTGAAGAGTACGCGGAGCTAAAAAGTTGTGTGTTATGCCATTAGCATCACAAAAAGGTCCAAATTGAGTTTCATTGTCAAATTCACGACTGTGGTGTGTTCTAATTGACACAATGCTATTTCCTATTTGATTTTGAATTTTCTTACTAAGAATTTCAAATTTATCAAATGCTTCATTTTTAGTTTTTAAAAATTTAGTCCAAGTATATCTTGAATAATCATCCACTATGACCAAAGTGTAGAAGTTTCCTCCATAACTTTGTATAGCGGATGGCCAAACAAATCCATATCTAATAGTTCTAAACACCTAGATGTGGACACCATGTTTTTAGCCTTATGGCTATTATGAACTTATTTCCCAATTTTGCAAGCATCACAAAAGTGTTGGTCGTATTTCAACTTGGGTAGGTTCCTAATGAGTTCCTTAGATGATAGAGATTGGATTAGTCTCATATTGGCGTGACCTAAGCGTCTATGCCAAAGAGTTGAGTTGTCGTCTAGAGAGGTAAGACAAAGTTTGTCTTTAGATGTTTTATCTAATTTCATAACGTATACGTTATTTTTCAAAACACCTTTACCTATGGTTATGCTGTCTTTAAGTATTTTACTTCCATTTTCACTGAAAAGGACGTTATACTTTTTACGACATAGTTGACTAATACTAAGTAAGTTAAAACCTAGGTTATCAACATGAGAAACATCATCAATAGAGAGGGAGTCATGAGAGATAGTAACTTTTCCAACGATTTTACTTTTAAGATTGCTACCAAACGTAACATTACCTCTTTCATATGCTTGGTAGGTTGAGAAAATGATTTTGTTTTCCGTCATGTTCCTTGAACACCCGCTGTCTTTAATCCACTCGTCTGGTTCTAATCCAACTTTCAAGCATACCTAAGTTATAGAAAAACTCAAGCATTTGGTCCCCAATATCTCATGGGTCCATTTGGGTTAAACATCCCATTATCTTGATTCATTAATGGAAATGGTGGATAAGGGTTCCATGGCATGTAGTTGGGACTTTGATAATTCCAATGAAAGTTTGGGTTCCAACTATTTTGATAATGATGGTGTGTGTTGTAGTTACTTTTTGGAAAGGGGCGTTTGGGAATAGTAGTCCTAGGTCTTTTTTGAACAGTCTTGGTTCTAAACTCATTCTTAGCTTGTCCTATTCCTATAGTAATAGCTGGTTTTTGTTTGTTTATAGTTGAACTAGAACTAGGTTTCCTTGTGACTTTAACAAACTCAGTACGAGCCGAAGTGCAAGCTTTCTGTTCAGCAATAGTACCCGCGGATCCCTTCTCCACTACTGGCGGAACCAAGGATTTGGTTCCGTCGGATCCGTGGGTTTTTGAAACTGTTGGAACAGTTTCTTGTACTTTTACGGCTAGTTTCTTAAAACTACTTATGTCTCCTAATTTCATAAAATCTAGTCCAATTTTATCATAAGGTAGTTTTTGAATTTTCATTATCTCATCTGCTAAACTAATATTTTTATCAAACCTTTTAAACATAGAATTTTGTTTGATAAATGTATTTTGTGTGTTCTTAAGCTTCTCTAATTCTAGTCTAAGCTATTGACATGAAACACATGTTTCGTGAACAGCTTTACCTTTTTCTAATCGTTTAACTTTTTCTTTTAATTCATAAACTTCGTTTTCTAGAAATTCCTTTTTGGTTTTCAAAAACTTATTTTTGTTTATGATTTTTAGACTAAGTTCACAGAGATTATTATATTCCTTTTGCAAGGTATCATCATCAATAGAAGAATATGACGAGTCAGAATGTACCTCTTCTGAGTCATGAGCCATGAGACCAACTTCGTCGTTCTTAGGCTTATCCTCATTACCTTCACTGTCACTCCAATCCCCACTAACAAAAGCTCTCTGAGTCTTGTTCTTGGGCGGCTTAGGACATTCTCCTATTAGATGACTAGTATCTCCGTATCTAAAGCACTTTCTTTCTTCTTTTCCTTTCTTTTCATCACGGTCTTTCCGGAAGGATTTCTTTTCTTCTCGAGGTTGTCTTACGAACTTTCCTCGTCTCCTAAAGAACTTCTTGAAATCTCTTACGGCCATGGCATACTCTTCATCTTCGCTACCTGAACTGGACTCTTCATCATCACTTGAATCTACCCTAGCTTTTAAGGCAATGGACTTGATCTTTTCCTTTTTGCCTTTAACTATCTCTGAATCTTTTTCCATCACCATCTCATGAACTTTGATATTTCCTATAAGCTCTTCAAGTGACATGCTTGAGAGATCCTTGGATTCTTCAATAGCCATCACCTTTGCTCTTCACTTCGGATGAAGTGCTCTAAGAAATTTCCTAACAAAGTTCTTACTACAAAAAGAATCGTCAAGTGCTTTAAGATAAGTAATAATAGTATTAAACCTAGCCAATGCACTATCAATGGTCTCATCTTCAGAGATAACAAATTGTTCATATTGTTGAACAAGAAGATCAATTTTGTTATCCTTGACTTGTGAGTTCCCTTGATGAGTGATAATTAAGGATTGCCAAATATCTTTAGCGGTTTTACACATAAATACTCTTTCATATTCTTTCCTAGGTAAAGCATTATAAAGCATCATTTTAGCTTCATTATTTTTGGCAATCAACTTCTTTTGCTCATCACTGTAACGAGTAAGAGAAGTACCTTCATCCCGACCAGTTGATATATCTTTTATTATGGCCTTATGGTCACCTTCTATAATAATGTACAATAAATCTATATCCTTTGACTTCACATAAGTTTCAAAGCGGTTTTTCCAATATATAAAACTATTTGGTTCAAATAGTGGTGGTCTTTGCATAGATTGCCCTTCTTTGAAGTTTTCAAAATCCATTGATCGTTTCAAGTTTTTAAAATACAATATATTTTGAAAGTCTTGAGTAACCTGGCTCTGATGCCAATTGTGGAAAACTAGAAGGGGGTTGAATAGTTATACCGTTTTAAAATTCTTTTGCTTTGAATACCTAACGTGATTTCAAGTTATGCAAACAATAAACAATATATGACAAGTAAGTAGAGAAAGAAACCATCAAACCATAACACAGATGTTTATAGAGGTTCGGTCTACAAGGACTCTCTTCCTTGCCCTACTCCACTCCTTGAGCCTTTAACTTGACAGTTTTTCTTCACTAAGAACCAAGCTCCCTTCTCGGCAGAGAAAACCTTTATACATGTCGCTTTCACTTTTTCCAGTACAAAGCTAGGTACCGAGTTCTTTTACAAGGGCACAACCACTCCCGACACACAATGTATTTTAAGGACTAAAATACTAACCGGACTCTACTGAGGTATATGAATGATGTGGTACAACAATGATGTGTGAAAAACAACTAATTCACACAGTGACTAATCTAACAAGTCTTGCAACGCTTAGTTGAAGCTTGTAATGCTCTGATCTCTTTGCTACAAAAGAAAGATCACTAAGAATGTAATATGTAATATGAATTGGTTAGTAATGAATGAAAGAATGAATGAATGTTGTTTATGCTAAAAGTGATGAGAAACATGAAGATGTGGCTTGCTATTTATAGGCAGAAGCAAATGCAAACCACGAATTTGGCGGATCCAATTTCAGGGATCCGTCCCTTATGTAATTTGGATCCGCGGATCCTGACAGCAAATCTTCCAAAATCTTTCCCAAATCTTGCCAAGATATTACCATATCTAATTCTTTGTGTGAAGATCTAACCATGATATTCTTAAGATCTTCAAGATATCCTAAAGATATCAATGTGAGGTATGCAATGATGTCATTGTACAAATTCCATATTAGGAAATAAAATGTAATATATAAATGTTAATGTATGTAACATGTATGAGCTAGTGATCATGTATGTAGCATGTTATGAGTTTTAAAAGCTTTTAACTATATATGTAAAAGACTTAACTTATATTTATGCTTTGCTAAAGATAATTTTTATAATTGTCATTAACAAAATATAGCAAAGATCGTAAAATATAAATAACGTTTTTAGACGATACTTGTATTAACACTATAGTTATAGAGAAACGGGTCTAATTGAGACCTGAACTATAACCACTTTTACAAACAAAACATTTTATAGCCTTTCGCTCTCCATGCCTTTCATCCTCCAGACGATGATGTGACTTCTAGGTATTTTATGCTACACATTAGTAAATTGATATATACACACTCGACATACTTTCAATCACTTTAGAACTAAATACATCTGCGTATGCTTATTCTAGGGCATAACGGCACAACCACATTTCTTCGATCATGTACCTACTCGTACATCTTGTAATATACGAAATATTTCACTCATTTAAACACTTCAAATTAATCACTAAAATCTAGTGGTCTCATTTACTCATCAGGCACTGTGAGTGATACAGTGATCTCTAAACTTCTCACGACTTTATATTATTTTACATGAAATATATCACAAACTATCGATTTCCTTGATGGAAATTAAAAATATGAAATTGCTTAGGAACAAACTAATTCATCATCTTCAAAAGCTGAAGTACAACAACTTTCTCTACATTCATCAAGTTCTCTTCCGAAACTTTCATTGTTAAAAGTCTATGATTCTAGCCCAATGTAGACTATTTTTCTTTTCCACGCGTATCTGCTTTATTCGCTCATACTACACACTCATACTGCATACTTAAGATCGATTATTACATATGTATAAACTTATACTACTTTTTATATAAACGTTGTACTATCACAAACAACGGGCATATCACGAGTATACCTAATTTAGGTATTTGAAAATTTTATCGAACCTCGGCTAAATATACTCTAGTAACCTATATTTAACCTAGGGATAGTTGAACATAGACTGACTACCTATGTTCAACTTAAACTTTCAAATACTGGGAATAGTTGTACCAGGGTTATGTCCAGATTGATCCTTTACTTGATTTTTCAAAAATCACAAAATTTTGTGAGTATAAACAATTCATGTGTATCCATCAGATTAAACGTAGTAACAAAGTAAACCCTTACCATATCTTTATCATGTAAAGTTAGTCTCATCTACCAACACTCTTTATTATGGGCTTTGGTCCCCACTTTAATCCAAATGCACCCTACATTTAACAGGCTTCAATCCATGGTCAAACTATAACCACACAAGACAATTTAGTAAAACCAGACTCAAACGCACCCACCTTGTCACATGTTAACATAAATACGAATATCAACAACAAGTGTTTCATTACCTTATTTCTACTTCAAACCAAATAACTCACTAAATAAGGACAAATGGATTTGTTCTTACGTATTCTTTTATTGCCGCAAGAATAAGATAAAATTTCATAAGAACAGCGATAAAACAAAGATTCAATACAATACTTTTCTCGCAACGCTATCTATTACTCCCGAAATTTATCTATACCGATTGCTAGAACCACGAGTGGAGTAAGAATCCCCAAAATCGCAAGCAAAAACTGATAATTTTTCTTCTTCCGAAACATTGAAACGTCAAGTAACTACTACTACGAAAAACACGAGGGCAACAATGGAAATAAAATGCGGCATCTTAAAGTGTTGATAAGTGAAAACTTTAGTATAAAAGAATGAGACTTAAAAATGGGGTGTTTGTAAAAACAAAAGTAGTCGTTACTGTTCACTGGTTACTATTCACCTTGAATCAGAAGAAATATTTATCTTATAAAACACTCGTTACTCTACTAAGAAGAAATTCAGGACAATAAAATGACAAGTTGAAATACATCACTAGTCATCTCATAAACCAATTGACACAGGAAACCGCATATATTGGTTAACATCGCTTCAACATCTAACACGGACTGAATCTCGAGATGAGATTCCAGTTAAGGGGTAGGTACTGTAACAACCGGTAAATTTCACCTTATATTAAATTAATATAATATTCTAATGGAAGAATATTTATCCATTTTCTACGTCTAATTTTCTTTTTTTTTAGATTAAACTTTATCAGTTTATCCGATCACAACAAACTAAGTAATGTGACGTAACTCAAGTTGACTTGACTTTGACTGGTTCACTATTTGCCTTTTACCGTAACGTAAAAATAATTACTATAACCGGTAGTTAACGGGTAAAATTTCCAAGTTAAATAATTCACTCTACTTCGAATTATTACTCTTTGAACGTTTATTTTCGCATTCGATTATTTAACGAGTAGTTATCTCACGTTCAACGAAAAATGACACGCAACGCGTACCAACATTACATTATTAATGGCTTAAGTCCAATAATTATTTGTCGGAATCAATAATTTTGTTTTTGTATTATTATTATAAAAACGCTTCCAAAAGTATATTTCTCGCAATTACTAAACCGAGGTACCGCGTCACTTGAGCTCAACGGGACACGGGGTATGCACAATGTACTAAATAATAATAATTATCCTGATCTTTTATAAAATCATCCACTGACACTTATCTCTCATCTTTCTATCTCATCTTATCCTCTCTCTCTCTTTATACCGCCACCCCCACTTCTCTCTCTAGCAACATTGCAACCATCATCACCACGACAACACTGCTACAACCATCACCATCAAGGAGAAGATCAAGGGTGCGTGGCTACGGGTTAAAAGGTGATGATAGGCTCTCGCTTGGTTCGAGAAATCACCACCACAGCCACACCACCACTAACATCTTCACCTTGTATCTCTCAATCTCTCTCGATCTATGGGTATATCGAAACACCCATCTACTTTTGGTAATCTTTTGTTTAAACCGATTTATAAGTTTTCGTGGAATTAAAACTATAATAAAGATGTTTTAACAAATGATTCGTATGGATAAAGATTTAATTAAAATGGAGTTTGTTTGATTCGGTTTGGACTCGGGTCGGGTATAAAACCCACGTACGGGTCCAGGTTAAACCCGTGTAGTTTCGGGTCAAGACCCATGAAGCTCACAGTTGCTTAGGGATTTGCATATCTTTATGTTAGTCAATTAGTAGTTTATGTAGTTACTTATTTTGTTGGTTTTCTTTTGGATTGATCTAAACAAGAAAATCAAAGGGCATTTTGTTTGTTTAGGCTAGGCTGAAAGGCATCCCGAAGGGTGTGATTGATTGTTTTGGTTTGGGCTTCGACCCACCACCGAGAGACCCACAGAGGGTGTGTCTCGGTTTGGTTCACAGCGACGACCCACAAGGGGGTGTATGCTGCTCTCAGATTCAACAAAAACACAAGAGAGTTGTTTGTTGTTGTCGACTAAAGAGAAACACCCACCAAGGTGTTTGTTTCGATTTGGTATAAAAAAACCACACCCGAAAGGTGTTGGTCTTGTTGTTGTTGTGTCGGTCCACACCACAGCTCACAAGGGGGTGTTTGTTCCTGGTTCTCGGCTCGAAACCACCACAGGTGGTGATTGGCTCGAGTTGAGTCACCACAGCCACACCGAAGGGGGTGTTTGGCTTATCTTATTTTATTTCATTTTACTTCTTTTTTCTTTTGCTTATTTAGATAAGCTAACAGCGGATTGCCTATTTAAGCTCATTGTGAATTATGACTTATTTGGTTTTTGATTTCGGCTCGGCTAAAAATCACAACCGAGGGTGTTGTTTGTTTGTGTTCGGATCTGCCACAAAGTCCACCATGAGGTACATATTTATTGGTCTCGGTCGCACTAGTGAAACCGAGAGGTATTCGTTTGTTTGAGCTTATTTTTCTTTTGGCTTACTGGATGGTGTTGACTTATATAAGCTTATTTTTTTGAACTGATGTTTGATTTCACATTCATCTTGGGCCTAGTTGGTTAATATTGGGCAAAAATTTATTAATGGACTAACTTATAAAAGTTGTTGGACTAAGTATACAAGGATTAACGGACTATATATATTTAAACATGTTTGACTGTGGAACTTGATAATTAATATTGGACGTTTGGACAAGTTGACATATTTTGGACTATCGGACCATATATATATATATATTGGACTTAATAAATATTTAACGGACATAACATATCGGGCAAACGCCCATTGGATTATTAACCCAATAACCAATAAATATAAGTTGAAACTTCTAACACTAGTTAATAGTTAAACTTTACTAATCTACATATCTCTCACTTAATTGCTATTTGATCCTTATGTGTTTATTACCTTTTATACTTGTGTTGTATGTTTTATGCTTTGACGTGCGTTTTGCCTGAGTCTATGAATTCATAACACCACACGAATGGGAAACTAAACTTTTTACAAACATTAATACGAATATTCCACGAAAGCTAAAACGTATTATCTTTTGAAACTCATACGCATCAATTACTTTTCGCGTGTCATATTTTGAGACAAGCTTATATTCATTAGGTTATGCCGATTCCGTATCATTGAGCTATACTTCTTTATACTATTATGCCATACTCCTTGGCACCATTGTGTTACTTACGTCACTACATTCCAAGGTGAGTCATAGCCCCTCTTTTACTTATTTTGAACTCTTTGGGGGAGATACATGCTCGTTTTACTTACAAATTTTACTCGTTTACCTTAAACATTGCACTCAGTTGATGACACTATTTGTTTATTGAAAAATAATACTTGTTTTTACTTACACAAGTACTTTAAACTTTTATGAATTACCGTGAGTTCATATACCCAATTTTATGCGTTTTTCTATCTCATAGGGAGATACATGCTACAAACATGAACACAAGTATTTTTCTGTATGCTATACCTGATTGATATTGCCTAAGTTACCACTATTGCCGAAAGTCCCTCATATCATGAACCATCAATCACTTGTGAGTGAACGTGAATATAGTGAATAGATCTATTGGCAGTTGATGCCCCATTTGTGCTAGCTGGATAGATAGCCATGGTGCTAGCTGGATTGATAGTAAAATGCACTTTATTTGAAGGGAAATAGGAAGATGGCAATCTCCTACACGAGGGCCTCATACTTACACCATTTTATGGTGTATTTTATTTATATCATTTCTATGGTATCACACATGTTGACGTTTGAGTGTCATGAGACTTAGAGCAATAATACGATACTGTAGTCATGATACGGTACTGTCACCACTGAATTTATGGGTGTATAACAAAGTAACACACTATTTATTTTACTATAATTGTATTCCTTAACAATTATCAAACTTGAAACTTGTATTCAACTGATTTGCATGCAAACCCTATGGATTCACTTAACCTTTGACCCGGATAGGGCAAACAAACGAACTACTTTTGTGTTGACCCGGTTAGGGCAAACAAACGAACTACTTTTGTTACTTTTGTGTTGACCCGGTTAGGGCAAACAAACGAACTATGGGTGTATAACAACGTAACCTACTACTTATTTTATCAATATTTGTATATATTACAATTATCACCCAAACTTGAAACTATTGGAATCAACTGTTTTACTTATAAACTCTATGAACTCACCAACCTTTGTGTTGACACTCTTAGCATGTTTATCTCAGGTCCATATTGAACGAGGATGGCACGGAAGAGCACAGATACATCAAGAAGGCTATAAATTTTATTATCATTCGAAAACTTATTTTGTAAACCTTGAAACCACTGGAACCTCATTTTGTAAACTATGATATTCGAATGATAAATCTTTTAAAACGACTTAATTAGAGATCGGTTTCTATTATTATAACTGTTGTGCCATGAGGTAACACCCGGTTTGAATTCTGCTGCGTATCGCGAAATTGGGGGTGTTACAAGATAAGAATTGATTGTTTGGTTTTGGGGTATTAAGATACGAAGGTGAAAAACTCTAACATGGTTATTGTTTTCTGATCACACAAGGATTTTATTGTCAATCATAATGGTTGTGATTAGTAATTTCTATATACGCTTGGTCAATCATTATCAATGGGCGTTGGCACACTTAGTGATAGATGGATTTGTGTATATAGTAAGATGGCTAATGTTGGTGTTTCGAATACAGATTCTCATGTGCATAGTGGTAATGAAGGATTTTTAAAAGTCGTTACTACTGCTCAACCATAGAACTATTCTTCATTATTACTATTGCTTGGTTTCGATTGCTATTGTAGTAATTTTTAGTAAGCGTTTTTTATGTTCTTCATGGATGGTACTACACGGTATTCGTTACTATGGTGGTTAGTTACTCAAAAAGTTCTTATGGTTACTTCAAATGGTTAGCATATTGGTTTTAGGGGAAGAATATGATAGAGTGTTTAACCTTTTACGGGGAAGGTTTTTACTACTGCTAGTCATTATTACTACTGTTAGTTTTAGTTTCTACTGCCTTAAATTCATTTTTAGTGCGGAAATCTTCATGGAGAGTAATTTGAGACATTGGAAGGCTTGGATTAGAAGTTTTATGTATGATTTGTAGTTGTCAAGAACGAGGTTGTTTGTGTTCACTGTCCTTTAATGGATAATGACAAAATGGGGAAGAAGATGTTACAAAGGAAACAAGAAACAAGTTCATGGAGATCTTAACTTAAGGGGAAGCTCGGATTTGAAGATGTACAAGATCAAGATGCTTCAAGTGCTCAAGTTGTTTTGTCATCATCAAATAGGGGAAGATTGTTGGGATTTATTGATTTGATGATAACAAAGGGACCAAGATCGCCAATATAGAATTCTAGAAAATATGGAGGATTCTAGAAGACTTGTTGAAAAATAAAGAGATCAAAATTAGGAAAGATTTAGTTTCCTAATACAATTATGTTTCCTTTGTAAGTCTGGATGGAACTCATAAAATAAAGAGATCCCTAGACATTGTTTAGTGTGTGTGTAACACCCCTACCCGTTAAGACCAAGATATCACATTATGGTGTCATACAAAGCATACATTATGCAAGCGGAAGTCTTTTAAATAAATAACCAAGTCTCAAACATCAAGACTGGTATCAAAAGATAATCCCAAATGCATAGTGGGTTAACCAAACAATACCAAAGTAAAATAATATTCAAAGTACTAAAAGAAATGAAATTCCAAAACAATGGACAACGAAATGATAAATAAATAGGTCTCTAAATCCTATGCTCTCTCATTCCCAAGCCCGTCGCCCCGCTTATTACCTGCCGCATAAGAAAAGAAAACATGCGGCTGAGCTTAAAAAGCCCAGTGAACAGATATATATAACATAACATAACGGTAAATAAGCATAAGCAACGAAGGAATAAGAATACAAAATGAAAAGTATAATAATGAAAGTCATACGAATTTTAAAGAGAAATAAGAATCAAGAATGCATGAGAACTGAATAGAAAATGAATCAAGAGAAATAATGAAATAAGGGAAAAGTTCATATAAGGATGTGCCATAGGAACTACATACATAATCCATCAAATCATACTAAAGCAATACAAGTATACGAAGAGGGGAGACCTCTAAGTAATAAAAGTGTGAGAAGGAGTGTAAGGCACACACCACCTGGTCATCATAACATACATATATTTAAACCTAGGATATATCCATACGCTCCCTAACAAAATGTGGATGCCAGTACTAGACTGGTCACACATATATAAAGTTGGCCAATAGTGTACACAATAAATCATAACATAAGGGGGAACGTCGCAGATCTATCACACCTCTACGGGAGTGTCATGCCTAGGGTGCCATCCAAGACATGGTCATGGTACCTCCACAACTAGGTTAGCTCAGGCACAGATCTATCATAGCATACAACAATAATAATCTAGCATGGCAAGAGAAACAAGATAGTAACTCAATAAGCATGGCAAAGCATAAGTATAGTATAGTAGAGACATTTAAATAAATGTCAGAATGAATCAATAAGAATGACAATCATACAATGAAAGTCATGAGTCAAATAAGGGAATCATATCAGGCATAGGATCGATAGAAATATCCCTACTGAAAAGGGAAAGAATATTTGTACCTTATCAAAGCACACAAATCAAAGCAAATAGATGAATGGAAGCAGGGGATCACTCCTTCACCCGATCTACATTAATCATAAGTTTATTTATAAGTTTCATAGTTTCACAATCATAAAGGTTTCATTTTAGTTTTCTTTCCATTTTAGGTAACTTTCCATATTTAGTAACTTTCCAAAAATAGTAAGTTTAGCCATTTTAGGTTTAAAAGCAATTTAGGGTTTCTAAAAATAGTAAATAGTATTTAAAAAGGTTTAAATAGTTATTAATGTCGAAATTGAGTTTCATATATTAATATAATTATAAAATGATGTCATTTCACAATTTAGAGTTTTACAAGTCAAAATAGGGTTTCCAAATTAAGTAAATGTGAGATTAGGGTTTCTAATTACACAAGTCATTTAATTGATCATTTAAAGTAATTACATTCCAATTTGGGTTTCATACATTCAGTTAGGTCATAGTTAAGTTATATTTCCCGAATTAGCAGTTTTAGGGTTTAATTCCTATAATTTTGGTTTCGTATTATCATTATTCAAAGATTAGGGTTACTATTGCAATTATGCCAAAGTTAAAGGTTAATATGATAATTAATCAAAACATAAGTTAAATAATTTTAAGATGACAAATAGCTCATTTTGGTTATAAAGGTGAAGCAATTATGCTTATAAGTGTTTTAAATAAGTAATTACTTAAATTCAGAATTAACATTAAAACATGTCCAATTTAGCTATTTTTAACACACCATAAACGAGCTCATAAAATTCTATACTTTTACCCAGATATACCTATAGGTCTTAAGTATTTTACATAATTTTTCCAGATTTTATTAAGTAGTACAAGTACAAACTAAAAATCGACAACCACAACATATTCTCGAATTGGATCTGCTGGAACACCCCGAAAGTATGTAATTATTCACCCCAGTTAAACATCTCAGAAAAATCCACAAAAATTACACAACTTAACTCATATACCATATATCATTCTGCCAAAATCTCAGGTCTTAATTCGTTATAGATATTAAATTAAAAATCATAGAACACGCTTGAATTTTCATACCCCGACCTCTAAAAATCATCAAACCAATTTTATTTGATCACTATTTTACTGAATTCAGTTTTAGACCAAAGAACCACTAAAATTCATGTTTGTATCGTTGGTTTAAAATTCGTTTAAGTAGCACAAAATTTCTGATCGATTAGTTTGCATATATAAATCCGATTTTCATAACCTAATTAATCATATTAACACATATTAATATATATTGATTCGAGAATATTGTTATAGATTAGAGTTTACATGGTTACCTCTTATATTAGATCGAATGGAATGAGAATACAAGGATTTCAACGATTCACCAACACTTCTCTTCTCTTGATCAAGATCGAATGCAAGAAAATAATATACATGGATCGGTTATGTTTTGTTTAACAAATTCAATGGATTAAATAATGTGTATTCAATTACCTTTGTTGTGATATGAATTGGATAAGAAAACAATGATCACGATCTTCTCTTCCTCTCCTTCTTGATGCCGAATGGAACAAGGATTGTTTAGGGTTTTGGTTTGTTTTCTTTTGTGCCGACAATATGGAGTAGGGAAAAGAGGTTTTAGGTTTTTCTTGGAGTTATGGGAACGCACGGTTTTACAAAAATATGGGGAGGGAGTGAGCCAAAAATTAGGGGTGTATAAGGGATGATTGGCACTTTCCAATATAGCCAAAATTTCATACTTATCTTCCATTACATGTTGTGTACATATTTTAATTAATTTCGGCCTATAGAGACTTCTTAAACGTGCCATATTTTATTTATAGAGTTCTTGTATCATTTCGTATTTTACTTTAGGTTATATGTTCATATTGTATGGTTTCGAGTCATAACATGATATATAACTCAAGTTTTAATTTATAGCGTATTTTATAAGTCATTTTTAATTTAGGGTGTTATAGTGTGTGTTAATCATGTTTTAGGAACGATCACCATTCCCTACTGGAGATAGTTTACGTTCAAGGTCATAACTTTGATCCTGTTATTGCTTGAGTAACATTCTACCATGATCAAGTAGAATTGGGGCGCATATTTGTAAAACCTTGTTAATAACATTAATGTTTATGTTTATTCCGCTTTGCAATCTTTGTTATCTTTGTTATTATATCCTAGATGAGCTTACAATGATCTTCACAATAGTCAAGCCCAAGAGAACAAAGCCCAACCCAAGCCCACATAGGCGTTGGAGGGTATATGTAACCAAACAAGTCTCACTTGTTTTTGTGCTTGTGTGCGTTTCTAGTTTGTGATAATACAAAGACTCTCTCCATCTCTCTCTCTCTATCACTACTACTACTGCCACATCACCACCATGAACACCATCAAGTCACCATCTTTATGTGTAGTTAGTTGATTGAAATGGGAGCCTACAATTGGCATCAGAGCTTCATGATAGTTAGTGGTTAAATTTATAGGTTTGTTAAGTTTTGTATTGGCAGTTTTCGAAAAGATAGTACAATGCAAGTTTTTCGAAAAAGCTATTTAAGTCTTAAATCTTAGAACTAGTGGTTACATAGTTAAAGGTTTGAACTTTTGAGTATTTTTAGTAGTTACCTAGCCATTCATCTAAGAAAAACCCAAAAAGATTCACAAAAGAAGCTGTTTTTAGGAATTATTTGAAAATTACTGTAGCAGTAAAGTTTTTGAAAAATTGCAATCTTCAAAAGTTTTTGAAAAAATCGAGTTTTCTCAAAATCTATGTGGTAGTACTTTTTAGTTGGAGTTCCACTACCTGGCTGACGTGGCATTTCGAATACTTTTGGTTTCGAGTAATTTAGATTTTGAATACCTAGGCTTTTCGAGTAATCCTACGTGGCAGTTTCGAGTACTTTAGTTAGTTGAGAATCCACTACTTTGGTGACGTGGCATTTCGAGTAAAGTTCTGAGTTTCGAGAAATTAAGGTTTCGTGTAATATTTAGAGAAGTTTCAAGAAAAAACCCGTATTTTTAGGCAAGAACCTTTTTCAACCTGAAAATTAGAGTTTTGAGAACTTTTCACCATCATTAGATACCTTTCTAGTGTCACACCCCCAGAAATCGGGTCCAGCGGAAGCATACATGCCATTGGGGTGCAACTCAATTGGTATCACAACACAAGTGCAGACAACGGTTTTCACATCAATCATTTAGATTAAAATTGTTTAACAAAAGTGTTAAATTTACATTGTTAAAAGTAGTGTGGAAATAGGCCCTTAAGTAAGTTAAACGGTCCCCAAATGAATATCAGAGTCTCCTATGACCATGCCATGCCCTGCCAAAAGCCTCTTGTAGCGTGCTATTGCTTAATACCTGAAAATACATGCTAAAAGTGTCAACACGAGGTTGGTGAGTTCATAGAGATTAGTGTAAAATGTAAAGCATTTGAAAATGATTTCCCAGCAAAGGTGTTATAAATCCACCCAGTTCCAAGCCCCGCCCATACAAGACTTGCAACCTGTGTATTTACAACCCACTGCCAAATATGATTTGGTTTAAGTGAACGTCAAATGATTTATGGACCACAAAATGTAATGATAAGTGTGACAATGTCGCTATATAAAGGTAAGTGTGATAATGTCTCCATATACTGAATCTAACAATGTCGCCATATAAATAAATCTGACAATGTCGCCATGACAATGTCGTCATAAGATAAACTCTGACAATGTCGCCATATAATCTAATCTAGCAGTGTCGCCATGACAATGTCGCCATATATATATATCTCTGACAATGTCGTCATATAACTAAAATAATATGAAATTAACAGTCCATAACATAGGCAATATGAAATAGCTTAATGTACTAGTGTCCATAATGAAATGATCAAGGGTGAACAATGTAAACACAAAATACTTCCGAGCAACGACTCAAGTATTTTAACCAATCAATAATGTTTGAAAGACAACTCACGCCTCAAGCAAAACAAGCATGGAGTTTAAATGTAAAACGAGCATAGAGTTTAATGAAAAACGAGCATAGAGTTTAATGAAAAACGAGCATGTATTCTCCCCCAAAACAGTTACAAAACAAGTAAAAGGAGGGGCAATGAAACTCACCTGATGCGACAGCAACAATGATAATAATGAATATGCTGAAATGAGGCTCGGTCTCTAACCGCGACTTGATGATGTGATGAGGTTTGGATGAAACTATGTAAGAAACCTTGAGTTTTTGTTACAAAACCCTAACAAGGAAGTTAAATGGGACTTGTTTAACACTTGAATTAGAAAAAATTTATGGTTCTTCCTCTTTTGTTCTTGTGGCCGTGGGTTATGGAGAGAAAAAGGGAGAGTGTTTGATCTATTTTTGCTAATGAAATGTTACATATGATGTGTTATTGAAAATAAAATGGGAAGACAAGAAAACATCTCCATTAAATGAAGTAAGGCTAGTAGAGAAAATGGTGAAATATAGCATAGGGGAGGGGCGGCATTTTTGGAAGAAAAAGGGAAGAAAATATAGCTAGGTGAGATATTGTCTAGTTTTGTGTATATTAGTGTAATTTGATGTATACATTAGGTGTTATCGGGTACCGAGTTAACTAAAAATAACTCGTGACGAGATGAAATAAAATACGACAAAGTTGTAAAAATTGTAAAATCATATTCCTTGCAAGAATTGGGTGTCGGAATAACTATCGGGTTAAATTATCGCAAACCGACGGAGTTATAAGCTCCTAACGGAAAATATAGCAATTGGTTTAAAAATACCGGGTAAAGTAATAATATAATCTCTATATCATTATAATTAGTTTGAAAATGTGTTAGGATCATAGTCGGGAGTATTGGGTATAATGTTAGTAGTAATGACTGAGTGGTAACGTTTAACAAATAAACGAACATACGTAAATGAAAAACACACAAACCCGTGCATGACTTAATATGATGATGATGTTACGGATGATATGTAGACTACTCTAGTCTATATGAAGTGTCCTTACTGATGATGCATGAATACGCAGCTAAACCTTACTGGTTACGCGAATTTGAATACCCTTAAACCTAGTTTACGTAATGATGAATTATGACAATGAATAGTGATTTTTCTCCGAGGATGAATAGTGTTAGGTGAATAGTGAAATTTTTGACGACTTTTCAAAGTCTCAAACTGACTTCAAAAATGATGAATAGTGAAATGATAAATAGTGATCGGTGAATAGTAACCCATGAATAGTAATTTCCTGAGATGAACAGTGAAATTTGAAGCTTGAAAAGGACCTGAAATTACGGGTTGTGACATCTAGTAACTTAGAACGTTTCGAGAAATTCACTCTTCGAGAACTTTACACTTCGAGAACTATTGGGATTTCGAGTAATTATTGGACTTTTGTGGAAAAGGAACCTAACAACCTAAAAACAAAAATTTTGAATAAACTTAAACACATTCAAATAAACTTTAACCAACTTAAAAGTGAATAAAAGATTTCGAGAAACGTTATCCTTCGAGAAATTTTTGTAAAACCGATAACACATCATCAATCCAAAATCAACCTACACAATGTCAACTCAACAAGATATTTACACAGTGGGTAATGAAAACCATTCTCCTATGGTTGAGAAAGGTGGGTATCTTCAATGGCAGAGTCGAATACTTCGCTATCTAAAAACCAAACCTAATAGAAAACTCATGATAAAATCCATTATGGAAGGACCTTTTAAGCCTCGACAAATCCAAGTTCCAGGAGATCCTAACCTTACACCACCAGTTTTACCTCACCTTCGTGATCAACCAGAAGCAGAATACAGTAAGGATGACAAACTTCAAATTGAAGTTGATGATCTTGCTATGCACTTAATCCAACTAGGATTGTCACGAGAGATATTTGCTGCGGTAGATAGTTGTAAAAGTGCTAATGCAATGTGGGAAAGAGTTCGAAGATTATGTCATGGAACTTAAATTGGTAAGCAGGACATGGAGAATAAGTTGTTAACAAAGTTTGATAAATTCACATCTACACCTGGAGAGACCATTGAATATTACTATCATCGCTATTGTACTCTTAAGAACGAGCTTACAAGAAACAAGTTGACTCCTTCAGTGATAGTTAGCAACATCAAGTTCCTTAACAACCTTCAAGAAGAATGGGGACGATATGTCACTATAGTTAACCAAACCAAGGACTTACATGTTGTGTACTTTGATTAACTCTATGATTTCTTAAAGCAAAACTGATAACATCAAATAGTCCTAATATTTTAGTGTCAATTTCCCCCTAATATGCTCATCATTTGTGTCATTTTATTGGAATATATACTCTTATTCATTTATATTTCATTTTCAGGTTAATAATGAGCATTGGAACGAAGAGACGCGGATTTGGAAGGTTATTAATGAAAATACACATGAGTATGCTGACCGGACAAGAGTTACGGCGTAAATCCACTCTCTACTTACGCCATAACAAGGACTTATACTAGAAGACCCAAGTCAACGCTGACCAAGGTTATGGCATAACTCCTATATAAGGTACGCCGTATATATTTCTCCATGACTTAAAAGATTTTCGTGGTCCAAGAAGTTATGACGTAACCACTTGTAAGGTTACGGCGCAAACTCGTGTACAAGGGTTCTACGTTCGTAATCTACTTAGGGGTTAAGCCCTATATATGTCTCCAAGAGTTAGAAGAATTTCGTGACCCAAAGAATTTACGGCGTAACCATCCACATGGTTACGGCATAAAACCATGTACGAAGGTTCTACGATCGTAACTTACCTCTAGGTTATGCCGTAGAGTCATCACTGAGGATAAGATCGTCCATGATTCAAAGGTTACGGCGTAACTAACCCTAATGGTTATGCCGTAACTTAGTCGAGGCTATAAATATCAGCCCTAATTCTGCATTTTGATATCATCTTTTCACCACACAAAACCAGAGGGCGAATTAGGGCTTGGAGAAGGACGTTATTTAGCTACATACAAGCCATTTCAAAGGGAGAATTCACGCACATAATTCATAAGTACTAAGAACCTAACAGAACTTTCCACTTTCCAACAGATAAGAAACTCTCAGTAAGCAGGATCCGCTAACCGAGAGTTTTTAGTATTTCATATTAAATTTATGTATTTAATTCCATGTCTTCATTTATAATGTTAAACATTGAATCTACTGCATGTTTTAATATGATCGGCTAAACACCTTTGGTGCTAGCCTAATTATGAAATTGTTATGATTTAAGATCATTTGAGGTCCAAACTTTATTTACATACCAAGGGACTAATCTCTACCCTCCATCTTTATTTGATCTAATGGATGAGATTAATCTCAACAATTTAAAAACCCCACTTTCATCCTTTTTTTTTCAAATATTAATATCTTTCAAACCGTTAATCGTTAAGAGAAAAAAAATATACCGTTACGACGAGCATTTAATTATCTTTTTATAGATAGGCACTTCGATATACTTTCGAAAAAATTAATTTTTTCGTGTTTTTCATTTTTTTTTACGGTTTTTTTAATTTTTTTTCGTTACTGAAATTTGCATGAAAATATCAAAAGTGATTTAACACTAATATCAAATGTGATATTATATATCATACGTGATTTAACACTAATATCACATGTGATATTACATATCATATGTGATTTAACACTAATATCACATGTGATTTTTCATGCAAATTTCAATAATGAAAAAAATGAAAAAAAGACGAAAAAATGAGAAAAAAACGTGAAAAAAATGAAAAAAAAAATTTTGTCGAAAGTATATCAAAGTGCCCATCTATAGAAAGATAATTAAATGCTCGTCGCGATGGTGTTATTATTTACGCTTAACGATTTAAGAGATATTTAAATTACTAAAAATATTTGAAATATTAAAATGTTTTTAATCTCAACCATTAATTTCATTTTAAATGGATGGTAGGGATGAGTCCCTTGGTATGTAAAATAAGTTTGGTATGTAAAATAACTCTCCTCAATTGTTATTGCTATTAGTTAGTTTTCTCGTTTTCATTTCGTTTTATATGTATGCTTTCTTTTTTTATTCGTAACACCTTTGTTTCGGTAGTATGGATGCTTGGTAATATCTAGGACACAGGAGAATTGACCATAGGACCCTAGTGAAGTAGATTGCGAAATAGTGGTAAGAATTGACCATAGGATTCCAACTATCTTGTGTGAGACTAGACCAAAGAATCACTTACCAAGCGGAAGTACTTAAGAAGTTAAGGGGAGAGTCTAAGTTCCGACAGGCTGGGCTCCCCGTAGAATAAGTCTTAGATTGTAGCGGTGCGTAATGACTCTTCCATAGGGTAAACCCACGACCTCTAGTAATCATTAGGTTACGGAGTAGGACGCTATGGAAGATAGGCTAGGCGAATTGCTCAACTGAGTCTTGTGACTTAAATCCCTATATGAAGCGATATAAAACCTTAATTAGAAAACCTAATCATGGCATAACAATATTAGTAATTAGGCTAGCACATTTCTCTCTACTGATATCTCGTACACATTTATTTGCTTGTATTTCATTTCATTTCTTTAGTTTAATTAATCAAATTATAAAACACCCTTTAAAACCGGTGACAATTAGAACTTAGATTAGATCCGCACACATAGCTCTTTGGACGACCTCGGCTTTACCAACAACTACACTATACACGACCGGGTACATTGCCTATTAGTGCATTAGGTAGACCTTAGGTAGACGAGTACTTATAAATATTAAAACTTGGTCAGAAATCCTGCATCAAGTTTTAGGCGCCGCTTCCTGGGAGCTATTTTAGGATTTTGTTTAAGTTTTCAATTTTTGTTTAAATTTGCATCATCTCACGATTTCTATTTTAGTTTCAGGTACCATGGGTGACGTTGACATCAATGAACTTACCCTCAAAGAATACCTCGCTTTGACGCGAGAGGAACAAGGGCCTGGCGTGGTTGGGCCAGTTATTGGAGCTGATTTTCAATTTGAAATCAAGAATCAGTTCATAAGGGAGTTGAGGAAAGACCCCTTTTCTGGAAACAAGACCGAAGATGCTCATGAGAATATTGACAACGTCTTGTACATCGTGAGCCTGTTCAACATTCTCGGAGTTTCTCACGATGCGATCATGCTCCGAGTGTTTCCTATGAGACTCACTAGAGCCGCTAAGAGATGGGTTGATAGATTGCCAGCGGGGACTGTCAGCACTTGGGATCTCTTAAAGAGATCATTTATCCAAAGGTATTGCCCTCCTTCGAAGACGGCAAAGCAGCTTGAAGATATACATAACTTCAGGCAAGATGGTTATGAGACATTGTATCAAGCTTGGGATAGGTACAATGATCTCCTCTACAAATGCCCAACTCATGACCTCAACAAGCAGCAAGTTGTCAACATCTTCTACAAGGGGATCAACATTTCCACGAGGAAAATGCTTGACTCTCAGGGGCCGATCCCTGGGATGACTACTATTTAAGCTCTCAAAGCTATAGAAGACATGGCTGACCATTCTCAAAAATGGCATGATGGGGGTAAAAGTAGAAGCATGGGCGGAAGTCTGGACGGTATTTTGGTTATTACTAACAAACTTGAAAGTCTTGGCAGGGATATGAAGAAGCTGAAAGAAAATGTACATGCTATTCAAGTAGGATGCGAAACTTGCAAAGGAGCTCACCTTGCGAAAGATTGCCCATTAAAAGAAGAAAAGAAAACTAAAGAGGTCAAGTATGGAGAAGGTAGATCTTTTCAAGGAAATGACGTTAATGGAGCAAAATACCGTGTAGGACCTCAAGGTTATTATTCCAAAATTAACAACCGACCTCCGTATGGAGAAAAGAGACCTAGCCTTGAAGATATCTTCAACAAGCATATTGAAGATTCTTCCAAAAACTATGAAAAATTCCAAGAATGGATGAACAAATTGAAAGAGGACACGGATCGGAACTTGCGGAATCAAGATGCAGCCATTAAGAACTTAGAAACTCAGATCGGACAGCTTGCTAGAGATGTCCAGGCTAAGAAGACTAAAGCCGCAGTAGGAGCATGCAAAGCCATTTTCACACAGGACGAGGTAAACGAAGTTTAACCTATTTCTAGTAATGAATTTTGTGGAGTTAGTTACTTGCAGGAAAATGAAGGAACTAGTCAACTCAAAGGAATACCTTGCCAACTACCCGAGAAGGAACTAAATTTGGGAAGATTTCTGCTACCTTGCACCATCAGTAATTTTAATATGTTCGCTTTAGCAGATCTTAGAGCCAGTGTTAATATGATGTCTTATTCGTTATTCAAACAATTAAATCAAACTGACCTTAAGGAAACAAACATTATGGTTGAAATGGTGGATCTGAGTAGAATAGCACCTAGAGGAATTGTTGATAATGTATTGGTCAAAATTGGAAGATTCTTATTTCCTGCCGACTTTTTGGTTATCGACATGATTGAACATCAAAATAATAACATGATTCTTGGAAGACCACTTTTGGCTACATCACATGCTAACATTAAGGTTTTTGAAAAACAAATTACCTTAGGAGTAGGGGAGGATTGGATGACATTTAATAATGATGGATCTTTAAATTCTACCACTGCATCTTCTGAGGAAGTTTGTATGATTAGGACATCTAAGGAAGAAGATTCTCTTGACTTACTAGGGATTGCCACTGATTTATTCTCTTATGATTCACCTTTGTGTTTGAATTATGATGATAAACAGGGATCCGGTTGTGATGGAAAAGAACAAGTGGTTATTGATCGGTGGAATGACATATTTGCTTAATCCAGCACAACAAACCTAACCAATCGTTACTGCGAACCGGTAATGCTAGGAAATGGAGAATCCATCCAAGCATGGCCATCAAGCAACTCTTTTAAGAACCATTGTGACGGAGGCAAATTAAGGAAACTTGATAATGATAAAAGATCTCAAGTAGAATGGACTTGTTTCCACAGAATAGAAAGACAAGATATTGAATTCGAGAAATTGTCATTTCATGATTGGTATAAAATTAGGTATATGGATGCGGCTATTAACGAATGCGTCATTAGAAGATTCCAACGGGACTTCGAAAATTATCATCGTGCCTTAGAACAAGAAAAGGAAGATTAACGAATGCACAGAAACAAACTCTGTTTACTCCGCTGAGGCAGGGGAATGTTCTAAAGGTCCCCCTTTAAACAACCCTTCTAATGAAGAGCAGCATTTTAAGATTACAGTTACTAATAAAGAAAGAGAGCTGAAGGGGCATGACTTTTCGTTCGATGATTGGTTGAGAAATCGGTTTGGAACTACGAAAATTAATAAAGGAGTCAAGATGAAAGCGTTCGTTGAATGGATGATTGACAGCTATTCGGATGGATCAGATACACCTAAAGGAGAAGACGGTCCTATGACCGGAGTTTTGAGAAATTTAAGTTGGAATTCAAAAGGGAAGTTTTACATCTTCTAGATGAATACGGACTTATAATAGGTAAGAAAGGGTACATATTGCAAGACATTTGGGAAAAGTGCGAAAGAACTTTCCAAGAAAAACGTACACTCTGGCATGAAAAGGAATTGGAAGAAATGGAGACACATAGCTGTGAATTGAAAGGAACTCTGTATGACCCCCCAGAAGTCAAGATTGAAATTTTTAAAATAAGAAAATATACAGTTGAAGGAGATGGGAGCTTCATATGCACTGAAAAAGCAAAAGATAAACAACTCCTAGTTAGTCGTATCAATTGGGAGAAATTTAAGAATATGATCAGGAAGGAGATGAACACCGACTTTGGTGTGGAACCAACCTAGGTAACATGGCCTTGAGTCTAACTTAAAGACTCGTAAATAAACAAAATTACTTTTTCAAGAGACAACCCGAATTATCCTTTTCTTTTCCTTTTTATTAGTGTAGATTGGTTTGATTTTTTTTGTTGTGACTTTTTGCAGGTATTAGAGAAAGAAGGATGGTTTGGAAGCGCACCATGGAGTCTTTCACTCCTGGAATTCACCTCGGAGAGTTTCTACGGCGTAACTTGCTGCTATGGTTACGCCGTAACCATCGTCAGATATCTGAAGTTTTGTCAGGTGTGATTACTTACGGCGTAACTCACTTCATGAGTTTACGCCGTAACTTTCTCCTGTACCAGAAAAATTTTAATTTTTAAATAACATACATAATTAAATCTTGTATTAGTTTTTAAATGAACTTTGTGGGTGTGTTCCCTGTAAACCCTCACGAGACTTCACTCGTCCACTCGGGATACCAAGTGGTTTAAAAGGCTTGTTGCATATGCTAAATGCAATCGTGATTCCTACGAACGTGAGTTAAGATTTTATTTTTATTTTCTTTTTATTTTTAGATTTATGCTTGTGGGTAGTGATGTGATTTTAAGGATTTGAAGTTTGCTCATTAGGCGAAGCGAAGGCACGTTTTCTCAAACATGATCCTTCTATCATTTTCAAGAGCAAATTTCAGGGGAGTTCTCGTTCTAATTCTACTTTTCTCCTTTATTATTTCTTATTTGCGTACAAAAGGGACTTTGTACATTTCAAGTGGGGGGACGGGAGTAGAATTAAAACTTGAATTTTATTTTCCCATTTTTCTAGTTTATTTTGAAAAATTATGCCATTTTTAAACTTTTGACATGTTTTTCTTAACCTAACTAGAATAGACCATAGCCGAGCGCACTATAACCTTTGATTTTCTTGGTGAGATTTAGCCTTTTTGTTTCCCCATATTACTCAAGTCCACCAAATATTGAGTGTGTCGGTAGTTTGTAAACTTTAGAACTTGGTTTTTACATCATTTCGAGACTATAGACGAGTAGTGTATCAAGTTAGCTTGATACATTTGGAAGAGACATTTTGAGAAGGCAATATTTAGGATTTACACCAAATAGCCCATATGTGCTTAATTGTGTGCGTTTATCGATTAGTCACCTCGACTTCTCGACCCCCATAATAAACCCTTTTGTTGCACTCACCTTTAGTGCAAGATACCCCTAGTTACACTCTTTTGAGCCATTCTTTTCTTTTCTTCACCCATATAATGTATTGTTTCGTTACACCTATTCGCCTTAGCCTACCGTGTAGTCTTAGTTTGTGATTGAGAAATTGTCGCTTGCTTAAGTTTGAGGTTTGGGGAGAGAAATTCGGGAATCACGCCTACATTGAAGATATATTTTTGAAGATCATTGAAGATCCCCATATTCCTCATGTATGATTCATCTCAAGTGGGGGGTGTTTTATTTGTATATAATTATGTGTAAAAAAAAAATAATAAATAAATAATTAGGAAAAGAAAATAGTAGTTTTTATTCATCTTGTTGTATAAATGATGGTGCAAGTATCATTAGTGTTACACATAAAACTTCAAAAAATTTATTTATATTTTACGATCTTTTAATGTTATGTCGGTGATAGTCTGGGCTAAACGGATCACAAGTCAATCCTCTTCACGAAGAGAAAAGTCAACTCGCGACGGTTTAACGCAACAATCGATTTAATAACCGGATAAGTGAATACCCAGGTCGAGGTCCCAACGAGGCGTGAAATTGAGAATATCGTTTGGGGTTCGGAATTAAAATGCTTGAAATAACAAAGGCTGATTGGTTACTAATCTCTACTTAAAACGAAAATAATGTAACGTAAACCGGAAACTAATAACGAGTAAAAACGTCAAATCTATTAAAAATTAACCCTACGAGTACCAAAATAATTTTCCTACGTCCTAACTGATAAAAGAAAATTTTGAAAAAAGGAATTATATTTTTTTGACTTTTTAATAATTTTTTATAATTTAAAAATGATTTAAAAGAAAATAATTGATTAAAAATACTAAATGGAAAAACAAAATTCTGAAATTTTTTTTCTAAAATACTTTAAAATACCAGAAAGCTAAGAAAAATGTAAAAAGTGAAACGGCTTTTGGAAATAAGCTAAAAATAAGCTTAACAGTCTACAATAAGCTAAAATAAAAAAATGTTAAATAAAAAAGTTTCAAATATAGAATTTAAAAGAGTCCTAGGGCATTTGGTAAAACATTGTGTGTGTAAGGCAATAGACTGGGGTTCGAACCCCAGTCCTGTCACTTTTTTTTTGTTAAGTATTTTTTTTTTTGTTGATTTTCTTCTTGAAACTAATCAATAAACAACATGATAAAACTGAGATACTTTTTTTGAAAATCAAATACAAGCTCAGAAACAGTTTCTTGTTGGATCAGTATGAGAGCTTAAAAAAAAACTAAAGTGGCAAAATGTAAATAAGCTAATACAAGCTAATAAGTTAAAAACTAAGAAATAAGCTACAATACAACTAAAAACAAGAATCCAAACCACAAAGAACAATGAAAAACAGAAACAAACAGAAACAAGCATCAAATAAGCAAAAAGGTTCTCAAGATCTGCCACACTAAAGTAAGCTCAGAACAAAATACCACCTCAAACTAAAATCATAAAACTCAGAACACAATTAAAATCATAAAACTGCTCATCCCTCCTTTAAGCAGGTTCAAGCAGTTATCCACCTAAACTTCAACTAACCAACTGAAAACTTCAAAGTACTAAAAATTAGCTAAAATTCTTCTACAGACATCTTACACTAGTGAATTTAGACCAGCTTAATGCTTCCCAAGTGATAACTAAATGCTAACAATCGATTTAATAACTAACAAACAGTCAAGCACAACATAGGCCCTAACAAACACAACATAGGCATACCACAAAACTGATCAAATACCAAATAAAACAAATAAGAAAAATAAAAAAAAACACAATAAGCAGATAAAATAAGCTCCACTAATTGGACTTTCAAAAAGAAAAACTGATATTAAAATTAAAATAAGAGTAAATTACAACTGAAATTAAAAATAACAAAGTACCTTAAAAAAAATCTAAAATAAAACCTGGTGACTACTGATACTACTATCCCTATTTATACTAAAAAAAATACAAAACCCTAATTCTGAATGTGTTTGTTGTGTGAGTGTGTTCCCCTTCGTGCACTTGTGCTTCTTTTCTAACCCTTGGATCTTTCCTTGCTCCTCACATCTTTAATCTTGAGCCGTTGATGATTCTTTAGGTCCCATGGATTGATGAGGTGGAGAGGGGGGACCAAAGACAACCCCATGTGGGTGTTTTGGACTAGTGTGGTGAGGTGAGAGTGACAGGGGAGGTTAGCAGGGGATTAAGCGGGAAAGGAGGGATTGAAGAGATGATGAATAGTGTCAATTAGGGATTAGGGTTTGTTTGACTTAATTTGGGGATTTTGACCCCGGTTTGTATTTGTATTATTAGTGCGAGGGTTTAAGAGGATAGGATGGGCTGGGTTTAGTTTTTTAGTGGGCTGTGGGGTTATAGAGGGTGAGTGGGCTTGAGTTATAACATATAAGTTTGTGGGATCCGGTTTAAGGCTAATGAAAAACTAGGATTAATCACAAGGACTAAGGTTGTAATTCATGAAATCACAAGGACCATTTCTGCCATTTCTTCAAATTTAATCAAGGGAACATTTTTTGCCAAGTAAAGATAATCCAAGGGCCGTTTTGAGATTCTTGAGCTTGAATCAAATCCATATGAAAAACGTCTTTCCCGGCTTCGGTTTTCGGTTCTTTTCCATTCCAAGCTCGGTTTTGTCCATATTTGCCTCGTTTTCAATCCTTTTGTACCTGAAACACATAAAACACAATCCAATGATATTTGTAACAATATATGGTCCATTTGGGTGTTTTTGGTCGTTTTTGTGGGGTTTTTCGGGTATAAAATGATGAGTAAAAGGCCACTCATCAATCCCCCACACTAAGCAATTGCTAGTCCCTAGCAATCCGATCATATAAAGTAATGAAAGGATCAAAAATTACCAAGCCTATCCCGTTTTGACTTTATTATTAAATGCAAGTAAATTAAACGGGATAAAACGTAAGTAACATGCTTGATTTTCAAAAATGGCATCATGGAATATGGGTGACTCCGGGGAATTGTAACCGTCATCCTCTTTTTATACTCCCCAACTAAGTCTAAAATCCTTGTGCAAACTTTTTTGTAAAATGCTAACACTACTTATATTAGCAACCTATGTAAGCCGAGACTTAACTTTTCACTCCCATAATTATTCATAAGTTAGGTGTGTGTGCTTGTTTTCAAAGTTTTGACCGTAAAAATCGACATTTATTAGGGTTAAAAACCAACAATGATTTAGAAATTAGAGATTCAAAGGTGAGATCACTCCATGTAGCGACTTTCTTCTCAGCTTGTCCTTAGTAAACTTAGGAGGCTAGGTTTTTACACCCTCGAGAATAGTATCGGAGCTCACGGGATCTTTGAAGTCAACAATTTCTAAATCACCGTCCAACTTTTAGACAATTTTGACAAACACTAGTTCAACTTTCGATTTAAATTTAAGAAGAAGCAAGTTTCTCACATTTATTCATAAACAAACATAAACATTTTTTTTTTCATTTTTCATCACTTTTTCACTTTTTTTTTCTTTTTCTCTTTTATTTTTTATTTATTTATTTATTTTTTTCACTAACTTTTTACTTGTGTACCCTAAACGACGGAGCTTCACGGTTTAGTTCCAAGACCTTACACCTTCCGGAATAAAGGATCCAAGGGCCGTTACAACGGAGTGTTCCAAGACTCTAGACATTCCTGAAATGAGGATCCAAGGTGGTTAGACCAAGACCTTATACATTCCTGAACTAGAGGTCCAAGGGCCGGTGCAAGAGGGTAGCCAAGACCTAAACGCCTTCCGGAAATAAGGATCCAAGGCCCGATCTCGAAACCGTAGCTTAGAGCACTTATTTATTCATACTCAAAACTTTAATCTTTGCAACTTTCAAGCAACTTCTCACTTTCATTTTGCATTCTTATTATGTTTTTAAGAAAGTATGCTTGTTCCAAAATTTAAATAAAACTTTGAACTAGTATTCTAAATCAAGATTGTATAAAAATTTATTTGCTAAACAAAAACGGTTTTTGCGTTCAAAAGTTTGAAAATAGCACTAATTTTAGTCAGATTAGGAGCTCCTGGGAGGAAAAGCCATATATTACTTATATAAGCTCTAAAGAGAACCAACTACTCCACGCTTAGCATTTTCATTTGCACAATTCGTAAAAACTTAGCCTAAAAGTTAAGGGTAGCAGCTAGATCAACACTCTAGCAGAGTCGGGATTCCCCTGGTTCTAGCCTAATCAAGTCTAAACTTCCACTAATACCGAAGCATTAATGTATAGCAAATTATTTTTATTGTGCCAAGCACTTCTTTTTAATGCAAAAAGACGATAAAAATTTTAAAATTTTTGGTCAAAACGGGGGTGCTAGGGGACTAGTAGGTACAAAATGTGAAATTTTTTAAAATTTGGTCAAATTGGTCAAATGAGAATTCCCCCCCACACTTAGAATTGAATATTGCCCTCAATATTCAAAGTACCGGCCTAAGCCGACACTATAGAATGTAAAAAGGGTAAGACTACTAGCTAAGTGTGGAAACGAAATCTTTTTTTTTTTTTTTTTTTTTTTTTTTCACAAAAAAGGATTAATAAGATATCCCTGGATAATCATAAACACAAAGATAGGATATTGGGCGGCTGGATTGAAAACAGGCGCGTCAATCATCACAATCTACGGGAATCCTGAAAACAAAGGCAAACATACAACCACAAAGCAACAAGTAGAGGAATTCCCCCACACTTAGTGTTAGAAATAAGAAAGAAGATAGAATGATAAGCATGGGTTGCCACCCACGAAGCGCTTGTTTTTGCTAACCGAGTCACGAGCTTGACTCGACCCCGAATTCATTTGTCCATGGGGAAGCAAGTGGAAGAAACAATCTCCATCGTACTTTCATTCAATATGTTTGAAGAAACATTGAAGTGCTTGAAAGTTCCACACCGACGAGATACCCACGGTATTTTAATAGTAGAAACTATTAGGGGCGATACCGGGGTCAAATATGGTGTCCTCATTCCCGTAGTTGAAAAGGGAAAGAGAAATCACACCATATGTGATGAAGAGAAGCAAGATTTTTATGACTATCATAAAAAACTCTCCATCATCAAAAGCAATATTTTCTTCAACGGGAGGGAGGGTTGGGATAAGATCTTCAAGAATTAAATCCTTATGATCACTAACACCTCCCCTCACACTAGAATCATCCTCAGGATCAAAGGAGATATGATCATATTCCGGAGGAGATAAATGAAGGAGTTCATCGGAGAACTCCTCATGATAACGATCATTCACATTAAAATGAAATGAATCATACTTTGGAAGAGAGAGATAAGAATGGGAAGTGGTACTGCCACTACCCGTCTCTTCCTAATGATCGATATCAAAGAAAAAGGCTTCGTAAGCCGAGAGTGAATAATCAGGATGAGAAGTGGGACTGCCACTACTCTCCTCTTTGTCATTAAACACAAAACTCTCATATTCGGGAAAAGCATCCTTGAGCTCGAGCTCCACAGGATCAGACTGCTTTTCCTTAATAACAACTTTCTTCGGGGGGAGAGAAAATAATGGTTCATCAAATATCATTTTTTCCAACAACGGAGCGTCTCCTTCCGGATCACAATCGGGCTCAACAATTTCTGGTGAAATTGGAGCATCAAACAAGAAAACCTCGAGCTCTTCCTTATAGATATCACTTCCCTCAAACGGAGGAGAAGGATGGGAAGAGTCGGAAATGAGTGGTGCGGAAATATCAATACGATAAACCGATTCCGGAGGTGGGGCAAGTGGTGCGCTCTTAGAGCTAGCAGTTTTCACCACTTCCGTTGTATCCTCCGATTCGTGTTCATCGTAATCAAGAACACTTTTAACTTCAGCAAAACTCTTAAACCATTGACTTGAACCAGGGGCAAATTTTCATTGCTTTGAGATCAGCACGTTTTTGTGACGTACTCTTGACCGTAAATCTTGAAAGTATATCAGATTTTTGATCAATCGTAGCAATGTTGCATTTAGACCCCTAATTAATATTAACGTGACCGCTTCATTATCAACACGAATGGTTAATTCTTCAGCGTACACATCAATGAGAGCACGGCTCGTTCTTAAGAAAGCTCTACCCAAAATGAGTGGAACTCGAGGATCAGCATCAAAGTTTACCATAACAAAATCAGTAGGAAAGTGGAATTTTCCTACTTTCACAACAACGTCCTCGGCTATTCCAAGCGGATGAGTAATAGTACGGTTCGCTAGTTCGAGTGTCATGCAAGTAGGTGTAAGCTTTGGAAGAGACAATTTTTCCCATATCGAGAGTGGCATAAGGTTAATGCTTGCGCCAAGATCGGCCAAGGCGGAGCATTGAACCATCCCCGAGAAATCACATGGGATTAAAAACTTGCCGGGGTCTCCGAGCTTTTCGGGAAGCTTTTTGAGGATAACCGCCGAGCATTGCTCGTTTAGGGGGGTTTTTGCCATCTCCGACAACTTTTCCTTGTTGCTTAGCAAACTTTTCAGTTTAGATGCAAATTTTGGCATAAGAACGAGAGCATCTGCAAATCTTATGTCGAAATGCAACTCATTGAAGATTTGAAAGAACTTTTCCATTTGTTGATTGTTTTTTTCTTTATGCTTCTGATCATTAAGCCTTGAAGGATATGGTATTGAAGGCTTAGAATTTGTCTTCGGAACATCGGGTTCCGGAATTGGAGTTTGGATTACTGGAGGTGGGACGTGTGCGGTACTTTGTGGGATTGAGGTGTGCACCTTGTCCTTTGTTACCTCTTCCTCTCGTTCCACTTCCTTCCCACCGGAGAAGGAGTAGGAATCGAGTGTCCGTCATAAGCTTTAGCACTTCGGGTGGTAACAGCTTTCAACTCTCCCTTTGGGGTAAGAATTGTATTAGCTGGGAGAGTTCCTGAAGTAGAAGCTTGATTAGCTTGATTAGCTAGATTAGCTCCTGAAATTGATGGATGAGGGTATCAAACATGTTTTCAATCTTTGTTTGCGATTGATCAATTTTGCTTTTGAGCTTATTACCCTGCTTAGTCAAAGCATTTTGAAATTCGATTTTCAAATTTGTGATTTGATTTTGCATGGCCCTCATTTTCACCTCATTTGTCTTAATGTAATTTGTAAGATCATTTGAGGGAGCAATCGGGGCAGGGTAATTAGGAGCTTGATACCCTTGAGTGAAATTGACCCCTTGGGTCGGGTATTGATTCGTAGGGGCTTGATATGGAACATTTTGCCCTCTTTTTTGGTTTTGATTAAACCTGTTTTGATTGTTTGGTTGAGAAAAACCGGGTGGTCCTGTTTGATAATTAGCACGATAGCTCGGGTCAACTTGAGGATGGTATTGAGTACCTCCTTGATTTAAAGACCCGGCTACGGCATTGCTTTTAAAAGGCCGGCCATCGGTGGCGGTACAATTATAATAAGCATGAGGACCACCACAAGTGACACAACTTTCTTCCACCGCTTTGACTTGAGCGGGTGGAGAAGCTTGTGGGAAGAAGAAAGAATTTTTGGGATGGAGAGAACCAAAGCTTGTACGGTATCCGTAAGCTTGTCAATTTTAGCATCCGTGCTAGAAGTATTCATCGTTTGTGAACAAGAAGGCGAAGCACTCACTTGGGAAACAACCGGTTTGCTTCGTGAAGTGCGAACCTTTGACTTGTTCTCGATGATGGACAAAGCATCTCCCGTAGTCCGATTCAATATAAAACCACCGGAGGCGGCGTTTAGAGAATCTTGGTCGGTTTGGTTCAATCCATTGTAAAAAGTATCAATTTGGTGTAACTCGGAAAAACCGTGGTGAGGACATTTGCGAAGTAATTCTTTAAAACGGTCCCACGCTTCACTAAAAGATTCATCAAATTTTTGAGTAAATTTGGTAATTTCATTTTTTAAACTTGTGGTTTTTGAAGGTGGAAAGAATTCGTTCACAAATTTCGACACCAAATCTTCCCAAGTTAAGATAGAACGAGGGGGTTGTTTTTCAAGCCAAATCCGGGCTGCCCCTCAAGAGAGAAAGGAAAGAGAAGCAATTTGATTGCTTCTGGAGGAACATCCCTACATTTGATGGTCGATGAAATTTTGTTGAACCATCGAATGTGGGAATGAGGGTCATCCCTCTCGAAACCGTAAAATTGATTCGACGTTACTAAGGATAGTAATGCCAGTTTAAGTTCGAAATTATCGGCAACGATCGGGGGAACAACAATGGCATCTCCGTAACCCTCGGTGGGTGCTTGGAGAAGCTCAAGCATGGTGCGATTCTCCGCCATTATTTTAATGGGAGGATCGGGATTAGTACGAATCTCGGGTTCGACTAATTGGGCAGCACATCTACGATTACGTGTGCGCATGCACCAAGAACATTAGGGTTAAAAAGGAAAGAAGAATATTTTTGGGTTTTTTTGTTTTTTAATTTTTTTTTCTTTTTTTTTTTGGATTTTTTGGATAAAAAATATTCACAAGATATATACGAAACTTCACGAGGAAGGTTCTTCAAGTCACTAATCGTCAAACCGTGACGATATTGTCACAACACACCTCCCCGACAACGACGCCAAAAATTTGATACGTCGTGTCAAACGGATCACAAGTCAAAACCTCTCACGAAGAGAAAAGTCAACTCGCGACGGTTTAACCGCGACAATCGATTTAATAACCGGATAAGTGAATACCCGGGTCGAGGTCCCAACGAGGCGTGAAATTGAGAATATCGTTTGGGGTTCGGAATTAAAATGCTTGAAATAACGAAGGCTGATTGGTTACTAATCTCTACTTAAAACGAAAATAACGTAACGTAAACCGGAAACTAATAACGAGTAAAAACGTCAAATCTATTAAAAATTAACCCTACGAGTACCAAAATAATTTTCCTACGTCCTAACTGATAAAAGAAAATTTTGAAAAAAGGAATTATATTTTTTTGACTTTTTAATAATTTTTTATAATTTAAAAACGATTTAAAAGAAAATAATTGATTAAAAATACTAAATGGAAAAACAAAATTCTGAAATTTTTTTTTCTAAAATACTTTAAACTACCAGAAAGCTAAGAAAAATGTAAAAAGTGAAACAACTTTTGGAAATAAGCTAAAAATAAGCTTAACAGTCTACAATAAGCTAAAATAAAAAAATGTTAAATAAAAAAGTTTCAAATATAGAATTTAAAAGAGTCCTAGGGCATTTGGTAAAACATTGTGTGTGAGAGGCAATAGACTGGGGTTCGAACCCCAGTCCTGTCACTTTTTTTTGTTAAGTATTTTTTTTGTTGATTTTCTTCTTGAAACTAATCAATAAGCAACATGATAAAACTGAGATACTTTTTTTGAAAATCAAATACAAGCTCAGAAACAGTTTCTTGTTGGATCAGTATGAGAGCTTAAAAAAAAACTAAAGTGGCAAAATGTATATAAGCTAATACAAGCTAATAAGCTAAAAACTTAGAAATAAGCTACAATACAACTAAAAACAAGAATCCAAACCACAAAGAACAATGAAAAACAGAAACAAGCATCAAATAAGCAAAAAGGTTCTCAAGATCTGCCACACTAAAGTAAGCTCAGAACAAAATACCACCTCAAACTAAAATCATAAAACTCAGAACACAATTAAAATCATAAAACTGCTCATCTCTCCTTTATGCAGGTTCAAGCAGTTATCCACCTAAACTTCAACTAACCAACTGAAAACTTCAAAGTACTAAAAATTAGCTAAAATTCTTCTACAGACATCTTACACTAGTGAATTTAGACCAGCTTAATGCTTCCCAAGTGATAACTAAATGCTAACAATCGATTTAATAACTAACAAACAGTCAAGCACAACATAGGCCCTAACAAACACAACATAGGCATACCACAAAACTGATCAAATACCAAACAAAACAAATAAGCAAAATAAAAAAACACAATAAGCAGATAAAATAAGCTACACTAATTGGGCTTTCAAAAAGAAAAACTGATATTAAAATTAAAATAAGAGTAAATTACAACTGAAATTAAAAATTACAAAGTACCTTAAAAAAAATCTAAAATAAAACCTGGTGACTACTGATACTACTATCCCTATTTATACTAAAAAAAATACAAAACCCTAATTCTGAATGTGTTTGTTGTGTGAGTGTGTTCCCCTTCGTGCACTTGTGCTTCTTTTCTAACCCTTGGATCTTTCCTTGCTCCTCACATCTTTAATCTTGAGCCGTTGATGACTCTTTATGTCCCATGGATTGATGAGGTGGAGAGGGGGACCAAAGACAACCCCATGTGGGTGTTTTGGACTGGTGTGGTGAGGTGAGAGTGACAGGGGAGGTTAGCAGGGGATTAAGCGGGAAAGGAGGGATTGAAGAGATGATGAATAGTGTCAATTAGGGATTAGGGTTCGTTTGACTTAATTTGGGGATTTTGACCCCGGTTTGTATTTGTATTATTAGTGCGAGGGTTTAAGAGGATAGGATGGGCTGGGTTTAGTTTTTTAGTGGGCTGTGGGGTTATAGAGGGTGAGTGGGCTTGAGTTATAAGATATAAGTTTATGGGATCCGGTTTAAGGCTAATGAAAAACTGGGATTAATCACAAGGACTAAGGTTGTAATTCATGAAACCTCAAGCACCATTTCTGCCATTTCTTCAAATTTAATCAAGGGACCATTTTTTGCCAAGTAAAGATAATCCAAGGGCCGTTTTGAGATTCTTGAGCTTGAATCAAATCCATATGAAAAACTTCTTTCCCGGCTTCGGTTTTCGGTTCTTTTCCATTCCAAGCTTGGTTTTGTCCATATTTGCCTCGTTTTCAATCCTTTTGTACCTGAAACACATAAAACACAATCCAAGGATATTTGTAACAATATATGGTCCATTTGGGTGTTTTTGGTCGTTTTTGTGGGGGTTTTCGGGTATAAAATGATGAGTAAAAGGCCACTCATCAGTCGGTAACAAACATAAAATCATTTTAATGAAATAGATAAAATACGTAAATGCTTTTGAGCCAAAAGTTTACTAACTCATTTCACTAAACAAATATATATATTAAACATGTTTAGTTAAGTTGTTTACATGAAACCAAAACTATTTTATAAAAACACTTTAGTAACATTTGTTACTTACATTTTTATAAAATACATGTTAAGAAAATGCTAGTAAACACTTGGACTATCCATGACCCAAAACCAAGTCCATAAATCATAAACCATAGAGCTTAACCCATAACCCATGACCCGTTGCATGACATCATGCATGACATCCATAATGGGTAAAACCCATGACCCAAAGTCCATAACCCATAACCCAAAGTCCATGACCCATGACCCAAGATGTCTTTGACATCAGGCACGACAACATTTATCCATGGATCATAACCCATAACCCGGTTTGTAACCCAAAATTCGGACTGGTTTACCCAGTTAGTCAGATCCCTAAGTTTACACTGGCCAGATCCCTCTGAGAAGGGATCCGCCGGATCCGTGTGAACAGTAGGCAGTTTTGCCTATAAATTGTGAGCCATTTCACTCTTATCTCTCACCCCTTTTAGAGTTTACTTCTTTCTATACTCTAAACTCTCTAACCTCAGATCCAAGGATCTTTCTATGTAGTTTCTCTTTGTGATTCTCTAGGTTCCTTCCATAAGGCGAGATCACAACCTCTCGAAGACGTGCAAGCTCGTGATATGGGTTGCTTTGATTCTTCTCTTCCAAGATCATAGAAGTGATTCTTGTTCTTTTTTTCTTCTCAAATGGTGTTGTAGATGTGTTGAGTTGATAGGTGTAAAAGGATGTTGGATCCTTTAGTCGAGTTGTATTCGGTGTGTTGGTTTGGTCTGCCGTGCTAAGAACCCATTATCTAGCCTTGTACCAGATAAAGTATAGGTGACGAAGGTTTGGTCTACCTTGTGTAAAAGACCCGATATCTAGCTTTGTACCGGATAAAGTGTAAGCGACGTTGTGAAGGCTTCTCCACCATGTGAAAGGAGTTTGTGTTGTGAAGTGATAACGAACTCTCGAGTAGGTGACTCGGGGAGTGGAGTGGGGTAAGGAAGGTGTCCTTGTAGCCGAACCACTATAAATACTTGTGTTGTGGTTGTGTCTCTCTAACTCTATCTCCTAGTTTAGTTTATATGCTTTTATTTCTATCAACCTCGCCTTCTAGTTTTCTACAATTGGCATCAGAGCTTCGTTACCAAGCTTCTTAAAGTATATTGTACTTTAAAAGCTTGAAATGATCCGTGTATGTTTGAAAACTACAAAGAAGGATAAATCTTTTGCAAAAATTGACATATAACTCAATTTTACAAAAGTGATAAAACTTTCTATGTTTAGGATATTGATAAGTTTATTATTATCTATTATATTCTAACAAATCTTCTTTAAAAATCTTCAGTTTAGGAATCTTCGAAAACTTCATCCTATCAAAGGATAAATGGAGTTTGCACACAAAAGAATATCTTAAAGAGCTATCGACCTGCTTTACTAAAAGGCATTAAGGTATTTTAAAAGCTCATGAAGTATTTCGCGTCCATGGTTTCAAAAACCATATAAAGAGATTATACCAAAGGTATGTTTTCTTAGTTATAATTAGTCATTTAAAATGTGCTTATTGCTTATGGTTAAAATGTGTATTTATATGTGTCTTTCTCTTTTAAGATGTGTTAACATATACTTGACCTACTTTTTCTAAAATTAAACCATATTTTTTTATTGGTCATAGTTTAGATGTTAGACCCCAAATATAACCTAAGTGTCATATCTATGTGAATTAGATGTTAGACCCCAAATCAAAAATTTCAAAAGTCTCTCCTCACAAATTTCCACATTCTTCAAACCAGTGAATAGTATTCCATCAAACTTTTCTCTCTTAAACAAAACTCATTCATGGTTTATTGAAAAGTTTAAGTCGACACAAGAAAATGCTTTTCATGTCTTAATCATCATATTCATCTATCCTTCTCTCAAATTTCTTCATAACGATTAATCCACTTTCATGTTTCTCTAATCATCCATTTTCTTTTATTGCCCTGTGCATTAAAGAAAATGGAATACATGTATTCTCTCATCTAAATTTCTCAAACCCTCGGTCTAGTTACTTAGGATCAAAAACCAGATATTCTTAAGTAATCTTAAACATATTAGTAATAACCAAATGATCAAAACCTTCTTTATCAGTAGACTTCCCCGGATCCCTTCGTTATAATGGGCCGGATCCATTTTAGAATGGATCCTGAAGAACCGACTTAACAGACATTAGTTTAACATCTCACCTTATCTTCCTCCTCCCCCCAAATGACCAAAAATGCATGCCTCTTCTTTTTAGGCTCTCATCTACCTCAATCTTAGACTTCTAACAACTTTCGTAAATAACTACATATTTCTAAAACTTCTCTCTTTTGAGCAAGGTTAATTAAAACGTTTCTACCAACTTAAGTATGTAAACTCAAATTATTTCATACGGATGATCTTTTGAAATAATATCAGCATTGTTAATACAAGTAAAACCATAGCAATCAACAAATTTTTGCTAATCTTCTTAGAAAACCTCATGAAGCTCCTTCAACCAAAACATTCATTTTCCAAAGAAGTTTTCTAAAACGTCAAGAATGTACATCGGATCATAACCCACACCTGTGTTAATGATGTACTATCCTGTCTGCTTCTCCATGATCGCATCCCAAGCTTCATAGTAGGATTGACAACTTGATTGTTTCATCCGAGATACTTAAGTAAATTATTTTGCAACGTAACTATAATTTGTCATATCCGAAAATCCAAACTCAAGCTTTCCAAACAACATATGTTGAACTTGCTCATCCAACCATATTTGTTCACTATATGTGTTCTCCATATTTGTTCTCCATACTTGTTCTCCATATTTATTCTCCATATTTGTTCTCCAAACTTGTTCTCCATACTTGTTCTCCATACTTGTTCTCCATATTTGTTCTCCATATTTGTTCTCCATACTTGTTCTCCATATTTGTTCTCCATTTTTGTTCTCCATATTGTTCTCCATATGGACTCCTTTAAATTTTTGTAACATCTTCGTCACCTTAGTCATTATACATTAAGTTGAGTTACATTAGATATAATATTAATAAAATAAATATAAGTATCGTCATTGTTACTCTTTGATAGGCCATTGTAGGAATACAAATTTTCCTAACCTGAAGAATGAATACTGGAGAACTTATTGCACTAGAAACTCAATTTGACCTAGCGGTCGAATTGCTTCCGGGAGAGAAGTTGGGGATACCCGTAAAAATAGTCGTGTTTAGCCTTAATTGAGAACCGCTAGTAATAGTCTCATATTCATTCTTTCACTTGAAAAATCTTTATTCCTATTCTTTCCTGTTGGGAATTATTGTAGAACAGACTTAAGTCTGCTAATGTATTCCTTAAGTCTGTTAGCTTAGTTAAGTCTGCCAGTACATAGTTAAGTCTGGCAAACATAGTTAAGTCTGGTAGGGATTATTAGTCAAGTCTGTTTATGTTTAATAGAACTGTTTGTTAGCTATATGTTAGCAAAGGATATATACGTATTAGTTATCTTATTAGAAGATATGTTTATCCTTTCACACGTTTTGTAACATTAGGGTTTCCTTAGAGTATAAAAGGAACCCTACGACATTATGTTTAGTGTGACGTTGTGACAATTGAATGTTTAATAGTAATACGAAGTTAGTATTCATAGTTGTGTTCTTCATACTTTTGTTTGTTGAGATTCCGCATTAACAATCAATATACTGTTAAGAGTTTCTCATATAGATTAATTTAGATTTATTCAAGTTATCTATTGTCTTACATAGGCTACTTAGATCCATAACCGTGGACCTACAAGTGGTATCAGAGCCTATAGAGGGACTCTGAGTAAGAAGAAACACAAACCACAAACACTCATTCACTCAAAAATCCTGCATAATGTCTCAACAGGCCAATGATGAGTACTCAACTCATCTTAGTGATGAAGACGTTTCAAATCAAGATGATGATACATCAGAAACCAGTAGACCTAAACAATAACAACAAAACATTCCTGCAACAACCACTATCTCAAATATCAAACTCCTAATTCTGAAAAAGGAGGAGTATGATATCTGGGCCTTGGAGATGGAGCATTACCTTGAGTACATTGATAATGATGTATGTAAGGTGATTCAAAATGGAAACTCAAAGAAGAGGATCTTTGTTGGTAAGGATGGTGTTGTTAGAGTGCTTCCACCAGTCTCTGCTGCAGATATTCATGCTATGGAGAAGGAGAGAAAGGCAAGAACCATCTTACTGATGGCCCTTCCCAAGGAACATTTAAGAAGATTTCATGGAATGGATGATGCTAAGGAGATTTGGGAAGCAATCAGAACCAGGTTTGGAAGAAATGCTAATACAAAGAAGATGCAGAAAGCTGTTCTCAAACAATAGTTTGAAGCATGTACTGTGACCAGTTCTGAATGATTGGAGAAAGGGTATGACAGATTCCAACATCTCCTCTCACAGTTGGAAGCTCATGGTGCTGGTGTATCTACTGAAGATGCAAATCATAAGTTTCTCAGATCTTTGCCAAAAGAATGGTCACATCTGGCAATGAGCATGAGAATGAAAGAAGATGTTGACACCTTGTCAATTGATGATTTGTACAATAATCTTCGGGTCTTTGAACATGAAATCAAAGGTGCTTCAAAGGTATCTTCAAGTGCTGCTAATGTTGCTTTTGTCTCCCAAAGCAAGAGCAGTACTAGCAAAGTTAATTCTGGTAGCTATGATACTTCTTCAAGCAATATGAAAGAATGAGAAGTTCCTGCTGGTTTTGCTGATGAAGTCATCTATTCACTCTTTGCAAAGAAATCAGAAGACAAGGACCTCATTAATGAGGACCTTGAACCGATAAATGATGTAGATATTGAAGAAATGGAAATAAAGTGGCAGATAGCAATGATTGCTCTTAGAGTGAAGAAGTTCTACAAGAAAACTGGAAGAAATATCAGATTTGATGGAAAGACACCAGTTGGTTTTAATAAGAAGAAGGTTGAATGTTATAGGTGTCACAACACTGGTCACTTTGCTAGGGAGTGCACAGCAAAGGTGACTACTGATGGGAAGAAGAAGAAAGATTCAGACTCTCAAGAAGAAGACAAGCAGGAGAAGAGTCAAATGGGTATGCTGACTTTGGAAGCTGGTGCTGTTAACTGGGGAGATCACACAGATGAAGAAACAGAACCAAATCATGCATTCATGGCTATTGGCTCCAATACTGAGGTATCCTTGTGTTCTAAAACATGCATGAAATCATATAATAATCTTAAAACATTGTGTGATGAGCAAATGCAACAGATAGGTGATCAGGAAGCTAAAATACTTGCTTACACTAATGTTGTTAAGACCTTAGAAGCTCAAATTGTCACTTATCAAAAACAACAATTAACCTTAAATGAAAAGCTTACATTTCAAGCCAATGAAATCTATGAAAAAGATGAAAAGCTTAAAAAATATAAGAGAATTGGAATGAAAGCTGTAAAAGATAAGGAAGAATTGCAGAAAACAATAGACACATGGAAAAATTCTGCTAAAAATCTGGATAGATTAATAGATTCTGGTATGAGCTCAACTTGTAAAATTGGTCTAGGATATGAAATAAAATCAGATAGTGAGATTTTAAGTTATGAGGAAGAAATGGAAAGAACTGTGTTCACTAGTACAGATGATGACTTTGCTGGTAAACCTGTATACAGATTCTCAAAAATTGACAACTTCAAAGGAGTTCCACCTCTATTAAATGGAGATTACACTCCTCTACCAGAGAAAGATTTTGATGAGTCTTTGTATGTTTATGGTAAGAAGGGACCTCAAAAGCCTGAAACAAGTATCTCAGATGACAAATCCAGTAAATATTCTACCTGTCAATTTGATGACAGTGGAGGGTCCATTGGAAATGTCTCTGAGCATTCTAAATCAGAACCAGAAAATGTACCAAAAGAGGTGTTTAAATCTAAACCTGTTAAGATTAGTAAACCAGTTGTGTCTGCACCAAAACCTATAACAGTTGAACCTAGTTGTGTCTCACACATAAAAACTCCTAGGCAACATGTTAAAAGTCAAGAGTCACCCAAGGTTGATAGAATGAAAAGAGAGCTAGGAAAAGGTTACTCTTTTACTCAGAAAAGATGTTTTGTTTGTGGTAGCCTTAGTCATTTAATCAAAGATTGTGATTTTCATGAAAAGAGGATGATTAGAGAGGCTGAGCTTAAGAAACAAAGGAGTGTTAATACTTGTAATGTGATGCCCAAACCAGTGTGGAACAATGTAAACAGAGTTAATCATGCAAATCAATTTGTTCCTAGATCAGTACAAATCAATGCTGGTAGATCACATGTTAATTCTGTTAGGACAAATGTTAATACTGGTAGGAAAAATATTAATTCTGTTGGGCAAAAAGTTAATTCTGTTGGGCCCAAAATTAATTATGGGTATGTTGATACATTTAGACCCAAACAACCAGTTGCATATAGACCACAGGTGAACAAATTTAATCAAAGAAATAATTTTGCTAAATCACACTCACCTGTGAGGAGACCCATTGTTAAAAATACAGCAAAAATGTCAAATATGTTCATATAAGACATACAAATATGTTGCTAAATCACACTCACCTGTGAGGACATGGGGGGTCTGCTGTTAAGGCCTCAACATGTTGGTCTTGGGATCCATTTCAGAAAGAACTTACCTATAAATCCCAAAGCAACAGTGGATCATGTTCATATAAGACATACAAATATGTTGATCCACAAGGCAGACCCAAGCCTGCACAGGCCTGGGTCCTTAAGAGAAACCAATTTCTCTTCTTTATGTGCAGAATCATCCACTCAAGAACATTTGATAGTGGATGCTCAGGGCACATGTCTGGTAACAAGGATCACCTAAAAGATTTTGAAGAATTCAAAGGAGGCTCTGTTACTTTTGGAGGTAACAAAGGCTACATTACTGGTAAAGGTAGAATAGTAGTTGGCAATTTAGAATTTGATAATGTGTCTTTTGTGAAAGAACTTGGGCAATTTAATCTTTTTTCAATATCATAAATTTGTAATAAGCAGCACAAGGTTCTTTTTACTGAAACTGAATGTTTTGTGTTGACTTCTGACTTTAAGATGCCTGATGAAAGTCGGATACTCCTAAAAGTCCCTAGACAACACAATATGTACAGCTTTGATATGAAGACACCTGAACCTGCAAAAGGTTTTGCCTGTTTGATTGCAAAAGCCACTATTGATGAATCTAAATTGTGGCATAGAAGGCTTGGTCATATAAACTTTAAGAATCTAAACAAACTTGTGAAGAATAATCTTGTTAGAGGATTACCTTCCAAGGTTTTCAAGGATGACCATACATGTGTTGCATGTCATAAGGGTAAACAGCATAGGGCATCATGTAAGGCTAAATTAGAAAGGCTCATCTCTAAGCCTTTACACACCTTGCATATGGATCTTTTTGGCCCTACTTCTGTGCAAAGCATAAATCATGCTAGTTATTGCCTTGTCATTACTAATGATTGCACTAGGTTTTGTTGGGTATTCTTTATGTCTAAAAAGTATGAAACCACTGGATTAATTCAAACTTTCATTAGGTAGATAGAAAACCAGCTCAATCATAAGGTTAAGATTATCATATCAGATAATGGCACTGAGCTTAAGAATAGAAGCGTGCTTGAATTTTGTGGTAAAAAGGGAATAAAAAAAGAGTATAGTAATACTAGAACTCCACAACAAAATGGAGTTGCTAAAAGAACAAACAGGACCCGCATTGAGGCAGCTAGGACTATGCTAGCAGACTCACTCTTACCAACCACTTTTTGGGCTGAAGCAGTCAATACTGCTTGCTACATATTTAATAGCGTGAGAGTGACTAAACCTCATAACAAAACTCCTTATGAGCTTTTATTTGGCCATAAAACAGTTATTAGTTACATAAGACCTTTTGGGTGCCATGTTACCATTCTAGATACTCTTAGTGTGCTTGGCAAGTTTGAAGGAAAATCTGATGAGGGGTTCTTAGTAGGATATTCACTAAGTAGTAAAGCCTTTAGGGTATACAACTTAGTGACAAAAAGGGTAAAAGAGAATCTCCATGTTGACTTTCTTGAGGAGAAACCTAATGTGAAAGGAATAGGTTATAGATGGATGTTTGATATTGATTATCTGACTGATTCTATGAATTATATTCCTGTTTCTATGGAGAATCAAGCTAACCCTCATGCAGGTTCCAAAGAAGTAACTAACAATGCGGGTACTCAAGTTGCTTCTGATGCAAATGCTTCTGAGCAAGAAGAGGAGAATGAGGAACTCATTGTTGTTCCTACAACAGAAGTCAAGCTTGATGCAGCTTATGGTGGCACAAAGAAATATTCTACAACTTCAAAGAAGAAAGAGACTGTTACCAAGCCTCAAGCACAAGGGAAAGAGGCTACTCATACAAAAGTTTAAGAAGATATTCTATCTTTCAGAGATGAATTGAATGCACTGGCTGAAAAGCATCTTGGAAAGAAGGCTACCAGTACTTCCTCAATTAAGTCTGGTGGTGACTTAGTTAATTCTGTTGAGCCTGATCCTACTCCAACTGATGTTCTTGATAATTCTGAGATGCCAGAGCTTGAAATCTTTGACAAGCCAAGTGAAGGGATCTTTGATGAAGCTTCTTATGATGATGAAGGAGTGATTACTGATTTCAATAACTTACCCACAGAAGTGGATGTAAGTCAAGCTCCTACACTTAGGATTCATAAATACTTGGTGATCCTAAGTCAGCAGTTCAAACTAGAAGCAAAGTGCAGAAACAGTCAGAAGCTCACGTACTTTTCAGTTTTGTTAAGAAGCAGCAAAGGAACAATCACAAAGATCACCAACACTGTCTTTTTGCATGTTTCCTTTCTCAAAAGGAACCTACCAAGGTTTCTGAAGCATTAGAAGATGAGAGTTGGGTGGAAGCAATGCAAGAAGAGCTATTGCAGTTCAAGTTGCAAAAGGTATGGGTTCTTGTAGATCTACCAAATGGAGCAAAAGTTATTGGCACAAAGTGGGTCTTCAGAAACAAGAAAGATGAAAAAGGAGTAGTAGTCAGAAATAAGGCAAGACTGGTGGCCTAAGGATACAGACAAGAGGAAGGGATAGACTATGATGAGGTTTTTGCACCTGTATCTAGAATTGAAGCTATCAAGTTATTTTTGGCCTTTGCATCCTACATGGGATTCATAGTTTATCAAATGGATGTCAAGAGTGCTTTCTTGTATGGCACTATAGAAGAAGAAGTGTATGTTCACCAACCTCCTGGTTTTGTTGATCCTGCTCATACCAAGAAGGTTTACAAAGTAATTAAAGCTTTGTATGGATTACATCAAGCTCCCAGAGCTTGGTATGCGACACTCTCCAAATTTCTTGAGGAACATGGATACAAGAGGGGTGTCATTGACAAGACCTTGTTCATTAAAAGGAACAAGAAGGATATCATTCTAGTGCAAGTGTATGTAGATGATATCATCTTTGGATCCACAAACAGAAGAATTTGAGGCATTGATGAAAGGCAGATTTCAGATGAGTTCAACGGGTGAGCTCAAATTCTTTCCTGGTTTTGTTGATCCTACTCATCCCAAGAAGGTTTACAATGTAATCAAAGCTTTGTATGGATTACATCAAGCTCCCAGAGCTTGGTATGCTACACTCTCCAAATTTCTTGAGGAACATGGATACAAGAGGGGTGTCATTGACAAGACCTTGTTCATTAAAAGGAACAAGAAGGATATCATTCTAGTGCAAGTGTATGTAGATGATATCATCTTTGGATCCACAAAAAGAAGAATTTGAGGCATTGATGAAAGGCAGATTTCAGATGAGTTCAATGGGTGAGCTCACATTCTTTCATGGACTGCAAGTGAAACAAAAGGAAGATGGACTTTTCATTTCTTAAGACAAGTATGTTGTTGAGATGCTGAAGAAGTTTGATCTTGCAAGTGTGAAGACAGCAGTCACTCCAATGGAGAACAAGGTGCCATTAACAAAAGATGAGGATGTTGATGATGTGGATGTGCACCTATACAGATCTATGATAGGTTCTCTTATGTATCTAACTGCCTCTAGGCCTGATATTATGTATGTAGTTTGTGCTTGTTCTTTTTTTCAGGTTACTCCCAAGACTTCACATCTTCATGCTATGAAGAGAATCTTTAGATATCTAAAGGGCAAACCCAATTTGGGTCTTTGGTATCCTAGAGAGTCATCATTTGACCTGGAAGCCTATTCAGATAGTGACTATGCTGGAGCAAGTCTTGACAGGAAATCCACAACTGGAGGTTGTTAATTTCTTGGCAGAAGATTGATTTCATGGCAATGCAAGAAGCAAACCATTATGGCTACATCTACAACTGAAGCTGAGTATGTAGCTGCTGCAAATTGTTGTGGACAAGGCTTGTGGATCCAAAATTAGATGCTGGATTATGGTTTGAATTTCATGAATACTATAATTCACATTGATAATGAAAGTACTATCTGTATAGTAAAGAACCCAGTGTATCACTCTAAGACCAAACACATATAAATAAGGCATCACTTTATAAGAGAATGCTTTGAAAAGAAATTGATTAGGGTGGAAAAGATACACACAGACTTTAATGAATCTGATCTATTAACCAAAGCTTTTGATGGACCTAGGTTCAATTTCTCAGTGGTTAATATTGGAATGGTAAACCCATAGCTACATTTAAGGGGAGGTTAAATGTATAGTTTGTATAATAGTACAAGTATTAAGTAGATTTAATTCTGGTAGAAGTTAAATCTGGTAGCTTTAGAGTTAATTCTGGCAATGAGTAGGTCTTAATTCTGGTTGCACCAACATATGGTTGTATATTTTCTTGGTTTTAGACTAATTTTTCCAGGAAAAGCA